>LR738713.1:833697332-833963665 GCA_902687465.1 Secale cereale
CCCCCCCCAAGCCAGGTGGGGCGCCCCCACCCCTAGGGTTCCCAACCCTAGGCGCAGGGGAGGCCCATAGGGGGCGCACCAGCCCACTATGGGCTGGTTCCCCTCCCACTTCGGACCATGGGGCCCTCCGGGATAGGTGGCCCCACCCGGTGGACCCCCGGGTCCCTTCCGGTGGTCCCGGTACAATACCGGTGACCCCCGAAACTCTCCCGATGTACAAAACTGGACTTCCTATATATAATTCTTTACCTCGATCCGGACCATTCCGGAACTCCTCGTAACGTCCGGGATCTCATCCAGGACTCCGAACAACTTTCGGGTTACCGCATACTTATATCTCTACAACCCTAGTATCACCGAACCTTAAGTGTGTAGACCCTACGGGTTCGAGAGACACGTAGACATGACCGAGACGACTCTCCGGTCAATAACCAACAGCGGGATCTGGATACCCATGTTGGCTCCCACATGCTCCTCGATGATCTCATCGGATGAACCACGATGTCAGGATTCAATCAATCCCGTTTGTAATTCCCTTTGTCTATCAGTATAGTACTTGCCCGAGATTCGATCGTCGGTATACCGATACCTTCTTCAATCTCGTCATGGCAAGTCTCTTTACTCGTTCTGTAATACATCATCCCGTGACCAACATCTTAGTCACATTGAGCTCATTATGATGATGTCTTACCGAGTGGGCCCAGAGATACCTCTCCGTCACATAGAGTGACAAATCCCGGTCTCGGTTCGTGCCAACCCAACAGATACTTTCGGAGATACCCGTTGTGTACCTTTATAGCCACCCAGTTACGTTGTGACGTTTGGCACACCCAAAGTATTCCTACGGTATCCGGGAGTTGCACAACCTCATGGTCTAAGGAAAAGATACTTGACATTGGAAAAGCTTTAGCATTACGAACTACATGATCTTGTGCTAGGATTAGGATTGGGTCTTGTCCATCACATCATTCTCCTAATGATGTGATCTCGTTAGCAATGACATCCAATGTCCATGATCAGGAAACCGTAACCATCTGTTGATCAACGAGCTAGTTACTAGAGGTTTACCAGGGACACGTTGTGGTCTATGTATTCACACATGTATCACTGTTTCCGGATAATACAATTCAAGCATGAATAACAGACAATTATCATGAACAAGGAAATATAGTAGTAACCATTTTATTATTGACTCTAGGGCATATTTCCAACAGTCTCCCACTTGCACTAGAGTCAATAATCTAGTTACATTGTGATGAATTGAACACCCATAGAGTTCTGGTGCTGATCATGTTTTGCTCATGGAAGAGGTTTAGTCAATGGATCTGCGACATTCAGATCAGTATGCACTTTACAAATATCTATGTCTCCATCTTGAACATAATTCCGGATGGAGTTGAAACGGCGCTTGATGTGCTTGGTCTTCTTGTGAAACCTGGGCTCCTTGGCAATGGCAATAGCTCCAGTGTTGTCACAGAAGAGAGTCATTGTGCCAGACGCGCTTGGAATAACTCCTAGGTCGGTGATGAACTCCTTCATCCAGACTCCTTCCTACGCTGCTTCGCAAGCAGCTATGTACTCCGCTTCACATGTAGAATGTGCCACGACGCTTTGCTTGCAACTGCACCAGCTGACTGCCCCACCATTAAAAATATACACGTATCCGGTTTGTGACTTGGAGTCATCCAGATCTGTGTCGAAGCTAGCATCGACGTAACCCTTTACGACGAGATCTTCGTCACCTCCATAAACGAGAAACATATCCTTAGTCCTTTTCAGGTACTTCAGGATGTTCTTGACCGCTGTCCAGTGTTCCATACCGGGATCACTTTGGTACGTCCCCACCAAACTAATGGCAAGGTTTACAACAGGTCTGGTACACAGCATGGCATACATAATAGAACCTATGGCTGAGGCATAGGGGATGACACTCATCTTTTCTCTATCTTCTGCCGTGGTCGGGGATTGATCCGTGCTCAATCTCATACCTTGCAATACAGGCAAGAACCCTTTCTTGGAATGATCCATATTGAACTTCTTCAATATCTTGTCAAGGTATGTACTTTGTGAAGGACCAATGAGGCGTCTTAATCTATCTCTATAGATCTTGATGCCTAATATGTAAGCAGTTTCTCCAAGGTCCTTCATTGAAAAACACTTACTCAAGTAGGCCTTTATGCTCTCCAAGAGTTCTACATCATTTCCCATCAGCAATATATCGTCCACATATAATATGAGAAATGCTACAGAGGTCCCACTCACTTTCTTGTAAATACAGGCTTCTCCCCAAGTCTGTATAAACCCAAACGCTTTGATCACCTCATCAAAGCGAATTCCAACTCCGAGATGCTTGCACCAGCCCATAGATTGAGCGCTGGAGCTTGCATACCTTGTTAGTATTCTCAGGATCGACAAAACCTTCCGGCTACATCATATACAGTTCTTCCTTGAGGAAGCCATTAAGGAATGTCGTTTGGACGTCCATTTGCCATATCTCATAATCATAGTATGCGGCAATTGCTAACATGATTCGGACGGACTACATCATCGCTACGGGAGAAAAGTCTCATCGTAGTCAAGCCCTTGAACTTGCCGATAACCTTTAGCGACAAGTCGAGCCTTATAGATGGTCACATTACCATCCGCGTCAGTCTTCTTATTAAGGATCCATTTGTTTTCTATGGCATGCCGATCATCGGGCAAGTCCACCAAAGTCCATACTTTGTTTTCATACATGGATTCTATCTCGGATTTCATGGCTTCAAGCCATTTGTTGGAATCTGGGCCCGCCATCGCTTCTTCATAGTTCGAAGGTTCACCGTTGTCTAACAACATGATTTCCATGACAGGGTTGCCGTACCACTCTAGTGCAGAACGTGTCCTTGTGGACCTATGAAGTTCAGTAGTAACTTGATCTGAAGTTTCATGATCATTATCATCAACTTCCTCCCTAGTCGGTGCAGGCACCACAGGAACAAATTCCTACGCTACGCTACTTTCCGGTTCGGAAGGGGTGACTGTCACCTTATCAAGTTCCACTTTCCTCCCACTCACTTCTTTCGAGAGAAACTCTTTCTCCAGAAAGGATGCATTCTTGGCAACGAAGATCTTGCCTTCGGATCTAAGGTAGAAGGTGTACCCAATAGTTTCCTTAGGGTATCATATGAAGACGCATTTTTCTGATTTGGATTCGAGCTTTTCAGGTTGAAGTTTCTTGACATAAGCATCGCAACCCCAAACTTTCAGAAATGACAACTTAGGTTTCTTGCCAAACCAAAGTTCATACGGTGTCGTCTCAAGGGATTTAGACGGAGCCCTATTTAAAGTGAATGCGGCAGTCTCTAAAGCATAACCCCAAAATGATAGCGATAAGTCGATAAGAGACATCATAGATTGCACCATGTCCAACGGAGTATGATTACAACATTCGGACACACCATTACGCTGAGGTGTTCCAAGTGGTGACAATTGTGAAACAATTCCACAGTTCCTTAGGTGTGTGCCAAATTCGTGACTTAAATATTCTCCTCCACGATCCGATCGTAAGAACTTTATTTTTCTGTCACGTTGATTCTCAACCTCATTCTGAAATTCCTTGAACTTTTCAAAGGTCTCAGACTTGTGTTTCATCAAGTAGACATACCCATATCTACTTAAGTCATCTGTGAGGGTGAGAACATAACGATAGCCACCGCGAGCTTCAACACTCATTGGACCGCACACATCAGTATGTATGATTTCCTATAAGTTGGTTGCTCGCTCCATTGTTCCGGAGAACGGAGTCTTGGTCATCTTTCCCAAGAGGCATGGTTCGCACGTGTCAAATGATTCATAATCAAGAGACTCCAAAAGTCCATCTGCATGGAGCTTCTTCATACGTTTGACACCAATATGACCAAGGCGGCAATGCCACAAGTATGTGGGACTATCATTATCAACCTTACATCTTTTGGCATTCACACTATGAATATGTGTAACATCACATTCGAAATTCATTAAGAATAAACCATTGACCAGCGGGGCATGACCATAAAACATTTCTCTCATATAAATAGAACAACCATTATTCTCGGATTTAAATGAGTAGCCATCTCGCATTAAACGAGATCCAGATACAATGTTCATGCTCAAAGCTGGTACTAAATAAAAATTATTGAGGTTTAAAACTAATCCCGAAGGCAGATGTACAGGTAGCGTGCCGACGGTGATCACATCGACCTTGGAACCATTCCCGACGTGCATCGTCACCTTGTCCTTCGCAAGTCTTCGTTTATTCCGCAGCTCCTGCTTTGAGTTACAAATGTGAGCAACTGCACCGGTATCAAATACCCAGGAGCTACTATGAGAGCTGGTAAGGTACACATCAATAACATGTATATCACATATACCTTTGACGTTGCCGGCCTTCTTATCTGCTAAGTATTTGGGGCAGTTCCGTTTCCAGTGACCCGTTCCCTTGCAATAAAAGCACTCAGTCTCAGGCTTGGGTCCATTCTTTGGCTTCTTCCTGGCAACTGCCTTACCGGGCGCGGCAACTCCTTTGCCGTCCTTCTTGAAGTTCTTATTACCCTTGCCTTTCTTGAACTTAGTGGTTTTATTCACCATCAACACTTGATGTTCTTTCTTGATCTCCACCTCCACTGATTTCAGCATTGAATACACCTCGGGAATGGACTTGTCCATCCCTTGCATATTGAAGTTCATCACGAAGCTCTTGTAGCTAGGTGGGAGCGACTGAAGGATTCTGTCAATGACCGCTTCGTCTGGGAGATTAATTCCCAACTGAGACAAGCGATTGTGCAACCCAGACAATTTGAGTATATGCTCGCTGACAGAACTATTCTCCTCCATCGTACAACTGTAGAATGCGTCGGAGACGTCATATCTCTCGACTCGGGCATGAGCTTGGAAAACCATTTTCAGCTCTTGGAACAACTCATATGCTCAGTGGTGCTCAAAACGTTTTTGGAGCCCCAATTCTAAGCTGTAAAGCATGCCGCACTGAACCAGGGAGTAATCATCACAACGCGACTGCCAAGCATTCATAACATCTTGGTTCGCTGGGGCGGGAGCGTCACCTAGCGGTGCTTCAAGGACATGTGTTTTCTTGGCAGCTATGAGGATGATCCTCAAGTTACGGACCCAATCCGTATAGTTGCTACCATCATCTTTCAGCTTGGTTTTCTCTAGGAACGCGTTGAAGTTGAGGATAACATGAGCGTGGGCCATTGGATTTACAAGACATATTGTAAAGATTTTAGACTATGTTCATGACAATTAAGTTCATCTAAACAATTTAATGAACTCCCACTCATATAGACATCTCTCTAGTCATCTAAGTGATACATGATCCGAATCGACTAGGCCGTGTCCAATCATCACGTGAGACGGACTAGTCATCAACGGTGAACATCTTCATGTTGATCGTATCTTCTATACGACTCATGTTCGACCTTTCGGTCTTCCGTGTTCCGAGGCCATGTCTGTACATGCTAGGCTCGTCAAGTGAACCCTAAGTGTATTGCGTGTGTAAATCTGGCTTACACCCGTTGTATGCGAACGTTAGAGCCTATCACACCCGATCATCACGTGGTGCTTCGGAACAACGAACCTTAGCAACGGTGCACAGTTAGGGGGAACACAATTTTTGAAATTTTAGTGAGAGATCATCTTATTTACTACCGTCGTTCTAAGAAAATAAGATGTATAAACATGATAAACATCACATGCAATCAAATAGTGACATGATATGGACAATATCGTTTTGCTCCTTTTGATCTTCATCTTCGGGGCTCCATGATCATCATCATCACCGGCATGACACCATGATCTCCATCATCGTGTCTTCATGAAGTTGTCTCGCCAAATATTACTTCTACTACTATGGCTAACGGTTAGCGATAAAGTAAAGTAATTACATCGTGTTTTCAATGACACGCAGGTCATACAATAAAATAAAGACAACTCATATGGCTCCTGCCGGTTGTCATACTCATCGACATGCAAGTCATGATTCCTATTACATGAACATGATCAATCTCATACTCCCTCCGTTCCAAAATATTTGTCTTTTTAGAGATTTCAACAAATGACTACATACGAAGCAAAGTGAGTGAATCTACACTCTAAGATATGTCTATATGCATACGTATGTTGTGTCCATTTGAAATGTCTACAAAGACAAATATTTAGGAACGGAGGGAGTACATCACATATATCATTCATCACATCCTTTTGGCCATATCACATCACATGGCACATGCTGCAAGAACAAGTTAGACGTCCTCTAATTATTGTTGCAAGTTTTTACATGGCTGCTATAGGTTTCTAGCAAGAACGTTTCTTCCCTACGCCAAAACCACAACATGATATGCCAATTTCTATTTACCCTTCATAAGGACCCTTTTCATCAAATCCGATCCGACTAAAGTGGGAGAGACTGTCACCCGCTAGCCACCTTATGCAACTAGTGCATGTTAGTCGGTCGAACCTGTCTCACGTAAGCGTACGTGTAAGGTCGGTCCGGGCCGCTTCATCCCACGATGCCGCCGAATCAAGATAAGACTAGTAGCGGCAAGAGAATTGAACAAATCTACGACCACAACTGCTTTGTGTTCTACTCGTGCAAGATACTACGCATAGACCTAGCTCAGATGCCACTGTTGGGGAACGTAGCAGAAATCAAAAAAATTATACGCTTCACCAAGATCAATCTATGGAGTCATCTAGCAACGAGGGAGAGGGGAGTGCATCTACATACCCTTGTAGATCGCGAGCGGAAGCGTTCAAGAGAACGTGGATGATGGAGTCGTACTCGTCGTGATCCAAATCACCGATGATCCTAGCGCCTAACGGACGGCACCTCCGCGTTCAACACACGTACGGAGTAGCGACGTCCCCTCCTTCTTGATCCAGCAAGGGGGGAGGAGAGGTTGATGGAGATCCAGCAGCATGACGGCGTGGTGGTGGATGCAGCGGTATTCCAGCAGGGCTTCGCCAAGCAGCACTTGAGGAGGAAGGGGTGTCACAGGAGGGAGAGGGAGGCGCCAGGGCATGGGGTGGGGCTGCCCTCCCTCCCCCCCCCACTATATATAGGGGCCCTGGGGGGGCGCCGGCCCTAGGAGATCCAATCTCCTAGGGGGCGGCGGCCAAAAGGGGGGAAAGTTACCCCCCAAGCCAGGTGGGGCGCCCCCACCCTTAGGGTTCCCAAACCTAGGCGCAGGGGAGGCCCATAGGGGGGTGCACCAGCCCACTATGGGCTGGTTCCCCTCCCACTTCGGCCCATGGGGCCCTCCAGGATAGGTGGCCCCACCCGGTGGACCCCCGGGACCCTTCCGGTGGTCCTGATACAATACCGGTGACCCCCGAAACTCTCCCGGTGGCCAAAACTGGACTTCCTATATATAATTATTTACCTCCAGACCATTCCGGAACTCCTCGTGACGTCCGGGATCTCATCCAGGACTCCGAACAACTTTTGGGTTACCGCATACTTATATCTCTACAACCCTAGCGTCACCGAACCTTAAGTGTGTAGACCCTACGGGTTCGGGAGACACGTAGACATGACCGAGACGACTCTCCGGTCAATAACCAACAGCGGGATCTGGATACCCATGTTGGCTCCCACATGCTCCTCAATGATCTCATCGGATGAACCACGATGTCAAGGATTCAATCAATCATGTATGCAATTCCCTTTGTCTATCGGTATAGTACTTGCCCGAGATTCGATGGTCGGTATACCGATAACTTGTTCAATCTCGTCATGGCAAGTCTCTTTACTCGTTCTGTAATACATCATCCCGTGACCAACATCTTAGTCACATTGAGCTCATTATGATGGCGTCTTACCGAGTGGGCCCAGAGATACCTCTCCGTCACACGGAGTGACAAATCCCAGTCTCGGTTTGTGCCAACCCAACAGATACTTTCGGAGATACCCGTTGTGTACCTTTATAGACACCCAGTTAAGTTGTGACATTTGGCACACCCAAAGTATTCCTACCGTATCCAGGAGTTTCACAACCTCATGGTCTAAGGAAAAGATACTTGACATTGGAAAAGCTTTAGCGTTACGAACTACACGATCTTGTGATAAGCTTAGGATTGGGTCTTTTCCATCACATCATTCTTCTAATGATGTGATCTCGTTATCAATGACATCCAATGTCCATGGTCAAGAAACCATAACCATCTGTTGATCAACGAGCTAGTAACTAGAGGTTTACCAGGGACACGTTGTGGTCTATGTATTCACACATGTATCACTGTTTCTGGATAATACAATTCAAGCATGAATAACAGAAAATTATCATGAACAAGGAAATATAATAATACCATTTTATTATTGCCTCTAGGGCATATTTCTAACAGCTCCCACTTCCAATATGCATCCAGATTGATACTTAGAGTCATCTGGATTAGTATAAAGCTTGCATCGGTGTAACTCTTTACGACGAACTTCTTATCACCTCCATAATCAAGAAACATTTCCTTAGTCATCCAGTAACTAATGATAATTTTGACTGCTGTCTAGTGATCTACTCCTGGATCACTTTTGTACCTCCTAGCCAAACTCATGGTAAGGTACACAACAGGTTTGGTACACAACATGGCATACTTTATAGAACCTATGGATGAGGCATAGGGAATGACTTTCATTCTTTCTCTATCTTCCGCCGATGTCGGGCTTTGAGTCTTACTCAACTTCATACCTTACAACTCAGGCAAGAACTCCTTCTCTGACTGATCCATTTTGAACTACTTCAAAAACTTGTCAAGGTATGTACTCATTCAAATAACTTATCAAGCGTCTCGATCTATCTCTATAGATATTGAGGCTCAATATGTAAGTAGCTTTACCGAGGTTTTTCTTTGAAAAAAAACTCCTTTCAAACACTACTTTATGCTTTCCAGAAAATTCTACATCATTTCTGATCGACAATATGTCATTCACATATACTTATCAGAAAGGTTGTAGTGCTCCCACTCACTTTCTTGTAAATACAGGCTTCACCGCAAGTCTGTATAAAACTATATGCTTTGATCAACTTATCAAAGCATATATTCCAACTCTGAGATGCTTGCACCAGTCCATAGATGGATCGCTGGAGCTTGCACACTTTGTTAGCACCTTTAGGATCGACAAAACCTTATGGTTGCATCATATACAACTCTTCTTTAAGATATCCATTCAGGAATGCAGTTTTGACATCCATTTGCCAGATTTCATAATCATAAAATGTGGTAATTGCTAACATGATTCGAACAGACTTAAGCATCGCTACGGGTGAGAAAGTCTCATCGTAGTCAACTCCTTAAACTTGTCGAAAACCTTTCGCACCAAGTCGAGCTTTGTAAACAGTAACATTGCCGTCAACGTCGGTCTTCCTCTTGAAGATCCATTTATTTTCGATGGCTTGCCTATCATCGGGCAAGTCAACCAAAGTCCACACTTTGTTCTCATACATGGATCCCATCTCAGATTTCATGGCCTCAAGCCATTTTGCGGAATCTGGGCTCATCATCGCTTCCTCATAGTTCGTAGGTTCATCATGGTCTAGTAACATGATTTCCAGAATGGGGTTGCCGTACCACTCTGGCGCGGAATGTACTCTGGTTGATCTACGAAGTTCAGTAGTAACTTGATCCGAAGTTTCATGATCATCATCATTAGCTTCCTCACTAATTGGTGTAGGAATCACTGGAACTAGTTTCTATGATGTACTACTTTCCAATTCGGGAGAAGGTACAATTACCTCATCAAGTTCCACTTTCCTCCCACTCACTTCTTTCGAGAGAAACTCCTTCTCTAGAAAGGATCCATTCTTAGCAATGAATATATTGCCTTCGGATCTGTGATAGAAGGTGTACCCAACAGTCTTTTTTGGGTATCCTATGAAGACACATTTCTCCGACTTGGGTTCGAGCTTATCAGGTTGAAGCTTTTTCACATAAGCATCGCAGCCCCAAACTTTAAGAAACGACAACTTTGGTTTCTTGCCAAACCACAGTTCATAAGGTGTCGTCTCAACGGATTTTTAGATGGTGCCCTTATTAAACGTGAATGCAGCTGTCTCTAATACACACCCCTAAATGATAGTGGTAAATCGGTAAGAGACATCATAGATCGCACCATATCTAATAAAGCACGGTTATGACGTTCAGACACACCAATACGATGTGGTGTTCTGGGTGGCGTGAGTTGTGAAACTATTCCACATTGTTTCAAATGAAGACCAAACTCGTAACTCAAATATTCACCTCCACGATCAGATCGTAGGAACTTTATTTTCTTGTTATGATGATTCTCTACTTCACTCTGAAATTCTTTGAACTTTTCAAATTTTCAGACTTGTGTTTCATTAAGTAGATAAACCCATATCTGCTCAAATCATAAGTGAAGGTCGTAAAATAACGATACTCGCCGCGAGCCTTAACACTCATCGGTCCACATACATCAGTATGTATGATTTCCAATAAATCAGTTGCTCGCTCCATTGTTCCGGAGAACAGAGTTTTAGTCATCTTGCCCATGAGGCATGGTTCGCAAGCACCAAGTGATTCATAATCAAGTGATTCCAAAATTCCATCAATATGGAGTTTCTTCATGCGCTTTACACCAATATGACCTAAACGGTAGTGCCAAAAATAAGTTGCACTATCATTATTAACTTTGCATCTTTTGGCTTCAATATTATGAATATGTGTATCACTACGATCGAGATCCAATAAACTATTTTCATTGGGTGTATGACCATCGAAGGCTTTATTCATGTAAACAAAATAACAATTATTCTATGACTTTAAATGAATAACCGTATTGCAACAAACATGATCAAATCATATTCATGCTCAACGCAAATGCCAAATAACATTTGTTTATGTTCTACACTAATCCCGAAAGTATAGGGAGTGTGCGATGATGATCATATCAATCTTGGAACCACTTCCAACACACATCGTCACTTCACCTTTAACTAGTCTCAGTTCATTCCGCAACTCTCCTTTCGAGTTACTAATTTTAGCAACTGAACCGATATCAAATACCCAGGGGTTGCTATGAACACTAGTAAAGTACATATCAATAATATGTATATCAAATATACCTTTATTCACTTTGCCATCCTTCTTATCCGCCAAGTATATAGGGCAGTTCCACTTTCAGTGACCATTTACTTTGCAGTAGAAGCACTTAGTTTCAGGCTTGAGTTTTGCTTTGGGTTTCTTCACGGGAGTGACAACTTTCTTGTCATTCTTTTTGAAGTTCCCTTTCTATCCTTTTGCCCTTTACTTGAAACAAGTGGTCTTGTTAACCATCAATACTTGATGATCTTTCTTGATTTCTACCTTCGCCGATTTCAGCATCGCGAAGAGCTCGGGAATTACTTTCGTCATCCCTTGCATATTATAGTTCATCACGAAGTTCTACTAACTTGGTGATAGTGACTAGAGAACTTTGTCAATTACTATCTTATCTGGAAGATTAACTCGCACTTGATTCAAGCAATTGTAGTACCCAGACAATCTGAGCACATGCTCACTGGTTGAGCTATTCTCATCCATCTTGTAGGCAATGTACTATCATAGGTCTTATACCTCTCGACACGGGCATGAGTATGAAATACTAATTTCAACTCTTGGAACATCTCATATGCTCCATGGCGTTCAAAACGTTTTTGAAGTCCCGGTTATAAGCCGTAAAGTATGGCGCACTAAATTATCAAGTAGGCATCATACCGAGCTTGTCAAACGTTCATAACGTCTACATCTGCTCCTGCAATAGATATGTCACCTAGCGGTGCATCAAGGACATAATACTTCTGTGCAGTAATGAGGAAAATCCTCAGATCACAGAACAAGTCCGCATCATTCATTGCTACTAACATCTTTCAACTTAGTTTTCTCTAGGAACATTTCAAAAACATAGGGGAGCTATAACGCGAGCTATTGATCTACAACATAATTTGCAAATACTATCAGGAGTAAGTTCATGATAAATTAAAGTTCACTTTAATCATATTACTAAAGAACTCCCACTTAGATAGACATCCCTCTAGTCATCTAAATGATCACGTGATCCAAATCGACTAAACCATGTCCGATCATCACGTGAGATGGAGTAGTTTTCAATGGTGAACATCTTATGTTGATCATATCTACTATATGATTCACGCTCAACCTTTCGGTCTCCGGTGTTCCGAGGCCATATCTGCATATGCTAGGCTCGTCAAGTTTATCCCGAGTATTCTGCATGTGCAAAACTGTCTTACACCCGTTGTATTTGAACGTAGAGCTTATCACACCCGATCATCATGTGGTGTCTCGGCATGACGAACTTTCGCAATGGTGCATACTCAGGGAGAACACTTATACCTTGAAATTTAGTGAGAGATCATCTTATAATGCTACCGTCGATCTAAGCAAAATAAGATGCATAAAAGATAAACATCACATGCAATCAATATAAGTGATATGATATGGCCATGATCATCTTGTGGCTTTGATCTCCATCTCCAAGGCACCGTCATGATCACCATCGTCACCGGCGCGACACCTTGATCTCCATCGTAGCATCGTTGTCGTCTCACCAACAATTGCTTCCACGACTATCGCTACTGCTTAGTGATAAAGTAAAGCAATTACATGGCGATTGCATTTCATACAATAAAGCAACAACCATATGGCTCCTGTCAGTTGCCGATAACTTTACAAAACATGATCATCTCATACAATAACGTATAACTCATCACGTCTTGACCATATCACATCACAACATGCCCTGCAAAAACAAGTTAGACATCCTCGACTTTGTTGTTGCAAGTTTTATGTGGCTGCTACGGGCTTAGCAAGAACCGTTCTTACCTACGCATACAAAACCACAACGATATTTTGTCAAGTATGTGATGTTTTAACCTTCACAAGGATCGGGCGTAGCCACACTTGATTCAACTAAAGTTGGAGAAACTGACACCCGCCAGTCACCTGTGTGCGAAGCACGTCGGTAGAACCAGTCTCGCGTAAGCGTACGCGTAATGTCGGTCCGGGCTGCTTCATCCAACAATACCACCGAATCAAAGTATGACATGCTGGTAAGCAGTATGACTAGTATCGTCCACAACTCACTTGTGTTCTACTCGTGCATATCATCTACGCATAGACCTGGCTCATGATGCCACTGATGGGGAACGTAGTATTTCAAAAATTTCCTACGATCACGCACGATCTATCTACTAGATGCATAGCAACAAGAGGGGAGAGTGTGTCTACGTACCCTCGTATACCGGGAGCGAAAGTGTCTAGTGACGCGGTTGATGTAGTCGAACTTCTTCGCGATCCAACCGATCAAGCACCGAACGTACGGAGCCTCCGCGTTCAGCACACGTTCAGCTTGATGACGTCCCATGAGCTCTTGATCCAGTATAGCCTCACGGGAGAGTTTCGTCAGCACGATGGCATGGTGATGGAGATGATGAAGCTACCGGCGCAGGGCTTAGCCTAAGCACTGCAACGGTATGACCGAGGTATGTTTCTGTGGAGAGGGGCACCACACACGGTTGGGAGAGATCAACTGATCAACTTGTGTGTCTATGGGGTGCCTCTACCCCCGTATATAAAGGAGTGGAGGAGGGGGAGGGCCGGCCCTCTCTATGGCGTGCCCTAGGGGAGTCCTACTCCCACCGGGAGTAGGATTCTCCCTTTCCTAGTAGAACTAGGAGCCCTTCCAAGTAGTACGAGTAGGAGAGAAGGAAAGGGAAAGAGAAGAGAAGGAAGGAGGGGGCGCAGCCCCTCCCCTTAGTCCAATTCGGACTAGGCCTTGGGGGGCGCAGCCTTCCTCTTCTCTCTTTCCCCTAAAGCCCAATAAGGCCCATATACTCCCCGGCGAATTCCCGTAACTCTCCAGTACTCCGAAAAATGCCCGAATCACCCGGAACCTTTCCGATGTACGAATATAGTCGTCCAATATATTGATCTTTACGTCTCGACCATTTCAAGACTCCTCGTCATGTCCCCGATCTCATCCGGGACTCCGAACTACCTTCGGTACATCAAAACACATAAACTCGTAATATCGATCGTCATCAAACATTAAGCGTGCGGACCCTATGGGTTCGAGAACTATGTAGACATGACCGAGACTCATCTCCGGTCAATAACCAATAGCGGAACCTGGATGCTCATATTGGCTCCTACATATTCTACGAAGATCTTTATCGGTCAAACCGCATAACAACATACGTTGTTCCCTTTGTCATCGGTATGTTACTTTCCTGAGATTCGCTCGCCGGTATCACCATACCTAGTTAATCTCGTTACCGACAAGTCTCTTTACTCGTTCCGTAATACATCATCTCGTGACTAACTCATTAGTCATTTGCTTGCAAGGCTTATTATGATGTGTATTACCGAGAGGGGCCAAAGATACCTCTCCGACACTCGGAGTGACAAATCCTATTCTTGATATATGCCAACACCATGAACACCTTCGGAGACACCTGTAGAGCATCTTTATAATCACCCAGTTACGTTGTGACGTTTGATAGCACACAAGGTGTTCCTCCGGTATACGGGAGTTGCATAATCTCATAGTCATAGGAACGTGTATAAGTCATGAAGAAAGCAATAGCAGTAAAACTAAATGATCATAGTGCTAAGCTAACGGACGAATCTAGTCCATCACATCATTCTCCTAATGATGTGACCCCGTTGATCAAATGACAACTCATGTCTATGGTTAGGAAACATAACCATCTTTGATCAATGAGCTAGTCTAGTAGAGGCATACTAGGGACACTTTGTTTAGTAAATGTATTCACACATGTACTAAGTTTTCGGTTAATACAATTCTAGCATGAATAATAAACATTTATCATGATATAAGGAAATAAATAATAACTTTATTATTGCCTCTAGGGCATATTTCCTTCAGAAAGCACCAATGTCGGTGTCAAAACCGGCAGATCTCGGGTAGGGGGTCCCGAACTATGCGTCTGAGGATCGATGGTAACAGGAGACTGGGGACACGATGTTTACCCAGGTTCGGGCCATCTCGATCGAGGTTATACCCTACTTCCTACTTGATTGATCTTGATGAATATGGGTTACAAGAGTTGATCTACCTCAAGATCGTAATGGCTAAACCCTAAAAGTCTAGCCTATGTGATTGCTATGATTCTTATGTCTCTATGGACTAAACCCTCGGGTTTATATATGCGTTGGAGGGACCTAGGGTTTGTACATGACTATCTTGCAGAGGAAGGAAAGTTTTACACCCGAACTCTAAACTTGCTATTTCACACACATGGGAGTCCTATCCAGATACGGGAGATAGTCTTCAGTAATAATCTTCACGGCCCACCAGTCCGGCCCATAACGAGAGATCCGTCCACCTGAGGACCCCTTAATCCAGGACTCCCTCAGAGAACCCCTTACACAGTAGCTCAACAGATAAAACATAAGCCTAGAACAAGTCTAACACCTCGCCGCGGCTCGGACAGGGACCCCTGAGCTCAAAGACAACGCCCCCAGGAGGGTTATGGCGTGAAGCGTCGCCGCTGTCGAGTCTGAGAGAAGACAACGATTTTCACCGTTAGCCCTGACACGGGTACTGGATCCATGATGCCGTCTTCAAGAAGCAAGCGACACCCACATGTGTCACCGTCGTCGGCGCCAGAAGCACGGAGCTTTCACTCGGTCACTCGCCTGCACCACCACGAGGAGACCCGGCCACCACCACAACGAGGGTCAAGTTTTCCCACCCTAGATTTGGGATTGCCAGAGCAGTCCTGGGCCTCCCGACACTACATCCCTAGTCATCCTCACGACCAAAAGATGGAGCCACCACCGCCACCATGAAGCCTACCAGAAAGCCAACCGTGAGGCCCGCCGTCTGGGGCCGCCGCCCCGACATCCATGCCCCTAGGAACCACTGACCATCTCCGTCACGAGCACCCGACCATAGTAGTAAGAGTGAAAGGGACCACCTTTCACTCCTAGCCCGGCATCAGCCAACGGGTTTGGGTCGGCACCTCCACAGTAGGAAGCGCCCACGCCTGTATCCCCATCCGGTCCCGGTGGAGCAGGGGGAGACAACTCGGTGACTACCGACGGCCACCGCGAGCACGCTCGAACGATGCCATGTCCGTGCTCAATGGTGCCGATCTGTCCGACGGCACGGCGACGCCCGATGAGCAACCTCGGATCGATGCCACCACAACGCAACAAGAGAGAAGAGCACTAACGCATAAGCTTGAACCCGTGCGGACCAAGTCGGCTCCCAACACATGCGCGCCGACGAACGACATCCACCACCGCATATCGGATCCGCACCGTCACGACACGCCGGAGAGACAAACCGTCAGCATCGACCACCAGAAGCACGGACCACTGCTGACAAGGAGCAGCAGGCCGCCCCACTACTGCCCGAGGGATCCCGAGCAGCACCACCTCGCCGGACCCGCGCCGCCATGCCAGATCTGGCCTAGATCCAGGCCGCCGGCGAGTCCGCCGCCCACCAAGCCGCCCGCCCGAGGAGCGAGCAGCTGCTCCCCGTAGCGCACTGGATCGGGCTGTCACGGCCCGCCGCCTGCGCCACCCGTTAGGCTGCCAGATCGGGCGACCCGACGACGCCCGCATCCGCCAGAGAGCCGCCGCACGAAGCCGCCGCACAACCCGCACACGCGCTTGGCCCCGCTACTGCGCTCTAGAGTGGTGTCATCGGCCACTTCCGGTTGCTAGCAACAGCTGGTACCCTTCCCTTTAATTAGATGTTGCTGGGTAAGGGTAACTCGGCTATCTGTTTGGTCCATTTTTCGTTTGTTTGAGGTGGCCAAATGGACGCAAGTGTCCGGTGCACCCAACGCACGGCCGCATCTCATTTTGTCTGGCCCATTAAAAAAAGAAAAAGACCATCCCACACATTTAAAACAAGTTTCGGCCCGCACATTAACTTAACCTGAAAAATTAGAAAGATATATGATGCCGCCGCCGTGGCCGTCATCGATGTCGTCACCGTTTACACGCGCCGCCGCCCTCCTCGTCGTTGCCCCTTGTGAGGTCGATGTACGACGGCGGCTGTCAAAGGTGGGCAGGTGGCCCCTCCCGCGGCTACATGGTGGGAGGCGCCTGCACGACCTCCTCCTGGTGCGGGGACGACGACCACGCCTCTGCACCGACCCACAAGGGCGGCACCGATACGAACATCGGCGTGCATGGCATCGTGTTCGTCCAAAACCACGCCTGCCCACTACCATTCCCGCGAAGTTTGGCTCGACGTCGGCGACCTTCTCCTCCTCCTTGACCACCGCCTCCTGCAGGCCCGGGGGGATGGCGACGTCACCCGCGGCGGAAAGGGCCATTGGCACCTTGAGGTTGGGCCACTGGGCCTTGTCGTGGTCGTGGATGGAATCCTCCATGACCTGTCGCACGAGTTCCTCCTTCTCGGCTGTCATGGGACCTAGCGGTGGTGGCGGCGGGGACGAGTGTCTAGGTTCCGATCCTGTCAATAGTACTAGGGGTGCGAACAAGGGGCGGATCCTAGCTACGGCGCAAGTGTATCACTCGGTTTTTACGAGTTCGGGCCCCTCTCGGAGAAGGTGACAGCCGTATGTCTCGTGCCCGAAGGCTTGTTTTCTCTTGGGGTGTATGGTTACAATACATGTTGAACCCTTGCCACGAGGCAGGAGGACGGTTTATATAGAGTGCGCCCCGGCCTCTTTACTTCCACGTTACAAGGGAGTTTAATGACTATAACTACAACAGTTACAGGTGATAACAACCATGAATACGACAGAGTACATGTAACTGTAGCCATAAATACGCTTGAAGTCCGACTTAAGACTGCCCGACCGTTGCAGCTCCCATGTTGTCCCTACGTACCCATTGTCCGAGTGGTGATGGTCGGCCGACTGGATGGAATACGTCGAGTGCCGTCGGCAGGATTTCCTAGGGTGCACATTGGAATACGCCCGTGCTCTCCTATCCTATTCCCTTCATTATGTTGTCTCTGCGCTCTACAGTGGTGTCATCCGCCACTTCCGGTTACTAGCTACAGCTGGTACGCTCCCTTTAATTAGCTAGCAGGTGCGGCTAGGTCTTAGTCGACTGAGACTTAACAAAATCCCAGTCAAGTGATATAGTTTATAAGAATAAAAAAGGAAAATAAAAAAAATTGTACAAATCTTAATACAAAATCAAAGAAATATAGCATCGACTGAGACTTAGCAAACTGTTAGCTATTGTTGGCTAACCAAGAAAGTTGCGTCCGTCGCTGCTGCTGCTGTGCCTGTACATGCCGTTCCTGGAGGAGGAAGAAGGGGCAGCGGCCGGCCGTACGTGTGCACATCGGCCTTTCCCATGTTGATGGCTGCCTTTGTGTCATCAAGGGAGAGGGAGATCGTTGGGCAAACGGCAAACATGCAAGAGCTGCAGGGCGGTCTATTTGCTCTTTGCAACTGCCGACATGCAGTGGTCTAGTGGTTTCTCACTGCAGCGAGCCTCGAGCTTAGGCCAAGAAAAGGTTCCGCTAATTAAAATGACATGCAAGCACCAGTGGTCTAGTGGTAGAATAGTACCCTGCCACGGCGGGTTCGATTCCCGGCTGGTGCAATATTTTTTTTCTAACTTTTGGCGCATGTCATACGAAATGACATCTGCTGCTGGTCAGGTGCATTGGGCCGTCATTCTGCAGTTTTGCACGGGCCGTCTTCGTTCTTTCTTGAGAGAATGGTTCTCTATTTTTACTTTTTATGAAAGGAAAGTACAGACCCGGTATCGCTGCTGCAGAGTCTTTTTTTTCTTTCTCTCTAACCTTTTGCGTCTCGTAAGAATGGCACAATTTTGATGAGTTGGGTGTCGAAGATTAATTTCCTTGTTCAGCCCACATGGAATCGTCCGCCCTCGTCGTCAATCTGTTGCTTGTTCGCCGGTTGCCGTTGAACAAACAACGAGCATGAGCGGTCGGCACAAGAAAAAGGGCTACTCGCCTTCTTGCACCCGAACAAACACGACAACACAAGTATGAAGACGAACTACGTGAGCTAGCAGATGTCTTAAAAGTTGTACATATTTGGTAAGTCACGTCTAGGTGAAATATAGTTATCTCACATCTAACTCTTTAGCCATTAGATATAGAGAGCAACTAGTTAACGAGCGCTCCTTCGGGAGTCTCACAACGATCAGCGTCACTTGGCGTGTTCTCAGCCATCCCGTCACGTATCACTCTCTGGACCCTCCATTCGGATTTTGTTTTTTACTTATTTTTCCGCACGTATTTTTGGCCTTTTAAACTGGTTTTATGAGTTTTTTTTTACGTTTCGGTTTTTCACTGGTCTTCCTTAACTTTTTCGCGAAAAAAATGGTTTTTTCATCCGCCAGAGCCACAGTTTTGCTTTCGCGAGAGACATATTTTTTTTTCACGAGAGGCACGACCATGACTCTCGGAAAACAAACAAAAAAACGCATTTTCTGTTTTTTTTTCTTCCGCTAGAGGCACAGTTTTGCTTCCGCGAGAGGCACGGTTTTGCCTTTACGAGAGGCACGACCGTGCCTTTCGAAAAAAAAATATGTTTTTTGTTTTTTTTTTCCTTTTGCGAGAGGCACGGTTTTGTTTAGCGAGAGTTATGGTTGTGCTTTCGCGAGAGCCACGGTCGTGCCTCTTAGGAACGAAAAAACGCATTTTCTATTTTTTTTCTTTCGCGAGAGACACGGTTGTGATTTCGCAAGAAGGACGGTTGTGCCTCTTTCGAAAAGGGAAAAAACCGTGCTCCTGGTTCGGTTTTTTCATCCTTCTTTTCGTGAAAAAAAGTTCGACAAAAGCTATCAACATGGGATCTATTTTCGAAAATCTCAACGTGAGAAAATGAACGATGAAAACGGTTCGAGATTTGGATGCACGATTTAAGAGATAAAACGTTTGAATAACGGATCTATGAAAAAAGGAAAACTACCAGGTTGCGATAAGTGGCCCACATGTAGCGCACCACTTGTCACAACATGGTAAGATGGGAGTGATCTTTGCAAGGAGTAGTCCTGAATAAATGATTTCGTTAGATATAGCATATTAATATTCATGTTTTTTAACATCGCTTTCTCGTATCTTGTTTGCCAGGAGAGCTTTGCTTTGCCTGGGCCGTTTCCTGTTGTGGCCAATTTTTCCACCATTTTTGTGTGTTGGTCTCCTGTAGTCTTTTGAGCTGGTTGTTTATTCTTTTTAGCCATTCATTTTTTTAAAACTCAGGTTTTATTCATTTATAATAAATAGTACATCGTTTGTGAAGATAATTACAGTTTCATTTAAAGGCTCCTCAAACCAGTCGGAAGTCAAAGAAAATCTAGCTAATCTAGTAACCTCATAAGCTACTTTATTTGCTGCTCTATTATAGTGCTCAAATTTAGCAGTAACGAAATCACAAGCATAATGATAACAATCATCGAATATTGTTGCCGCCGCACCCGCCGACTGTCCTCCATCATTCATAGTTTCAATCACCTCCATATTATCCAAATTTATAACAAGGCGATTGCATCTCGCCCTTTGCGCTAGTGTTAGACCGAATTTGAGAGCTAAAACTTCTGCCATCAACACATCTGTGTAAAAATATATTTTCTCATTCCCTCCAGCAATAAACCTACTTTTGTCGTCTCGAAGGACTGCTCCCATGAAAACCCTAAGAGGATCGTGGTCAAAAGAAGCATCAATATTAAGTTTAATGAAACCACTGGGAGGACAAGACCAGACCACCTTCTTCATCGACGCCTTGGGAGATAATGCATTAACAAAAAAATTGGTCAGAGCAAGAATCCTCATTGAGATCTGAGTTACATTTTGAGTTTTCTTCTTGTGTACCAACTTCCGTCTTTACCACCATAGATACCATGCTGAAATAGCAATCATCTCACGTACATTGTGGTAACCCAATATCCGCAAAACTTGATCTGGTAGGAGTAGTAAATACTCCAACATCATCGCCTCTCCCGCACGGTCAACTTCACAAGCTTTATCAATAATATCATCCATCCCCGGCCTTTTCCAGACCCCATTTGCTTTACTATAGCGGAAGAGCATATGTTTTGTATCTTCTAAACCCTTCGAACAAGTGGGGCAGATGAGTGAAACATTCATATGTTTGTTAGATAGCGTAACCCGACATGGGATTGTACCATGTAGCGTACGCCATAAGATTTTTTTTTCTTTTGCTGGACAAACAAACTTCCATATCTTACTCCAAATTGGGTTAATTGTGGTTCGCCCCATCCTATTAGAGTGTTTTAATTTGCTTCCATACTGGTGATCCCACAACATTAAATAGGCTGGTCGAACCGAGAAAATGCCATTCGTGTTGTTTGTGGTGTGAGACCGAGGCATGATTTTTTTGTGTGTTTTCTTTGTAAAAACTATTAGTTATATTTTTTATGAAAAAAATTATCCGGTTGCACCTATGTTTTCCATGTGTAACCAAATGCGATGCGATCAAAGTGTAAAACACCTTCAGCCTGTTTCCAAAGCACGGGCCGGTTTTCACAAATTTGTTATGTTTGAGAGGTTCTATGAATTTTATTTTCTTTCTTTCTTTTCCGTATTATTGCTATCTGGGTTTTCTTTATATTTTCTCTTTTTAAGTTTTTAGTGAGCTTGTTTGTTTGTTTCTTTTTAATTTTGTTTTTTGTCAAATTCGTGAATAATAGTTGTGTGAATAATTTTATAAAATTGATAAAAAAAATTACATTATTTGTGAAAACTTTTTTTTTGTTTCTACGCTCCAGGTGGCAAGCTCACCCTCTACTTGCAATCGAGTTTTTTTTTGTTACCTTAGTTACAAGCCCACCCTTATTTTTTCGAGTAGGTCAGCTTTTTTATTCTTCGCCCCAGTGGCATACAAATGAGACACACCCTTTTTTGAGTCATATCCTTTTGTATATAAAGCTCGTTTGTCCACCAATTCAAAAAAATCACGTGTTTGCAAAAATTGTTTGGGATTTTAAAAAATATTTGTGTTTTCAAATATTGAGTTCACCAATTTAAAAAATGTTCTATAATTTTAGAAAATGTCTAGTTTCAAATGATATTGTCATTATCATATTTTGTCTACAAATCAAAAAATGTTCAGGAATTTTTAATTTCATAAAAAGAAATTCAGAACTTGTAGAATTTGCTTTGTGCTTGACAAAAAATGTTCGTAATTTGTAAAACATGATCCGAATTCGAATAAAAAATGTTTGTAGTTTTTCAAGCAATGTTAAATTAGGCCACTGCTATTAGTTCTTCATATTCCTCGCTGCACATGTCACGACAAGCTGTGGCTAACTTTATTCATGCATGAACAAGAGGTCTGTGGTTTGAATCATAGCACATACATCACGCTGCCAGTTTCACCAAATGGGCCGACCAACGCGTTCTAAGCGAAGGGACGTCTCTGGGCTGGGTGTCAGTTCATCTCCATCGATCTAGAAAATGAAATAAAAATGGTTTGGTAAAACAATGTGAAATCAAACAGAAAAATATCCAAAGAAAAATATAAAAAATGAAAATGAAATGAAAATAAAAAGAAAGAAAATGGAAATAACAAAAAAGCCAACAAACAACAATAAAGTGACAAAATAGGGGAGATGAACTGACACGAAGGGCCGTGCACCCCTCTCTTGCGAGATAAATATTTGTAAAGCATTTTCGCTTGTTGACAAAAAGCGCAGTCCAAAAAGACAAAACAAAGGAAAAAGGTCAACTTTTTTTAGGTTTATCATGGTCTTTATTAATTAACAAATAAAGGTACAGATGTTACTACATCCCAAGGCTCAGTGAACCAAACATATCGAACCGTGATCTAAGGACAAAGCATTCCTAAGCAAATTATGCGCATGAGTGTTCACTCTCTGCCTACATGAACAAATTCCACCATTTGGAAGTCTTGCCGCCTATGCTCGATCTCCTTCAACACCGAGCTGTAGCTGCATATGCTTCCATGAACTCAAGCCCATTCCATTGTGACTACCACATGCCAATCCAAAACAAAAACAACCAGGTGTGCGAATCCTGACACACGAAACGATCTAGCGGCCATGTTGTTGACTCAGCTTCGTTAAAAGTTAAAACTCAGGCGACTGAGTTTTAACAATCCGGATTCAGTATATATACACAACCCTTTAGAAGAGCTACTAGAGATGCTCTAATGATCATAAACAATTCCGAATGTAAATGGACATAGCAGAGATAAATTCGGTCTTCTATACAGGTCTCAAGAATAGACTCTCAACTAACCATCAACAAAACTAAAATAAAACATTCATTTAGCAGTTCAGTATTCTAAAAACTATCAAAGATTCAGACAATGTATAATAAAACGGAGTGGATATTTCGCGACTCGTCTAGCGACAGCCAGGGCTGCAACTTTCCGCCCATCTTGTAGCTATCGCCATTCTTTCTTCAACACCGCGTACCTGTCACCTGGTTTCTTGCCGAAAAATCTTGTCCCCTGCTCGTCCTAAGGCGGTCTTCCTAGTTTCGTCCTTTGGCATGTGCACTTCTGTATAGATTCCTGCTAGCTCCTCGGGGAGGCAAGGTTAATTTTGGTTTCTCATCAGGCGTAGGTAACGGCAAGATTTGGTGTCACATTCTTTAGATCGATTCAGGGATTTAAGGGCGATGGTTGCAGCTCTGGGACGATGGTCCTTAGGGGCACGTACAAGAATACTTCCCAGCTGTAATCGACAAGGTCGGGCCGACTCCATCGGTGGCTCTGGCTGCGGTAATGGTCGTTCAGTGGTTCATGGACCCAATTGTAATATTTATTATGTTTGAGGTGCTTTGTACTTCTGGTGAATCTTTATAATGGATCTTATAATTTTCGGAAAAAGAGTTAAGAACGGATACAAGTTTATACGTTAGTGTTAAATGCATGATTATGGGCAATGGGAAACAAACATATTTCTAGAATGCCATTTGGTGTGGACATACACATTGAAAGAACAACACAATAAAGCAACCAGCTGATATGGTATGGCAGATTCAGAAGATGGCTGACTGTGAGCGACATGGTAAATTTGTTGAACTGAGGGTTCTGCTTGGCAGGGTTGTGTTGAATTAGAATGAAGACATGCCTAGGTGAAGTGGAGTAAGAGTGGCAATTTTTCAGTCAAATCCTTGTACGATCATCTGTGTGACTTGGGGCCTGACAGATCTTCTTGGCATTTATGAAAAGCTAAAATTCCTGCTAAAAGTAGAATCTTGTTGTGGCTCATTTGGCATAATGAAATTGTCACCAAGGATAATATGGTAAAGAGGAATTGGACAGTTTTGCTTTGGGTCATGGTCATTCACTTAGCAACATTGGACATATGTCACAGTCGGTGCTAAATCCGGCATATCTCATGGTAGGGGTCCAAAGCTAGGCGTCTTGGAACGATGGTAACATGGATGTAGGATGTTACCCAGGTTCGGGCTCTCTCAAAGAGATAACACTCTACGTCCTGCTTTTCATTGTATTGATATGGGGATTGTACATAGTATAAGAACCTACCAAAAGATTGTTCTAATGAATATAAGATTCGATGATCTATCGACTAGCCTAGGATAACATGAGTCCTAGTTGACTATGTCAGTGGAGAGGAGTCCTTATCTTAATCACCAAGTCTTATGGAATCTTCCTCATATACGTCATGGGCTGGCCGAAGAAGCCCATTAGTGAACCGCCATGGGGGTCCTTGGCGTGACCCACCTGGTCGGGAGACGACGTGGTGAGTACCCTCTAGTCCAGGACACCGTCAGTAGCCCCTGATCCGGTCTTCAAGTTGGGGAGACTCCTCGGTTCTTTCGAACTATTATTCATCTTCGATCGTCGGTCTTGAAAGGTGGTTCAACAAATTTTCCCATCTCCGATCTTAAGGATACCAAGATATATCCAAAGAGTTCACACGTCAGGGCATCCGTGGAGTTTATACGCCAGGAGTCCGAGGAACCCCTTTACATTCTTGGCCTTTATCAAATCTTATTATTTTTACGCCATACTTTGGGTCTGAAGTTTTTCCCGAGCGATGGTGTCCTCTTGCGTCCGAGTTCCAATGCAGGACTACATCCGAGGTGTCTTTTTGAGGCTGAGCTTAGTGCCGGAAATGCCCTCTATAGAGCTAGCCACTTGCATCTTTACGTCAGACTGCTTCCGAGGTGGTACACCACCTTGACCGTGGGCTGATTATTTGCGAAAATAATTTCCGACCGGTGCAATTTATTTGCCGACGAGATGTATAGCCAATAACCCTCAAGGTATGTGTCAACCTAAAATCCGGGATGCACCTGAAGGATAAACAATACCACTGATCCCAGTAGCCCCTGAGACTCATGTTGATTCGAGAAATTGGCTGAGGATCAAGTCCTTGCTCGGTAGTATACTTTAGGAACATAAACGCAGTGCACAATAGCTCTCGGGACTTGGGTTGGGTGCGGCCGACCAACCCGAGGATTGTAATATCTTCGGAAACTATTTTGCATATTGACTTCTCTGCATTGAATCGGCAATACAGTAGCCCCTGAGACTTGGGTTGGGCACATGGCCGACCCTAGGATCATATCTCGTCAGGAACTTGTTCAGTCGGCGTTTGAGTGTCGCCATCACTGAGGTGTAGGTCGGCAGGAAAGATTTCAAACTGCGGTGTCGGAATAGATTTCCGAGGTGAATTATTACGCAGGGCACCTTGGTCAAGAGGATGTGTCGCCTCCTGAAAGAGAAACATAAAATAGGTAAAGGGTGTCATAAGTTCGAATAACCAAAAAACTTATGTAAAAAATTTATGTCTGAATTATATCAAGGTTTTTGGTGCCAATCGGAAACTGGTCTTAAAATTAGTTTGCACTTCCATCGTGCTTTAACATGATACATCTGATCTCCAGACTTCAAGTGGGTCAGCCTTCGGCTTCAACCTCCTTTCCCGCAGGCGGAGTGCTTCTATTTTAGGCCAGCTTAGTGAACTAAACTCGAGCGTCTTTAAAGAGAAATCCGGCTATCCGGCTATTGACCACAAACTCGCATGGGAAATAGGAGTAGCTGAAAAATACTTTGCAATGACTAAGAAGAAAATATTTATTATAAAATAGCTCATATAAATTTAAGAGCTCAGTTAACATGGGGAAAAAGTGTTTTCAACAAACATTGTTTTTAAGAAACTAAGTTTTTAACAAACAACTATTTTGTTTAATATAAATATAATGCTTGGTTGAACCAAAAAGAAATTAAAAAATTAAAAAAAATTGAGCATGAAAGTGACTTAGCTGGTTAATGTGCTCAGCATTGATGACGCGGTCTGGGCTTGAGGCGGGACGAAGACGCCCAACAAACTTTGACAGATCTGACATGGTGCGTAGTCCTTGACTTGGCCGAGGTGCCAGCCCCCAAGCCTGAGGCCACCGAGCGAAGAGCTCGACCTGATGAAGTAGCAACACAACATGGTCGATGTGGCGAGGCGAAGCCACTAGTCCAGCTATCGTGACGAACCTAGTTGGCTGGTGATGATGAAGTCATGGCAAAGCCCCCGGTCTAGCCGAGGTGATGGAGCAGGTCGGTAAGGTGACCCTGGAGCCCCCATGCCAGCCGAGGTGTCAAAGATATCGGCGTGGTGGACATCGTCTTGAAGAAGCGACAGCGCGGCGATGCCGTTGCACGTCATAATTTGTGTCGCGGTTGATGCCGGCTTGATGAATTGATCGCGCGACGATGACGGTGCGCTCCTCGCGTGTAATCCGTGGGGCGACGATGTGGTGATAATTTAACCTTCGCGATGCTGAATTCTTGGTTGGCTCGCCGGGATGATGATCCAACGAGGTTGACCTCGCCTCGACGACGTGACGACATGTTATCGTAGGTCGGCAACCGTGGAACAACGTTGTCGGGCTGGTTCAACACCGGGGTGATGGTGAAAATCACCATGGAAAAGGATTAAAATTTGTGGGCACATGTTTGAGAACAATAGACATTACCCTAGAAAAACAAATCTCGAATAAGGATGTCCAATTTCACGATCATGAAGAAATATGAACTCGGGGTGGATTCGTTTTCACGAAGAAAATAAATCCTAAAATTAATGCACTCGTAGGACGCTTCCTTGTGTTTGAATGGTCGAATCAAGATGAACTATTGAGGGGTTGTCAATATGGAAATTCCGTAGCTGATGGACGGTTGGATCTTCCAAAAGATGCCTGAGCTGGCCACTGGACCCCTGATACGTCTCAAACGTATCTACTTTTCCAAACACTTTTGCTATTGTTTTGACCTCATTCTTGCATGATTTGAACTAAACTAACCCGGACTGACGCTGTTTTCAGCAAAGCTGCCTGTATGGTTTTATTGTGTGCAGGAAAACGGATTTTTAGGTGTCTCAGAAAATTCCAAGAAAAATCACAGAAAATCCAAGCACCCGAATGGCCATTGTGCCAGAAGTGGGGCCAGAGGGCAGCCAGGGGGGCCCCAGGCGCCCTGCTGGCGCGGCCCCACCCCTGGCCATGCCGGGAGGCCGCCTGGGAGGGTCCTCCCCCCTCTGGTGCCCTACCTTGGCTCGTATTTATTCCCGTGGCGAGAAAACCCCAGAACAGAAGTCGTTTTTCCAGTTTCCGTCGCGGAGCCGCCGCCACCCTCTGTTCTTCTTCGGGAGGGCTAATCTGGAGGCTGATTTGGCCTCCGGAGAGGGGAGATCGTCGCCATCGTCATCATCATCACCACTCCATCCTCCCTCCGTGACTTCTCCTTCCATGTGTGAGTAATTCCCTGCTGTAGGCAAAGGGGATGGTAGGGATTGGATGAGTTAGATCATGTAATAGTTTATCAGATTGTTGGGGGCATGTTGCCTATCATCTACTTTGGTGATTATCATCTTTGCTTCAACTTGTTGCTCTTAATGCTTGTCACTTAGGGCCCGAGTGCCATGTTTTCAGATCTGAACCCTATGTGTTTGCATGAATATATTTGTGTTCTTGATCCTATCTATGAGTTGTTTGCACCTATTATGGTCCGGAACCGGCGATCCCAAAGGTGACAGCTTGGGACACCAAAGGGGATGGTCCATAATTTGAGGATTCCATGTATCCATTGAGTTTATTGCTTTGTTCCGGTGCTCTTTGACAGGAGTACCTTAATCTCCATAAGTTCCTTTTGGCCCCGTTCGTAGCGGGATGGTAGGACAAAAGATGTTGTGCAAGTTCTTATTGCAAGCACGTACAACTACCTGTGGGATACATGCCTAATGTTTGATATTTGCCTAGATGATCATTACTTTTCTGTGTGCCTTTCCCCAAGTTAGATTCATGATGTATCTCATCCATGCAGCGCCCAACCATCCATCTCCCTAGCCTACAGTATTTCAATCCTGCTGGTTATTAGTTGTTACTTTTGCTGTTTACTTTTGCTGTCACCACCATCACTATCATATCACCGTTACCACTTATCTTTTGTTGCAAGTAAGTATATTTCAGGTGCGGTTGAATTGACAACTCAACTGTCAAAGCTTATAAATACGCTTTGGCTCCCCGTGTGTCGAATCTATAAATTGGGTTATTCTTACCCGCGAAGACTATCTCGATCCCTTACGGTTGAGGGTTATCAAGTACCGTTTTTTGGCGCCGTTGCCGGGGAGCATAGCAATATTTACAAGTCTACTTGAAGTATCCTACCTGCTGCACTTCATCCGCTATGGGTAAGAAAGGAGACCCCAAGGTTCCGATCTTACTATCCACTACAAGAAGAGGTACTGTTCTGAACACTAGTGCTACACTTGATTCACCTTCTGTTATGAGTAAGTTTGCCTCACCACCACCACATGATGCTTCTACTGAATCTGTTACTATGTCCGATACTTTTGATGATGCTTCTACTACTCTTGATGATATTGGTTCACTTGGTTATGCTCTTGAGAAATAGATCGCTGTTGTTGCAAAAAAAATCTGGAATTGAAATTCCTGTTACTCGCTACCCTATTGGTGGAACTTATGATTATCTTGATTTGAGTAAACTCAAGGAGAGACTCCTTGATTATGATTACATTATGCTTGATGATGATTTATGCAGGGAACTGACAGAGTTTGCCGACTCTGACCCTGAAGCTATTAAGAAGCTGCTTGAAAAACACTCCTTGAAGAACAAGACTGTTCCTGATCCTGAATTTGCTACATCTCCTATATGCATCAATGATCCTGATTATGATTTCTCTGTTGATCTTTCACTTATATCTATGGTTGAAGCTGACCCCTTTTATGGCAGAGAAAATGATGATGCTATTGCACACCTGACCAAACTCACTGAGTTGGGTGGCTTGTTTACCACGAATGAAAAGATACGAAACTTTTATGTGACTAAGCTTCTTCCTTTCTCTTTGAAGGAAGGTGCTAAAACATGGTATGATGCACTACCATGTGATTCCATTAAGAGTCCTCAAGACTTAGCTCACTCTTTTGTTCATAAGTACTTTCCTGCTCATATGCAACATGTTGCTTTACAAAGAATTTATAACTGTAAACAGTTGCAGGATGAGCACCTCCCTAAAGCTTGGGGGAGGTACTGTAGTCTGATCCAGGCTAGACCAGGACATGGAGTCCCTAAGAATGAATTAATCGATATATTTTATGCTGGTCTAACTGATGAATCCAGGTCCTATTTGGATAGTTGTGCTGGTTGTGTTTTCAGGAAAAGAACACCGGACGATGCAGAAGAATTGATGGGTAGGATTGCCAAAAACCATGAAGATTGGTCCGTCCCTGAACCACCTCCACCACCAAAGAAGAGGGGCATGCTTGTTCTAAGCCCCGAAGATATGCAAGAAGCAAGGAAGTCTATTAAAGAGAAGGGTATTAAAATTGAAGACGTGAAGAATCTACCCCCTATTGAGAAGTTGTGTGAGCCTACCACTCACCCTCCTATGGTAGAGGTACACTCTCTTTTAGATTTCAACGCAAGTGACATCCCTCATGGTAAGCCTCCTGATCAATGTTTAGATGAGCTTGATAATTTTATTATGAAGCAAAGTCATTTTAATGAGAGGATACAAAGTCAATTGCATGATAATTCCCTTGCTATCAAAAGTTTGCTTGATGTTCTAGGTAGAACAGTTAATGATGTTAAATGTCTTGTGAAGCATTTTCATATGGTTCAAACTCAGCTTGAACAAATTTCTAATGTGCAAAAAGATTTGCTTGCTAACAATACCAAACAAGATGATTTACAGGCCTTCGGGATTAAGACCCGAGGAGGAACTAGCACTCAAGATCCTCCCTATCCAGAGGGGCATCCGAGGAGAATCGAGCAAGATTCTCAAATGCAGGAAGAAGAAATTGTTGGCTCTCCAAAGAAGAAGAAGAAGAAGCACAAGGAGGCTGACAATTCCAATGATCCTTTTACAAGTGAAGAGCCAGCTGTTGATCCCAACAGTATATCTACCTCTGATGCTGAGACTGAAGACGGTGCCGAACCTGAAGATAAGGATAAGGAGAAGAATGATCCGCCTCAAATTCGAGAAGAAGAAGCACCTAACAAACGCAAGAAGTACACTAGAGAAGACTTCGTCGCAAGAAGACATGGGAAGGAAAGAGAACCATGGATACAGAAACCCATGCCCTTTCCAGGTAAGTCTCTCAAATCTAAAGAAGAAGAGCATTACAATAAGTTTTGTGAGTGGATGAAACCTCTTTTTCTTCAAATCCCTTTGATTGATGCTATTAAGTTACCTCCCTATTCAAAATATATGAAAGATATTGTTACTAATAAAAGAAAAGTTCCTAATGAAGCAATATCTACTATGCTTGCTAATTACTCTTTCAGTGGCAAAATTCCTGAGAAGCTTGGTGATCCAGGTATACCCACCATTCCTTGCTCCATAAAGAATAATTATGTCAAAACTGCTTTATGTGATCTTGGAGCAGGAGTGGGTGTTATGCCTCTCTCTCTTTACAAGAGGCTTTGTTTAGAGAAGCTAATTCCTACAGATATCTTTCTTCAGATGGCTGACAAGTCAACCGCCGTCTCGATAGGTATTTGTGAGGATGTTCCCGTAGAAGTTGCTAATTGTTTGATCCTTACTGATTTTGTCGTGCTTGACATGCCCGAGGATGGGAGCATGTCCATTATTCTTGGTAGACCTTTTCTAAACACCGCAGGTGCTATTATTGATTGCAATAAAGGAAAGGTTACGTTTAATGTGAATGATAAAGAACACATGGTGTATTTTCCAAAGAAGACCGACAAGAGGCATGGCCTCAACTCTGTAGAAAATATCGAGACTGTGAAGATTGGAGAATGGGACTGTCCACTACATGTGCACCACAAATACAAAACTATTATGGTGGGGACAATGTCCATTAAAGTAAAGGTGCAATGATCACTTCGTAAGAGGTGGGACTTTTTGCTCTATATATCGCTGGTTTGTTGGTAAGACTTGATCAACCTTACTAGTGAGCATGCTTTATATAGGTAAAAAGTTGAGCTTGTTATGTTTTCATTTGTTTTAGCTTTTGTTCTCCTTGCTGTACCAAGTGTTTGTGTTTTTGAAGCTTCACAATACTAATCACTGCTTTAAGTTTTCAGAAAGTTTGCAGCTTTTTGAACTTCGAAAAAATTTCAACAGTGAAGTTTTCAGAAAAAATCCAAAAAAATAAAAATAAAAATTTCCATGCCGGGAGTGACCCAGAGGCACCTAGGGCTGACCAGGGGGGCCACCAGTGGCCCAGGCGGCCAGCTGGCACGGCCTGCCCCCTGGCCGCGCCCATAGGGCGCCTGGGGCCCACAGGTCCCACCTCCAGGTGAGTCTTCTTCCTCTCTCTCTCTTTCTCTCCGAAAACACGAGTTCTGCACCTGTTCTTGCGTTCTTGCTGTTCTTGGAGGCAATTTTCGATCTCTCTCTACCGCCTATCATTCGAGCTGAGATTTTGAACAAATACTCCCTGGTATGTAACTCCTCCACCCCTCCAATTAGATTTTTGGTTGGTGGCTTAATTTGTGAGTATTTAGTAGTTCTTGGTGCTGTGTAGATGAGCTTGCATGCATGTGTAGAAATTTATTTTCCAAGTTTTGATGCAAGTTTATGCCTTAGGTAAGTGAGTTGAGTAGTTTGCCTCAATCCACTTTGTTTAAATCCTTGTTTTTGTAATTTGTCAAACATTTCAGAAATGAGTTTGTTAGGAAGGGCAAAGGGGTGGCTTGAGAAGAAGAAGCCCGCGCGCTCCGATCGAGTTACTAGAGCCGCAGCTTCACCCTCGACTGCTAGGGTGAGCTACAATGAAGATCATGTGCCCCTAGAGTTGTTGGAAGACACAAATCCAGCATGTGCGATGATGTTCCCATGTGATGAATTCCTTGAAGCTGCAGGAATTAAGGATGAGTTTTATAACCTTTGTGCTAATGCAGGTCTGACACGGCTCGTCACGTGCCGTGTTGCTCAGTATCAAAAACTCACCTCCGGTTTCATTAACAGTTTTAGATATAACCTTGATACTGGTTCTATTGAGTTTAAAGTTTACAATGATCTTTTGACCATGCCCTTGGAAAAGTTTTGTGAAATAATAGGTGTGCCAAACGTTGGGCGGACGGCGAAGATGACCTCTCAGCCCTCCGAGCTGAAAACCGTCTTCAACTCTCTCTGCAGCATGGATACAAGGGATATTCATCGGTCAAAAATCTCCAGCATCTTATTCCCTCACCTCAGGTATTTTGCGTATTATGTTGCTAGAGGGGTATTAGCTCGTGACAACACGAGCAACATTTCTGCGCCAGATATTGCTATCCTGGCAACCGCCCTCTCAGGGAGGTTTGATTATAATGTGGGTGCCTTAATTGCTCGACGCCTTGCTATGAACGGTAACAGGAGAGATTTATTTGGTGGCGTTTATGCCACACTTATCTTAGAGTATCTTAAAGGCACCCCACACCCTGATGATAAGCCTTTTACTTATTTAAGTTTTGATCTTGCTGCTATGAAAAGGCATAAGTTTGTTACCATGACTTCTGAGTTTGGTAACCTTGTTTATATCTTGCGTTTCGAAACTACCGCTGAACGCAAGATCCGTCTACCTGCACCTCTTTTGTTTGATTTTTCTCGCAGGAACGGATGGTCCTTTGATGTTATCTAGTTCGATGAGTTCATGGTCCAACATCAGTTTCATAACCCCATGGAGGGGGTTGTGCCCGACGAGGAGGAGCACGGTGAGTTACCACCTTTTCAGGGGGAGACCGTCACCCAGTTTGGTGAAGGGTCTTCCTCTGCTTGGAGTGCGGACCCTTCTTCGTGGGAGGATCCGAGGACTTCTGTGTACGCGCCGAAATCCTTATATGACCCTTGGACTCACCAGTACCACCCCGGAGCAGGAGGCTCCTGGGGGCAGTAGCTACTACCAACTTAGGCCAAAAGCCTAAGCTTGGGGGAGTACGTGCCCTTCTCACTTTTCCATTGTATTATCCGTTTTATTTTTGTTCGCTTTGATCTTTTCGAAGTTTTTGCCCGTTCTTCTTTGTTTCTTTCTTTGCAAAAACAACAAAAAGATTTTCTCTTTCTTTTGCTTTCGTTCAACCTTTGAAAAAAACCCAAAAAGATTTCCTTTCTCTCTTTAGTTTGCTTTGTTTTCAGAGTTCAGCTCGAGTCCGTGATGGCATTTAATTATATTTCCTACGTTCGATCGTGCAAGTGACAAGGCAGTAATGACGAAGATCGACGGAAGGGAAGCAACAAGGAAAACCGGTATGAACTCTTCTTGTTTCTACTTTTGTACATATGCCTGTACTTATGATCTAGAGACCAGCTTGTAGCGACATAGTGCTATGTTTACAATGCTTTCCCAGTGGTTCATGCTTTCCTTGTGGCTAGTCTCAAATAGCTAGAGTATATAATGTGTTATTGAAATGATTTACATGCATTGCATTGTTCACAGTTTTGTATACTAAGGTGGTATTTCCCTTTTGGAGAATTCTTGGATTGACTTGGCACATGTTTACACATGTTTAAGACTAAAAAGTCTGCTTTGCCTTGATGATCTTTGAGTTTTAGAATAGTTATATCACTTTCATGCCCAATTCAATGTTGCTTTGTCGCTCTGCATGATTATGACCGTTATTGCTCTCTAGTTGGTCGCTTCCCAGTCTCTTGCTAGCCTTCGCTCGCACTAAGCGGAATTCTGCTTGTGCATCCAAATCCTTTCAAACCAGTTATTCCATATGAGTCCACCATACCTTCCTATGTGGTATTTACCTGCCATCCTAACGAAGACTTTCTTGTACCATCTCGAAATTGTTCGAAATCTTCTATTTTGTGTCCCTGTTTTAGCTCATGAGGAAGTAGTAGTTAATTCATGATCTTTTTAAGTTGGACAAGTTTTATCCCGGGATTGCATGTCTAATCTGCAAAACCCTAATTCGAGGAGGAACTGGCATGAGTGCGCCCGGCTCATAAAAGATAATACAACAAACAAACCCTCCTTCACGCTTTGTTCATGAGAAATCAGAAAACTTTTGGCAGTGATAAACAAAGGAGATTAAGGGGATGTGATCGTCCCCGTGCGGGAGCCGTTCCTCAAAACTTCTCCAGTTCGGGAAGTGATTGGGTTGTCTACTAACATTCGTTGACAAAATATGCACCTCCCAAAATCATTTTTACCTTTGTTTTCAAAACCAAGAGCTCTGGTACATGTTTAGTCTTTGCTTCCAACCACGGGTTTTCAACCTCGCCATCAAATTCCACGGTTCGAGAGTCTCCACCTTCTTTCTTCAAAGCACCAACTAGGAGAGCATAATTGTCATTCTGAGTGTAATGTGCATTGTCCCAAAGTATTACATTGTCTTCTGCATGCTTGTGGTATTATTTATTCTGGAATTCTTAGTTCTAGTCTCCTTTAAAACTCTGGAGGAGTTTCTGCATTTATGTTTTGCTTCACTCATGCAGGCTAGCGAGATACCACTCTAGTATGTTCAAGCTATGTGCAATATTATCTTGTCTTGATTTTCAGTAGTATATTATTTACTTTTGGTTATTTGTGATTGGTCACTTGAAAGAAGGATTGCTCCGTGCATTGTCCTCATAGCATTGTTTCAATACTTGCTAGACTCTTTTCGTAGTACATGCTTATATACATCTAATGAAGCAAAAGAGTTTGTCAAAGTTTTCTTTGTCGCGTCCAGTTCGTTGAACTAAATTGCTTGAGGACAAGCAATATGCCAAGCTTGGGGGAGTTGATACGTCTCAAACGTATCTACATTTCCAAACACTTTTGCTATTGTTTTGACCTCATTCTTGCATGATTTGAACTAAACTAACCCGTACTGACGCTGTTTTCAGCAGAGCTGCCTGTATGGTTTTATTGTGTGCAGGAAAACGGATTTTTAGGTGTCTTAGAAAATTCCAAGAAAAATCACAGAAAATCCACGCACCCGAAGGGCCATTGTGCCAGAAGTGGGGCCAGAGGGTAGCCAGGGGGCCCCAGGTGCCCTGCTGGCGCGGCCCCACCCCTGGCCGCGCCGGGAGGCCGCCTGGGAGGGTCCTCCCCCCTCTGGTGCCCTACCTTGGCTCGTATTTATTCCCGTGGCGAGAAAACCCCAGAACAGAAGTCGTTTTTCCAGTTTCCGTCGCGGAGCCGCTGTCACCCTCTGTTCTTCTTCGGGAGGGCTAATCTGGAGGCTGATTTGGCCTCCGGAGAGGGGAGATCGTCGCCATCGTCATCATCATCACCACTCCATCCTCCCTCCATGACTTCTCCTTCCATGTGTGAGTAATTCCCTGCTGTAGGCAAAGGGGATGGTAGGGATTGGATGAGTTAGATCATGTAATAGTTTATCAGATTGTTGGGGGCATGTTGCCTATCATCTACTTTGGTGATTATCATCTTTGCTTCAACTTGTTGCTCTTAATGCTTGTCACTTAGGGCCCGAGTGCCATGTTTTCAGATCTGAACCCTATGTGTTTGCATGAATATATTTGTGTTCTTGATCCTATCTATGAGTTGTTTGCACCTATTATGGTCCGGAACCGGCGATCCCAAAGGTGACAGCTTGGGACACCAAAGGGGATGGTCCATAATTTGAGAATTCCATGTATCCATTGAGTTTATTGCTTTGTTCCGGTGCTCTTTGACATGAGTACCTTAATCTCCATAAGTTCCTTTTGGCCCCGTTCGTAGCGGGATGGTAGGACAAAAGATGTTGTGCAAGTTCTTATTGCAAGCACGTACAACTACCTGTGGGATACATGCCTAATGTTTGATATTTGCCTAGATGATCATTACTTTTCTGTGTGCCTTGCCCCAAGTTAGATTCATGATGTATCTCATCCATGCAGCGCCCAACCATCCATCTCCCTAGCCTACAGTATTTCAATCCTGCTGGTTATTAGTTGTTCCTTTTGCTGTTTACTTTTGCTGTCACCACCATCACTATCATATCACCGTTACCACTTATCTTTTGTTGCAAGTAAGTATATTTCAGGTGCGGTTGAATTGACAACTCAACTGTCAAAGCTTATAAATACTCTTTGGCTCCCCGTGTGTCGAATCTATAAATTGGGTTATTCTTACCCGCGAAGACTATCTCGATCCCTTACGGTTGAGGGTTATCAACCCCTCGCACTAAACTCGTCCAGATTCCCGTCCAGATTCGACAGGGCCCCGGCATATCGGAGATTGCAGGAGTTTCCACCGTCGGAGGGCGATGGATTTTACAGAGTTGTTTTAGACTCAATTCCGTAAAATTCCACTGAAACAATCGTCAAAGTAACGCTTGAGGAGGCAGGGACGGCGAACACGAATCCGTTGTCCAAAAAAAACTGCACGGCTGCCCGAGGGCAATGTTGATGTTGAGACCCCGAGCTCCATGGATAATTCTGCCATGATCTCAATTGCGATCAGAGTTGATGTTTATGAAGAAGCCCGCCCGATCTCAACGATTCGACGCGGAAAGCAATGCTCAGTCCAGCCAAGGTGACCAGTCAAGCGAGGGACGAAGATGCCGACGTAAGCAATGAAGCCCAGTCTCGGCGTGTATATCGCGCCGGAGCCGATATGAATTCCCATCGCACTGCATTGACTACCGGCAAGGACCTTCATGGGCCACTGATACGTCTCCATCGTATCTATAATTTTTGATTGTTCCATGCCAATATTCTACAACTTTCATATACTTTTGGCAACTTTTTATATTATTTTTGGGACTAACATATTGATCCAGTGCACAGAGCCAGTTCCTGTTTTCTGCATGTTTTATGTTTCGCAGAAAGCCCATATCAAACGGAGTCCAAACGGGATAAAATGGACGGAGAATATTTTTGGAATATTTGTGATATATGGGAAGACGAATCAACACGAGACGGTGCCCAAGAGGGCCACGAGGCAGGGGGCGCGCCCCTAACCCTCGTGGGCACCCCGTAAGGCGGTTGCTGCTCTGCTTTGGCCACAAGAAAGCTAATTTTCGAGAAAAAATCTGGGCAAATGTTTCAATCCAATCGGAGTTACGGATCTCCGGGAATATAAGAAACGGTGAAGGGCCAGAATCGGGGAAAGCAGAAACAGAGAGAGACAGATCCAATCTCGGAGGGGCTCTCGCCCCTCCCACGCCATGGAGACCATGGACCAGAGGGGAAACCCTTCTCCCATCTAGGGAGAAGGTCAAGGAAGAAGAAGAAGGAGGGGGGCTCTCTGCCCCTCGCTTCCGGTGGCACCGGAGTGCCGTCGGGGCCATCATCGTCACCGCAATCTACACCAACAACTTCACCGCCGTCATCACCAACTCTTCCCCCCTCTATGCAGCGGTGTAACCCCTCGTCTACCCGCTGTAATCTCTACTTAAACATGGTGCTCAACACTATATATTATATACCAATGATGTATGGCTATCCTATGATGTTTGAGTAGATCTGTTTTGTCCTATGGGTTAATTGATGATCGTGATTGGTTTGAGTTGCATGTTTTATTGTTGGTGTTGTCCTATGGTGCTCTCCGTGTCGTGCAAGTGTGAGGGATCCCCACTGTAGGGTTTGCAATATGTTCATGATTTGCTTATGGTGAGTGGCGTGAGTGACAGAAGCACAGACCCGAGTAAGTAGGTTGCTTGCGTATGGGAATAAAGAGGACTTGATACTCTAATGCTATGGTTGGGTTTTACCTTAATGATCTTTAGTAGTTGCAGATGCTTTCTAGAGTTCCAATCATAAGTGCATATGATCCAAGAAGAGAAAGTATGTTAGCTTATGCCTCTCCCTCAAATAAGATTGCAATAGTGATTACCGGTCTAGTTATCGATTGCCTAGGGACAAATAACTTTCTCTTGACAAAAAGCTCTCTACTAAAACTAATTTAGTTGTGTCCTTATCTTAACAGCCCCTACTTTTTATTTAAGCGCTCTTTATTATCTTGCAAACCTATCCCGCAAAGTACTTCTAGTTTCATACTTGTTCTAGGTAAAGTAAACGTCAAGCGTGCGTAGAGTTGTATCGGTGGTCGATAGAACTTGAGGGAATATTTGTTCTACCTTTAGCTTCTCGTTGGGTTCGACACTCTTACTTATCGAAAGAGGCTACAATTGATCCCCTACACTTGTGGGTTATCAAGACCTTTTTCTGGCACTGTTGGCGGGGAGCAATAGCGTGGGGTGAATATTCTCGTGTGTGCTTGTTTACTTTATCACTCAGTAGATTTTATTTGTTGTTCTAAGTTGTTCTCTATCTTTAGTTACGGATATGGAACACGAAATACCAAAAAAATTAGGTGTACTTGCTACTCGCGGAGATGGGGAACCTCCAAAAACCCTCGATGCTCAGTATGTGAAAGATATTATGTACTACTTTGATAATCCTGAGAAAACCCCATTCAACTATATAATGGGAGTAACGTTGGATCAATGTGAATACTTTAGGGATTATCGCTTGACACAAAAAGGGAAACTATTATGGGATCAAATTTATATGTTGCGTTGGTATGCTCGGCAACTATGCTTTAGATATGATTATACTTGTTGCTCTAGGATGAAGGCTCCACACCTTCCCTTTTCATGCAAATTTAATGATAATGAAACCTTAGCTCCTTATACTAATGGTATATATGATTATTACGATGGGTAACAAATAGAAGAATTCGTTGCTTTTAAGGGTGCTTATGAAATTGAATCTCTGTTTAATAAGTATGATGCTTTTGCTGATGATGTTTATAGGCCTGAAAATCTTGCTATATTTAAATATTGCTATTTGAATTATGAATATAACTACGATATTTATGCGTTTATTGAGAAGGTCTCCGCTGTCCAAGAAGAGACTAATATTTTGCAAGAGTCTATGGAAGAAGAAATTAATGACATTGTGAGCTCATTGGATGAAAAAGATGAGGAAGAGAGCGAAGAACAGAAGGAGGAAGAGCGGATTGATCACCCGTGTCCACCTTCTAATGAGAAGTAACTCTTTATCCCATACATTGTTTAATTTCCCTTTGTGCTTACCAAAGGATGAATGCTATGATGATTGTTATGATATCGTTGATTCTTTTGAAACATCCCTTTTTGATGATGCTTGCCATGCTTGTGGCCAAGATGCCAATAAGAATTATGCTTATGGAGATGAATTTGCTATAGTTCCTTATGATAAACATGGGATAGTTGCTATTCCACCCACACATGATAGTCCTATTATCTTTTTGAATTCTCCAAACTACACTATATCGGAGAAATTTGCACATATTAAGAATTATATTGATGGGTTGCCTTTTTCCGTTACACATGATGATTTTGATGAGTATAATATGCATGTGCTTGCTGCTCCTACTTGCAATTATTATGAGAGAGGAACTACATCTCCGCCTCTCTACGTTTCCAACACGATAAAATTGCAAGAAACTGCTTATACTATGCATTGGCCTTTACTTGATGTGCATGAATTGTTCTTGTATGACATGCCTATGCATAGGAAGAGAGTTAGACTTTGTTGTTTCATGACACATATCACTTTGTGCTCACTACTAAATGCCAAATCATTGCTAATTAAAATTGGCTTTGATATACCTTGGGATCCGGGTGGATCCATTACTTGAGCACTATATGCCTAACTTAATGGCTTTAAAGAAAGCGCTGCCAGGGAGACAACCCGGAAGTTTTAGAGAGTCATTTATTTCTGTTGTGTGCTTTTATAAAGTTTAAAAACAAACAAATAAAGACGGAAACCTAAAACTTTTTCAAAAAGAAAAGTGAAAGTAAGAAGGACGAGCACCGTTGAAATGGGGGAGCTCCTTGAACTTTGTTCATGCCCATGGAAACTTTGCAAATCTTGAATTATAGAAACTTTTCAATAAAAATAACTATCCCCTTGTACAATTCTAGTGTATTATAAAAATAATGTGCCAAGAGTTTCCTTTAGGATGATTAAACTGCTTGTTGGTTTGTGCGGTGCAAAAACAGAAACTTTGGCTGTAGTGCGCGAGTTTACATTTTTTTACTGGAACGTCGACATGATCTGAAACTTTTTGCAAAGTCTTGCTATACAAATTGTTGTTTTTTTCTAATTTTTCCAGATTTTTTAGATTTACAGAAGTATGGTGAATGTTCAAATTACTACAGAATGTGACCTACAGAATGTCCTGTTTTCACAGATTGATATTATAGCTTCATTATTTGCTTATGTTTGAATTCTTGTTGAAGCCTCCATGACTTGGGACCATAGAATTGTGATAGCATACAGTGGGTAATGTTTGTTCATAATTATACAATAATGTTAGAGCAGTACATGATGAGATTTTATTGATCGTATGCACTAACCCTGCCACTAAAAGTTCGGTTAAGTTTTGTGTGGATGAAGTGTTCGAAGATCGAGGAGCTCTCAATGCGAGGAGAAGGAGGAGAGGCAAGAGCTCAATCTTGGGGATGCCCGAGGCACCCCAAGTAAATATTTAAGGAGACTCAAGCGTCTAAGCTTGGGGATGCCCCAGAAGGCATCCCATCTTTCTTCAACAAGTATCGGTATGTTTTCGGATTCGTTTCATTCACATGATATGCGTAAACTCTTGGAGCGTCGTCTGCTTTTTATTATTCTTTTAATAAATGCACCATGCTGGTATGAGATAGTCCTTGGTTGATTTATAGAATGCTATTTGCACTTCACTTATATCTTTTGAGTATGCCTTTATAGAATGCTTCTTGTGCTTCACTTATATCATTTGAAGTTTGGATTGCCTGTTTCTCTTCACATAGAAAACCGCCATTTGTAGAATGCTCTTTTGCTTCACTTATATTTGTTACAGCGAGGGCATATCTTTTGTAGAAAGAATTAAAACTCTCTTGCTTCACTTATATCTATTTAGAGAGTTGACAGGAATTGGTCATTCACATGGTTAGTCATAAAATCCTACATAAACTTGTAGATCGCTGAATATGATATGTTCGATTCCTTGCAATAGTGTTGCGATATAAAGATGATGATATTAGAGTCATGCTAGTGGGTAGTTGTGGATTGTAGAAATACTTGTGCTGAGGTTTGTGATTCCCAAAGCATGCACATAAGGTGAACCGTTATGTGACGAAGTTGGAGCATGATTTATTTTTTGATTGTCATCCTTTGTGTGGAGGTCGGGATCGCGTGATGATTAACTCCTACCAACCCTTCCCCTAGGAGCATGCGTGTAGTATTTTGTTTCGATGACTAATAAATTTTTGCAATAAGTATGTGAGTTCTTTATGACTAATGTTGAGTCCATGGATTATACGCATTCTCACCCTTCCACCTTGCTAGCCACTCTAGTACCACGCAATTTTCGCCGGTGCATCAAACCACCTTATACCCTTCCTGAAAACAGCCACCGTACCTACCTATTATGGCATTTGCATAGTCATTCCGAGATATATTGCCATGTAACTCCATCGTTCCGTTTATTATGACACACACCATCATTGTCATATTGCCTTGCATGATCGTAAGATAGCTAGCATGATGTTTACATGGCTTGTCCGTTTTTTTGATGTCATTGCTATGCTAGATCATTGCACATCCCAGTACACCGCCGGAGGCATTTACATAGATTCATATTTTGTTCTAGCTTTGATTTGTAATCTTTGAGTTGTAAGTAAATAAAAGTGTGATGATCTTCATTATTAGAGCATTGTCCCGTGTCAGGAAACAAAAAAAAAGGGAGAAAGGCCAAAAAAAAAAGATGGCCCCAAAAAAAGAGAGAGGGGGGCTAAAAAAAGAGAAAAGCCCCTCCAAAAAAAGAGAGAGAAGGGACAATGTTACTATCGTTTTACCACACTTGTGCTTCATCATAGCACCATGTTCTTCATGATAGAGAGTCTCCTATGTTGTCACTTTCATATACTAGTGGGAATTTCATTATAGAACTTGGCTTGTATATTCCAACGACGGGCTTCCTCAAATGCCCTAGGTCTTCATGAGCAAGCAAGTTGATGCACACCCACTAGTTTTCTTTTTGAGCTTTCATACACTTATAGCTCTAGTGCATCCGTTACATGGCAATCCCTACTCACTCACATTGATATCGATTGATGGACATCTCCATAGTCCATTGATTTGCCTAGTTGATGTGAGACATTCTCCCTCCTTTTGTCTATCACCACCTTCTATTCCATCCATAGTGCTATGTCCATGGCTCACGCTCATGCATTGCGTGAAAGTTGAAAAAGTTTGAGAATACTAAAGTATGAAACAATTGCCTGGCTAAAATCGGGGTTGTGCATGATTTAAATAGTTTGTGTGGTGAAGATGGAGCATAGCCAGACCATATGATTTTGTGGAGATAACTTTCTTTGGCCATGTTATTTTGAAAAGACACAATTGCTTTATTAGTACGCTTGAAGTATTATTGTCTTAATGTCAAATGATAGACTATTGCTTTGAATCACTCGTGTCTTAATATTCATGCCATGTTTAGATTACATGATCAAGATAATGCTAGGTAGAATTCCACATCAAAAATTATCTTTTTTTTATCATTTACCTACTCGAGGACGAGCAGGAATTAAGCTTGGGGATGTTGATACGTCTCCATTGTATCTATAATTTTTGATTGTTCCATACCAATATTCTACAACTTTCATATACTTTTGGCAACTTTTTATATTATTTTTGGGACTAACATATTGATCCAGTGCCCAGAGCCAGTTCCTGTTTGTTGCATGTTTTATGTTTCGCAGATCACCCATATCAAACGGAGTCCAAACAGGATAAAAACGGACGGAGAATATTTTTGGAATATTTTTGATATATGGGAAGAAGAATCAACGCGAGACGGTGCCCAAGGGGGCCACGAGGCAGGGGGCGCGCCCCAGGGGGGTGGGCTCGCCCTGACCCTCATGGGCACCCCGTAAGGTGGTTGCTGCTCTTCTTAGGCCGCAAGAAAGCTAATTTTTGGAAAAAAATCTGGGCGAAGGTTTCAATCCAATCGGAGTTACGGATCTCCGGGAATATAAGAAACGGTGAAGGGCCAGAATCGGGGAACGCAGAAGCAGAGAGAGACAGAGAGACAGATCCAATCTCGGAGGGGCTCTCGCCCCTCCGACGCCATGGAGACTATGGACCAGAGGGGAAACTCTTCTCCCATCTAGGGAAGGTCAAGGAATAAGAAGAAGGAGGGGGGCTCTCTCCCCCTCGCTTCCGGTGGCACCGGAGTGCCGCCGGGGCCATTATCGTCACCGCAATCTACACTAAAAACTTCACCGCCGTCATCACCAACTCTTCCCCCCTCTATGCAGCGGTGTAACCCCTCTTCTACCCCTTGTAATCTCTACTTAAACATGGTGCTCAACACTATATATTATTTCCCAATGATGCATGGCTATCCTATGATGTTTGAGTAGATATGTTTTGTCCTATGGGTTAATTGATGATCGTGATTGGTTTGAGTTGCATGTTTCATTATTGGTGCTGTCCTATGGTGCTCTCCGTGTCGCGCAAGTGTGAGGGATCCCCGCTGTAGGGTTTGCAATATGTTCATGATTTGCTTATGATGGGTGGCGTAAGTGACAGAAGCACAGACCCGAATAAGTAGGTTGTTTGCGTATGGGAATAAAGAGGACTTGATACTCTAATGCTATGGTTGGGTTTTACCTTAATGATCTTTAGTAGTTGCGGATGCTTGCTAGAGTTCCAATCATAAGTGCATATGATCCAAGAAGAGAAAGTATGTTAGCTTATGCCTCTCCCTCAAATAAGATTGCAATAGTGATTACTGGTCTAGTTATCGATTGCCTAGGGACAAATAACTTTCTCTTGACAAAAAGCTCTCTACTAAAACTAATTTAGTTGTGTCCTTATCTTAACAGCCCCTACTTTTTATTTAAGCGCTCTTTATTATCTTGCAAACCTATCCCATAAAGTACTTCTAGTTTCATACTAGTTCTAGGTAAAGTAAACGTCAAGCGTGCATATAGTTGTATTGGTGCTCGATAGAACTTGAGGGAATATTTGTTCTACCTTTAGCTCCTCGTTGGGTTCGACACTCTTACTTATCGAAAGAGGCTACAATTGATCCCCTACACTTGTGGGTTATCAGCCACTAATGTTTGTTCTAATCCAACATATCTCGAGGTAGGGGTCCAAAGCTAGGTGTCTTGGAGCGATGGTAACATGGGCACATAATTTTACCCAGGTTCGGGCTCTCTTGAAGAGGTAATACCCTATGTCATGCTTTTCATTGTATTGATATGGAGATTGTATAGAGTACAAGAATCTACCAAAAGATTGTTCTAATGAATATGAGATTCGATGATCTATCGACTAGAGTAGAATAACAGGAGTCCTAGTTAGCTACATCAGTGGAGATGAGTCCTTGTCTTGATCCCCAAGTTTTGAGAAATCTTTTTCGTATACGTCATGGGCTGCCCGGCGAAGTCCATTAGTGAACCGTTAGTGGGGTGCTCGGCCCGACCTGGTCGGGAGATGACGTGGTGACTACCCTCTAATCCCGGACACCGCCAGTCACATTTCACGATAAGTTTGTGAAGACTGCTTGGGAAAAATCAAAGTTGGCGGGTATTGGTCCCTCTCTCGCAACACGGACTAGAGCGGTGCATGATGATTTACATTCTTGGGACCGAATTACATTGAAAGGACCAAAGAGGAGAATAAATAAGTTAAAAAAAGAATTAGAGAGGCTGAAACGTGGCCCTATTAGTAGTGAATCCCGCTCAAAGCAAAAGGAAATTCTAGTACTCATTGAAAATCTTTTGGACCAAGAGGAAATTTTTTGGTTACAGAGAGGTCGAGCGAACTGGCTGCTACATGGGGACCGTAATACTTCATTTTTTCATAATGCTGCAACGGCGAGGAAAAAAAGGAACAATATTAGAAGACTTCTGGATGACACTGGGGTTTGGAAACAAGGAAATGATCTGAAGGAACATATTACGGATTACTTCTCCAATCTTTTTACATCGGAGTTCTACACCCAAATCAGGAAGTTTTGTCTCTTGTCCGGAGTAGAGTGACTACTGACATGAATAGTGCCCTGCTCGCCCCTTATACTGCTGATGATGTTCGTAAGGCTCTTTTTGATATTGGCGATTTAAAGGCTCCGGGGCCAGATGGTCTTCATGCTATTTTTTATAAAAGATTTTGGCCCATGCTCGGGGATGATTTGGTGGATGAGGTCTTGCAAGCAGTGAACACTTGTACAATTCCACCGGGTTGGAATGATACTGCGATTGTGTTGATTCCCAAGGTCAACTCACCCGAGAAGATAACCCAGTTTAGACCTATCAGTCTCTGCAATGTGGTATACAAAATTATCTCCAAAATGTTGTCGGCGCGTTTGAAGGTTTTACTGCCTGATATTATCAGCCCGACCCAAAGTGCTTTTGTGCCTGGTAGAATGATTACAGACAATGTTTTAGTGGCTTACGAGAGCTTTCATACTATTAAAAATAAGAGGGTGGGTAAAGAGGGTCTATGCGCTATCAAGCTTGATATGCACAAAGCATATGATCGAGTCGAATGGCCTTTTTTGAAGGGAATCATGTTGAAACTCGGTTTCCAGGAGAGATGGGTAAATCTTATTATGAAATGTGTCTCTACTGTTGAATATAGGGTACGGATTAATGATGAAGAAACTGAAAGTTTCAAGTCAACAAGAGGCTTAAGACAAGGTGATCCATTATCACCTTACCTTTTCTTATTATGCACGGAAGGCCTTACTGCTCTCTTGACGCATGCGGAGGAGATTAGGAATATTTCAGGAGTCAAGGTTTGTAGAGAGGCCCCTACTATCACAAATCTCCTTTTTGCGGATGACTCATTGATCCTCATGAAAGCTAATCAAAAAAATGCGGAGACGCTTAAATCAATTTTGGATTTATATTGTGCTGCGTCTGGACAAATGGTGAGCGTTGAAAAATCTAGCATATTTTTTAGCCCAAATACGAGAGGGGATATTAGAGAACAAATCTGCTCAATTTTGAATATCATGATAGAAGCTCTCAATGATAAGTATTTGGGCCTGCCGGCGCATGTGGGGTTAGATAAGACTGATTGTTTCCAATATCTGATTGATCGCATTGTTATGAGAATTAGTGGATGGAAAGAAAAGCTCTTATCCACTGGAGGCAAGGAAGTTCTTCTCAAGTCTGTTGTTCAAGCTATCCCAACTTATGCTATGTCGGTCTTTAAAATTCCTAAAAAAATTTGTAAAGGAATAACTGACGAGATGTCGCATTTTTGGTGGGGTGACGACGACAACCAGAGAAGGATGCACTGGATGGCGTGGTGGAAAATGTGTGTCCCAAAAAGCCAAGGCGGAATGGGCTTTCGTGATATTCATTGTTTTAATTTGGCGATGCTGGCTAAACAAGCTTGGCGTCTCCTTGAGAACCCTGATTCTTTGTGTGCCACCATCTTGCGAGCTAAGTATTTTCCTGATGGCGATTTATTGAACGCAAAGTTAAAAAAGGGATCATCTTTCACATGGCAAAGTATTATGGCGGGGGTTAATACCTTAAAACGTGGCTATATTTGGCGAGTTGGAAATGGTCAGAAAATTAACATTTGGGAAGATGCTTGGATCCCTAATTGTGCTAATAGGAAAGTCATCACTCCAAAGGGACAACATTTGTTATCAAAAGTATCAGAGTTCATTGACCCCTCTTCGAACAGGTGGGATGAGGATCTCATCAGACAGACCTTGTGGCCCATTGATTCACAGCGGGTCCTTGCTATCCCTCTGCCTCAGTTTGATATGTTAGATTTTGTTGCCTGGAGTCATACTAAGAGTGGGATTTTTTCTGTTCGATCTGCATATTTTGTTGAGTGGGATTATCAACATGGTAGGAAACTTCGTCGCACTAATGGAATGGGTCGAACAAACTTTAATCCAATTTGGTGTAAGATCTGGAAGTTAGCTTGTCCAGCGAAGGTGAAAATTTTTATTTGGCGGACATTGCATGGTACTCTTCCATGTCGTGTTACGCTTGCTAATAGACACATGAAAGTTTCACCTTTATGCCCTTTTTGTGCTTCTGGTTTAGAAGACACAAAGCATATGTTGTTTCAGTGCCAGAAGGCAAAAGAGGTCTGGAGAAGGCTTGGCCTAGACGAGATCATTGCTCAAGCTTGTGAAGTTGATCGTGCTGGAGAGGCGGTCCTCGGTTATTTGTTGCACATGTCTGACCAAGATTTATCTATTATGGGGTTCCAGAATACTCGGGAGATGATTGCCATTACGTCTTGGTATTTATGGTGGGAAAGACGTAAATTGGTGCACAAGGAGAGAATCCAAGATGCAAAACAGATTTCAATAAACATACAAGCTCTTACCGCTAATTATGTTGTTGCTTCCAGTCCAAGGGCTTCTATGAAAAGAGGGGGTTGGATTCGTCCCCCGGTGGGTTTTGTGAAACTTAATGTTGAGGCTTCTTTTGATCATGATCTTCTTAAAGGTACGGCTGGGGCTGTCCTGAGGAACGACAAAGGGAACTTTATTGCAGGGGGTACTTGGAAAATTGATCACTGCATCGATGCTCTAACAGCGGAAGCTTGGGGTCTCAGATTCGGTCTTTCACTAGCACAACGTGCGGGCTGCAATCGCCTAGTTATTAATTCTGATAACTTGGAGGTTATTGAAACGATGAATAATGGCGGACGGTCAGCAGGAGCGGCGGCGGCAATTTTTGATGATTGCTATTTTTTAGCGTGTGATTTTCCTACCTCTAGGTTTGAACATTGTAATAGGGAAGCCAATAAGGTTGCGCACGAGCTTGCTAGGTTGGCTAGATTTTCTTCTACCATTGATTGGTTTGAGGAGCCTATGATTGAGATTGTACCTTTACTCACAAATGATGTATCTGTTGTTTCCGTTGAATAAAGTCCTTACATTTTTCAAAAAAAAAAAGTTTGCTAATACGAGTCTATAAAAAATCTATGGAATATTTAGCCCTTGTAGAAAGATGTCTGGCGACAAAGGCTCACGAAATGAGACGATTGCAAAACGAATAAAGATGAGTTTTCTGGTGAAGTTTGTGAAATGGGAGGGAAAATATTCTACTTGTAAGGATAGCATTTCTTGTGACGTCTATTTAGAATGTTCGCGACTTCTGCTCCAGGCTCACGAAATATTGTTCATAAAGTACAAATATGTTAAAAAATTGTACAGAATATTTCATAAATAGAATGTTAAACTCATCAATATAAATAGAATATTTTCGCGACTTCTATTTAGAATATCTTCATGTTTGCATTTAAAACAATTGTACAGAATATGTTAAAAAATTGCTTGTTTAAATAGAAAAATGCTGACATCAATACAATTAAATTTATGAACATCTATTAAATAGAAAAGTTGTTCGTTTATTGTTCAATTAAAAAAATCTTTGTTTATTGTTCTCTTAAATAGAAATATGATCACATAAAAAAATTGAACACTTCTTAAATTTCTGAACATCTATTAAATAGAAATATAATAATTAAAATATATCAATCAGACACGGGTTTATTGTTTGATTTTTGTTTCTTTTCCATTCTTGTTGTTTTTCGTTTTTCATTTTTGTTCTTTTTCAAAAAAAAAAACTGCTCACATCAATATAATGGACCCAATTTTTTCCACACACTAGTATGACAATGACAAGCATCCATGATAAAAATTTAATTGAGTTCTGATGTTTTATATATTTTCTATGGTTTTCCCGGTGAAAAAAACGCAAAAAACACTAGCCGGACGTTACGCAACGTACGTCAGTGTCCAAATTACTCCAAATTTTGCTTGGAGGCCCGCCATGATTATGGCCACATGCTGGTAAAATTTGGTGTCATTGTATGCATGGAAAGAAGCACATCATGTTCAAAGGTGGTGGTTCGAGCAGGCCGGTGGGTAAGTCTAGATGCTCTTTTTTCCACAACAATACAATGGACCCAAAATTTTACCGCACACTAGCATCACCATGCCAAGGATAAATGATAATTTTCACTGAGTTCTGACATTGTATGCATTTTCTAGGCTTTTCCCGGTGAAAAAATATCTAAAACACTAGCCGAACGTGACGCAACGTGCGTTCGATGTTCGAAATCCTTCAAATTTTGCATGGAGGCCTGCCATGAGCATGCCCACATGCTGGCAAAATTATGGTTTCATTTCATGCACGGCAAGTAGCGCACCATGTTCAAAGGTGGTGGTTCGGGTAGTCCGATAGGGCAAGTCTAGATGCATTTTTTTCACATCAATAAAATGGACCTAATTTTTTCCACACACTAGCATCACCATGCAAAGCATCCATGGTAAATTTCATTGAGTTATGACATTTTATGCATTTCCTAGGATTTTCCCGGTGAGAAAACCCAAAAACATTAGCCGGACGTGATGCAAAGTGCATTCGGTATCCGAATTCCTTCAAATTTTGCATGATGACCTGTAATGAGCATGCCCACATACTGGCAAAATATGGTGTCATTTCATGTATTTCAAGAAGCACATCATGTTCAAAGGTGTGGGTTCGGGTATGCCGGTAGAGCAAAGATTTTCTTATTAGTAATTTCTGTCAATATCAATCAACATGAACATTTTTTTATATCTGAATTATTTCTGGAAATTTGTCAACAATTTTGTAATTCAAATTGTGTATGAAATTTTTAAACATGAAACCTTTTGCAAATTTGTTAATAAATTCCAAAATATTGATGTCGCACAAAAATTGCAAACCACATACTTTTTTAGAAATTTATAAAAAATATTTAAACACAAAAAATATTAAATTTATGAACAAAAAGTATAAAATGGGAACATTTCCCAAAATTCCAGATTTGTTTTATTTTTTTCAGAAATATTTGGAAAAAATGACATTTTTTCCAAAATATCTCAAATTTTAAAACAGGTTTTAAAATGAATAATATACGACGTTTTGATTGAATCGAATAATGAACTAATAACTTTCCTATTTAATAGATGTTCAGAAATTTAATTATATTGATGTCAGCATTTTTCTATTTAAATGAAGAATGCTTGACATATCTATACATTATTTTTTAAATGCGAACATTAGTACTTTATATGAACAAAAATTTATAAGTGTGGGCCTTTTTTGAAAAAGAAAAAGAAAAAGAAACAAAAAATTTAAAAAGAAAAAGAAATAGTGATGAAAGGATATATTCAACAATGGGCCGACCCAGCCGCGAACCGAAGTAGAAGAAAAAAAAATTAAGTTAATATGCACAAGCATTATGATGTTTTACTTGGTTAGTGTGATCATCCTTAGACCAAGAGGTCTTTCTAGTCATGTTACATGCACCTCTTTTTTTCTTTTATTAAAAAGAAAGTGAAAAACAGCTGACGACGTCGCGACTCGTGAGAAAAAAAGGGGGCGCATATATGTACGCAGCACGCGTATCGGCGTCGGTGAAAAGTTCATCCTGCCCTTTATTATGAACCTCATGAAAGGAATATGTACTCATAGTGAATCGAATAAAGACGAGTTTTGTGGCGAAGTTTGTGACATGGGAGAGGAAACATTCTACTTGTAAGGATGGCATTTCTTGTGACGTCTAATTGTTTGTGACACGGGAGAGGAAATATTCTACTTGTAAGGATGACATTTCTTGTGACGTCTATTGAGAATGTTTGTGATTGCACTAGTAGAAAACAGGGCATTGGTCCAGCCCATTAGCCCCGGTTCAATCTAGAACCGGGACCAATAGGGGTACTGGACCCGGTTCGTTAGCCCAGGGGGCCGGCCGGGCCACGTGGGCCATTGGTCCCGGTTCGTCTGGACCTATTGGTCCCGGTTGGAGCTAAAAACCGGGACCAATGGCTCTTGCTCCTGGCCCACCACTATTAGTCCCGGTTTGTTTTATGAACCGGGACCAAAGGCACCCCTTTAGCCCCGGTTTGTAGCACCAACCGGGACCAGTGAGTTGCCTATATATACCCCCTCACTCAAGAGCAGAGCTCACTGCTCTGTTTTTTTTCTGGCCGAGGGGGAGAGGGGTTAGTGGTGCTCTAGCTCACCTCCTATGCACACAACATGTTCGGTGGAATGCCCGAGCCACACTAGTTAAGCTTTTCTCCTCTCGAAGCTCTATTTTCTTCGAGATTTGTCTAGGTTTAGCGGTCCATCACGTCCCGTCCCCGTCTTCGCCGCCGTCGATCGCCCCCGCCGATCTCGTCACCGGCACCACCGTGGTGAGCCTCTTGTTATGTCCATGCTTTTCTTACTTTTATTATTGCTTTAGATAGATATTTGTCTAATTTTCTTACGTTTATTATTGCTTGTTATTATATAGTGCGATGGTTTTGATATCCGCCCACGTGGGCCCTCGTCCGGTCTACGATTCGGATGTGGTATATTATCTTTAATTTATAACTATTTGTTTTAGTGCTTATGATAGTTATGCCGACCAACCTGACATGCATAGATGTTTTATTATGTCTAGGAGGTAGTTGAACCGGAAATTCCAACCGACCCTCTTGTGGAGAGGTTAAATTTAGTTGAAGAGGAAAACATTTCGTTAAAGAAAAAATTGGAAAAAATGGAGGAGGAGAAGATGGAATTGGAGTTGCATGTTGCGGAAGTTACCGATGATCACAAGATCAAGATGGAACCTATTGTCGAGAGGTTAAATTTAGTTGAAGAAGAAAACAAATTCTTGAAGGAAAAAATAAAAAAAATTGTGGACGAGAAGATGATATTGGAGTTGCATGTTGCGGATGTCGTCGATGATCACAAGATCTAGATGGATGCAATGCGGTTGAAGATTAAAAAGATTAGAAAATATGCCATTAATACCGAGGCTTGGTATCATTATGCCGTTGGATCAATTGTTACCTTGGTTGCGATTATGATAGCATTTGTTTTCGCGTTGAAATGTTTTACATAGTTTCGATGTGTATGGAGAGCTATATATGTTGTTAGATGAGAACTATATATGTATGTACTTTGGTTTTAATGTGATGATGAACTTTTATCCATTTGGTCACTTAATTATCTATTTATGATGTTCTGTAATGGTTTTCGACACACTTAATTATATATAAATGCACGCAGATGAACCGCCAATGGATGTACGGTGACAAACACACCTCCGAGTACATTAAGGGCGTGCGTGAGTTTCTAAATGCGGCAGAGGCAAACAAGCAGAATGGTTTTATGTGTTGTCCATGCACTCAATGTGTGAATACGATGTCTTACTCTAACCGAAAAATCCTTCACTCCCACCTGCTTTACAAGGGTTTCATGCCACACTATAATGTTTGGACGAGGCACGAAGAAATAGGGGTTATGATGGAAGACGTCGAAGAAGAAGAGTACGATGACAACTATGTGCCCCCTGAATACGGTGATGCTGCAATGGGGGGAGCTGGTGAAGATCAAGAGGAACCAGACGATGTGCCCAATGATGCTGCAACGGGTGAAGCTGCTGAAGATCAAGAGGAACCAAATGATGATCTTCGCCGGGTCATTGTCGATGCAAGGACACAATGCGAAAGTCAAAAGGAGAAGCTGAAGTTCGATCGCATGTTAGAGGATCACAAAAAAGGGTTGTACCCCAATTGCGAAGATGGCAACACAAAGCTCGGTACCGTACTGGAATTGCTGCAGTGGAAGGCAGAGAATGCTGTGGCTGACAAAGGATTTGAGAAGCTACTGAAAATATTGAAGAAGAAGCTTCCGAAGGATAACGAATTGCCCGACAGTACATACGCAGCAAAGAAGGTCGTATGCCCTCTAGGATTGGAGGTGCAGAAGATACATGCATGCCCTAATGACTGCATCCTCTACCGCGGTGCATACAACGATCTGAACGCATGCCCGGTATGTGGTGCGCTGCGGTATAAGATCAGACGAGATGACCCTGGTGATGTTGATGGCGAGCCCGCCAGGAAGAGGGTTCCTGCGAAGGTGATGTGGTATGCTCCTATAATACCACGGTTGAAACGTTTGTTTAGAAACAGAGAGCATGCCAAGTTGATGCGATGGCACAGTGAGGACCGTAAGAAAGACGGGAAGTTGAGAGCACCCGCTGACGGGTCGCAATGGAGAAAAATCGAGAGAAAGTACTGGGAGGAGTTTGCAAAGGACGCAAGGAACGTATGGTTTGCTCTAAGCGCGGATGGCATTAATCCTTTCGGGGAGCAGAGCAGCAATCACAGCACCTGGCCCGTGACTCTATGTATGTATAACCTTCCTCCTTGGATGTGCATGAAGCGGAAGTTCATTATGATGCCAGTTCTCATCCAAGGCCCTAAGCAACCCGGCAACGACATTGATGTGTACCTAAGGCCATTAGTTGAAGAACTTTTACAGCTGTGGAATGGAAACGGTGTACGTGCGTGGGATGAGAACAAACAGGAGGAATTTGACCTAAAGGCGTTGCTGTTCGTGACCATCAACGATTGGCCCGCTCTGAGTAACCTTTCAGGACAGACAAACAAAGGATACCACGCATGCACGCACTGTTTAGATGACACTGAAAGTATATACCTGGACAAGTGCAGGAAGAATGTGTACCTGGGCCATCGTCGATTTCTTCCGACCAACCATCAATGTCGAAAGAAAGGCAAGCATTTCAAAGGCGAGGCAGATCACCGGAAGAAGCCCGCCATGCGTACCGGTGATCACGTACTTGCTATGGTTAATGATTTACATGTAATCTTCGGAAAGGGCCCCGGCGCACTAGCTGTTCCGAATGACGATGAGGGACACGCACCCATGTGGAAGAAGAAGTCTATATTTTGGGACCTACCCTACTGGAAAGACCTAGAGGTCCGCTCTTCAATCGACGTGATGCACGTGACGAAGAACCTTTGCGTGAACCTGCTAGGCTTCTTGGGCGTGTATGGAAAGACAAAAGATACAGCTGAGGCACGGGAGGACCTGCAACGTTTGCACGAAAAAGACGGCATCCCTCCGAAGCAGTATGAAGGTCCTGCCAGCTATGCTCTTACGAAAGAAGAGAAAGAAATCTTCTTTGAATGCCTTCTCAGTATGAAGGTCCCGACTGGCTTCTCGTCGAATATAAAGGGAATAATAAATATGGCAGAGAAAAAGTTCCAGAACCTAAAGTCTCATGACTGCCATGTGATTATGACGCAACTGCTTCCGGTTGCATTGAGGGGGCTTCTACCGGAAAACGTCCGATTAGCCATTGTGAAACTATGTGCATTCCTCAATGCAATCTCTCAGAAGGTGAACGATCCAGAAATCGTACCAAGGCTAAGGAGTGATGTGACGCAATGTCTTGTCAGTTTCGAGCTTGTGTTCCCACCATCCTTCTTCAATATCATGACACACGTCCTAGTTCATCTAGTCGACGAGATTGTCATTCTGGGGCCCGTATTTCTACACAATATGTTCCCCTTTGAGGTTCATGGGAGTCCTAAAGAAATATGTCCGTAACCGCGCCAGACCAGAAGGAAGCATCTCCATGGGCCATTAAACAGAGGATGTCATCGGGTTTTGTGTTGACTTCATTCCTGGCCTTAATAAGATAGGTCTCCCTAAATCGCGGTACGAGGGCAGACTGACTGGAAAAGGCACGCTTGGAAGGGACTCAATAATATGCAGGGACGGTTATTCTTGGTCTCAAGCACACTACACAGTTCTACAGAACTCTACATTGGTGACCCCGTATGTCGATGAACACAAGAACAGTCTGCGCTCCAAACACCCGGAGCAGTGCGACGACTGGATTACACGTGAACACATCAGGACTTTCAGCAGTTGGTTGGAAACACGTCTCAGAGGTGACAACACTGTTTGTGATGAGTTGTACTTGTTGTCCAGGGGACCATCTTCGACTGTATTGATTTACAAAGGATACGAGATAAATGGAAATACATTTTACACGATTGTCCAAGATCAAAAGAGCACCAACCAAAACAGCGGTGTCCGCTTGGATGCAACAACCGAGAGGGGAAAGGACACATATTATGGTTACATAGTGGACATATGGGAACTTGACTACGGACATGATTTTAAGGTCCCTTTGTTTAAGTGTAAATGGGTCAATCTGTCAGGAGGCGGGGTACAGGTAGACCCACAGTACGGAATGACAACAGTGGATCTGAAAAATCTTGGATACAATGACGAACCGTTCGTCCTAGCCAATGATGTGGCACAGGTTATCTATGTGAAGGACATGTCTACCAGACCGAGAAAAAGAAAAGATAAGGAAGCGAATACATCATACGATGAGCCAAAGCGCCACATAGTTCTTTCAGGAAAAAGGGACATCCTGGGAATGGAGGGCAAGACAGACATGTCTGAAGATTATGAAAAGTTTCATGAAATTCCTCCCTTCAAAGTCAAGGCTGTCCCAAGCATCCTGATAAACGATGAAGATTATCCATGGTTACGGCGCAATAAGCAAATGACACAAGCGAAGAAAAAGTGAAGAGTTATTTCCGCAACTATTATGATGATACCATGCCAACTTTGTAACAAACGAGTATGATACCATTGTCCGTTTGTACTATTCAAATTTCAATACTACTTGCACTAACAAAACAAAACAAAACAAAACAAACTTGAAAAATAAATAGCAACAATAAGTATTTTGTTTTAAGTATAAACAAAATAAAATAAATAAAGCAACAAAGAAAATAAATAAAGAAAGTAAAATAAATAAAGCAACTCTAAATACAGCAAAAAACAACTTAGAAATAAACAAAGAAAATAAAATAAATAAAGCAACTCTAAATACAGCAAAAAACAACTTAGAAATAAATAGCAACAATAAGTATTTTGTTGTAATTAAGTATAAACAAAATAAAATAAATAAAGCAACAAAGAAAATAAATAAAGGAAGTAAAATAAATAAAGCAACTCTAAATACAGCAAAAAACAACTTAGAAATAAACAAAGAAAATAAAATAAATAAAGCAACTCTAAATACAGCAAAAAACAACTTAGAAATAAATAAAGCAAAAAAGGAAAAAAAAATATTGGGCGCTGCCCAGTGAGCCTGCAAGGCCTATAGCACAGGATCCACCTGTAATATAAGGACCAGCAAGCTCACAGGGCAGCGCGCAGAGTTAGGCCCAGAAGCCTGCATTTGAGAGGAGCTCGAGAGGGTGGGAGCAGCAGCCCTTATAAACCACTCTCGAGCTCCCTCAGCTAGCGAGGTGGGACTAAACATCCCACCGCACCCGCGCCAGCTCAGGGCCTTTGGTCCCGGTTGCTGCCACCAACCGGGACTAATGCCCCCCTTTAGTCCCGGTTGCTGCCACCAACCGGGACTAAAGGTCCCTCCTTCCCGCCCTTTGGGCTGCTGAAAAGAAACAAAATAAAATAAATAAAGCAACAAAGAAAACAAATAATTTCAAATTTAAACTATTCAAATTTGAATACTACTTGCACTAACAGAAAGTTCGTAATTGGTTTTACAAAAGAAAATAAATAATGCAGAAAACAAAACAAAAAAACTTGAAAAAAAAATAGCAACAATAAATATTTTTTTGTAAGTAGAAACAAAATCAAATAAATAAAGAAACAAAGAAAACAAATAAATAAAAATAGCAACAGTAAGTATTTTGTTGAAAGTAGAAACAAAACTAAAAAATAAAGCAACAAAGAAAAAAAAAATATGCCACCTGCTGGGCCCACACGGCCTGAATACGACTAGAAACCCAAACATGGGCCAGGATTCAGGCCCGTAGAAAGCCCAGCAAGTCCACAGGCAAAGCAGTGTCAGTTTAGGCCCTTAGGCCTGCAGTTTAGAGGAGTTCGAGAGGAGAGAGGCAGCGGGGCTTATAAACTGGTGCTGCTCTACCTCAACTAGCGAGGTGGGACTAAACTTCCCACCGCACCGCGGCAAGGCCTTTAGTCCCGGTTGCTGCCACCAACCGGGACTAAAGGGTGGCATTAGTCCCGGTTGCTGCCACCAACCGGGACTAAAGGCCCCTCCTTCCCGCCCTTTGGGCTGCTGAAAAGGGACCTTTAGTCCCGGTTGGTGGCAGCAACCGGGACTAAAGGGGGGTATTAGTCCCGGTTTCAGCCACCAACCGGGACTAATGCCCCTCCTATATAACTAGGACTTGCGATATTTTCGTCAGTTTCCTTCTTCTCCCCGCCCCGACGCCGCTCCCTCGATCTGCTCCGTCCCCGTCGCCGTCGCCGTCGCCCCCGTCGCCCCCGTCGCCCCGTCGCCGTCGCCCCCGACGCCGCCTCGTCGCTCCGCCCCGCGCCGTCGCCGCGCCCCGCGCCGTCGCCCCGCCCCGCGCCGTCGCCGCGCCCCGGCCGGCCCGTCGCCCCGCGCCGCCGCGCGCCCCGCCCCGCCGCCGTCGCGCCGCCCCGCCCCGACGCCGCCTCGTCGCCGCCCCGCCCCGCCGCCGTCGCGCCGCCCAGCCCTGCCGATGTGAGGGCCGGCTCCCTTTTTTTTTATATGTTTAATATTGCTGTATATATATATATATATAGTTGTTGTGTATATATATGTATATATGTGTATATTTTTTTTATGTTTATATAAATTGCAGTATATATAGTTGCTGTATATATAGTTGCTGTATTTATATGTATGTGTATATCTTTTTTTTTCTTAGGAATTTGCTAAATATATATGTTAAATATATATTTATGTGTATATAAATATATTTTTTCTTAGGAAGTTGCTGTATATATGTGATGTGTGTATATGTGATGTATATATATGTGTATGTGGCTAGCTATATAGTTTTTTGTTTATATATGCTAAATATATATAGAAAGTTTTATATATATATATATGCAAAAGTTACAAATTTAGAAAAAGAAGGATAGGAAAGAAGAAAATAAGAAAGAGGAAAGAAAGAAGAAGAGGAGAGGAAGAAGAGGAGAAATAAATAAGAAGAAGAAAAAAAAGAAAAAGAAGGATAGGAAAGAAGAAAATAAGAAAGAGGAAAGAAAGAAGAAGAAGGAGAGGAAGAAAGAGGAGAAATAAATAAGAAGAAGAAAAAAAAGAAAAAAAGAGGAGAAGAAGAAAGGAATAGAGGAGAAGAAGAGAAATTTTCTCTTCTTCTCCTCTATTCCTTTCTTCTTCTCCTTTTTTTTTCTTTTTTTTTCTTCGATCTTCTCCTCTAGCGGTTCCTTTTTTTTCTTCTTCCTCTTTTTTTATCGGATATGTATACACCCTCTCCCCGATAACTTTGACATTAGGGGGGGGGCGGGGTCGAGGGTCGTCGAGGGACCGAGGCCGAAGGTCGAGGGGTCGAGGGTCGTCGAGGGACCGATCGAGAGGCCGAAGGGCGAGGGGTCGAGAGGTTGCCTAGCAGTCGGGGGTCTAGGGTTGTGGATCACCGAGCAGTCGGGGGTCAAAGTATTGAAGAATTCCATGACTTCATCATTAGCCAGAAGTAACCGGGGCATTTTGGTACAAAGTTATGCAAAGATATTTTGAAATGGAGTTCCTGATAGAATAATCCGTCTTTTGTTACGAATTATCCTATCGGGGACTCCGTTCCAAAATAACTTTGGAGAGCTTCGTACCATCATGCTACTGTTACTTTCGCCTAATGATGAAGTATTGGTTTTGTTGAATCCTTTGACACTCGACAAAATGTGACATGAGGGGGTCTAGGGTTGTGGATCGCCGAGCAGTCGGGGGTCGAGGGGTCGAGAGAGGTTGCCTAGCTAGTGTCAAAGTATTGAAGAATTCCATGACTTCATCATTTGCCAGAAGTAACCGGGGCATTTTGGTACAAAGTTATGCAAAGATATTTTGGAACGGAGTTCCTGATAGAATAATCCGTCTTTTGTTACGAATTATCCTATCGGGGACTCCGTTCCAAAATAACTTTGTAGAGCTTCGTACCATCATGCTACTGTTACTTTCGCCTAATGATGAAGTATTGGTTTTGTTGAATCCTTTGACACTCGACAAAATGTGACATGAGGGGGTCTAGGGTTGTGGATCGCCGAGCAGTCGGGGGTCGAGGGGTCGAGAGAGGTTGCCTAGCTAGTGTCAAAGTATTGAAGAATTCCATGACTTCATCATTTGCCAGAAGTAACCGGGGCATTTTGGTACAAAGTTATGCAAAGATATTTTGGAACGGAGTTCCTGATAGAATAATCCGTCTTTTGTTACGAATTATCCTATCGGGGACTCCGTTCCAAAATAACTTTGGAGAGCTTCGTACCATCATGCTACTGTTACTAGGGCTGAGAATGATCTGCTTCAGAAAGGGATCGAACCAGAGACAATGCACTGGCCAGAACGTTGCCGGACTTGGTTCTTCGGGGCTGGCGGATCCTTGGACCCTGTAACAGGGTGGTGCATTTGGACGGACAAGCAATTGGAAACACCACTCAGGAAGATGCGCCAGTATATCAAAGCAGCACATGCAGGGACGTTCATCCCCGACAGAGAGAACGACGAGCTGACAATGGCCCTCGGGAATCCTGAGCACCCTGGACGGACACGAGGCACGCCAGGCTCCCTTCCGTGGCGTGCTGGGTTTCTGGACGCAGGAGGCTACAAATGCCACGACAGGAGGAAGAAAATGGAGATGACCGAAATCCAGGCGCTGCGGGCAAGAATACAAGCGATAGAGGAACGGGAAGCAGATCGGGAAAGAATTGCCGAAGCTTCCCCCGAAGCTACCCCGCCATCTCAGCGGAGAAGCAGCGTGGCTTCCACCGAGCTGCTTCAGCCAGAGCTTGCCTTAACGGCTACTGCCAGGAATCCTGTGGATGCTATCACGCAGGCACAAAATTGCCACCTTATGGCACAGTGGATGAATCTGAAGGTCAAGGCGGCTGCTGGCTCTGTTTATCCTTCTGGACCAGACGACACTTTTCACTGCCGGCCGATTCCAGAAGGATATGCTAGGGTGATGGTCGACGAAATAACGGAGGGATTTGAGGAGCTCCAGCTTGACCACCCTACCGGTGAAGGGGAGACTCGGCTGGGTTCTTCACTGAAGACTCCATGCCTATGGCGGAAGGACCTAATCAACATTCTGAACTGGACGCCTCCGCCTCCTCCTCCGACGACGACGAGTCAGGGCACTCCGCCTCCTCCACCGCCTCCTCCTCCGGCGAGTGACCATCAGGGCACTCCGGCTCCTTCTCCGGCGAGTGACCATCAGGGCACTCCGGCTCCTTCTCCGGCGCGTGGCGGCACACCGCCTCCTTCGCCGCCGGCGCGTGGCGGCACTCCGCCTCCGTCGCCGCCGGCGCTCCCGAGCAGACAGCCAGCTCCTCCTTCGCCTAATCAGCAAGGGCGGAAGAGACCTGCCGCCGCTCCGGCTGCTCCTGCTCCGGCGCCTAAGCAAGTAAAAAAGACAGCCGCTTCGTCTGGTCCGGCGACGTCTACCAGTACAGCCAGAGGCGGGAGGCGATGCAGATTCGGTCCTTCTCTCACGCCTCTAGAGAAGTTACCGTACGAGAGGTCCGACGAGGAAAACACGAAGATCGCTGAAGGCGAAGTGAAGGACTTTTTTGAAGGGTTGAAAGCACAGAGACATCCACCTCCGGAGGAGAAGATAGATGCGGTGAAAGCAAAGCACACTCTTGCTGCCCTGAAGCAACCAGCGAAAAGTAAGCCGAAGGGCAACTATGACCGCATTATTCAAAAGACATTTCAAGATGCCAAGCGGTCCGGAAGTACAAAAAGTGATCAGAGGTTAGCAGAAGGGCGAGCTGGGAAACAAATTGCCCAGCTCGGCGAACAAGCGAACCAATCGTGCCCCCCGCTCAAGGTGTCTAGCGACATGGTCGCTAATGATCCGAGGATGGTGCCCGGTTATACCAATCTTGCAGATTACGCGTCCGACGATGTACACTATGATTTCATGGACGTGCAGATAGAAAGATACGAGTACAAAAAGCCTCTCGTAAAAAATGAAAGATCTCTATCAACGAATATGCGAAGATTGCATGATTGGTACATGAAAATCTGCAGAGAGTCTGGGGGGAGGAATAACTTGTATTTGAGAGTTAAACCTGAGCATGACCTCGTTGGAGTTGACCTGTTGCCTGTTCCATTTGAGGAGTTCTATCAATTTTTCAATCAGTTGGCCCTCGATAAAACAACGATCACCTGCTACTGTCTGTAAGTAGTACTACTTCTGTCATTAAGTCTCTCTATATAGCTGATCTTCATTGCATGTATTTATAATTATCCTCACTATATTATGCAGATTGAAGATCGTCGAATTGAAGAAAAGACAAGTAGGTGATATTGGGTTTATTAACACATACCTCATAGATGCAACCGAGGTTAAATTGCGTCCCGGCGATACCGAGAGACCAACTTGCTACGATCGTTGGTGGTAAATGAAAACAAAGATATAATACTCTTTCCTTACAACTTCAAGTGAGTGTTAATGTCTTGTGCATATTTGGTTTCCCTTATATATATCAGTCAAGTTTATAGTGATGTAATGATCTCATGCATTCGTGCGCAGCTTCCACTATATTCTCTTAGAGATTAAGCTTGAGAAGGGAATAGTAACTGTCTTCGACTCTAAACGTAAAGATCCCGAGGAGTATGCGGACATGACTCAAATGCTAGCCAGGTAAGTTAAATCGATCAATATTATCCACCATGCATATATATCAGCAACTTCATTTCTGATATCAACTAATTGTTTCCTTTGTCTGGCAGGGCTTGGAAAACATTCAGCAAAAAAGCTCCGGGACTGCCGAAGAAGCTACAATTTAGATACCCGAAAGTAAGTACTATATAGTAGCATGTTCCGCGCGCGCATCTCCTATATCTTGATTCAAGCGCTAGCTAGTTTCATCAATACCAATTTGGCATTCTTGCTTATCAGTTTGATTGAGCTCTATTTCTTGTAAAGTGGTTGTGGCAGGAACCCGGGAATGATTATTGTGGATACTACATTTGCGAGTCCATCCGCCACACGACCTGTAAGCGGGGCTACACTGATGAACAATTTAAAGTGCGTAAGCAATCAATAATATTCACAAATTTATAGCATCATTTCATGTATTGACCCCCTACTTCAAATTAGATGTTTCGGATGCGGGATGAACTCCTAACACCAGATCGTCTGCGAGCAATTCAAGAGGAATTGGCGGCATTCTTCCTTGAACACGTGATCGCTGAAGACGGAGAATACTATGTGGACCCTGCATCCATGTGTTAGGAGATTATTTTTGTAAGAGATAATTATTGTATATATGTGCCCGGTAGTGTCGGATCGATAGATATACGAGAACTTGTTGTTCGACCAATCTCTCGGAGAAGGAGAGGTGGTCGATATTATTACTTCTCTCTGTATGCATATATATATATGTTGATTATATATACGAGATCTTCTGTTCCTTCGTTTGCTTAGTATAGCTAGCAGCTAGCTAGCTAGCTAGCGTGACTCTAGTCCATATATATATACGTATGTGTAGTATGTAGCGTCGACCAAAAGCACGGACATAAGAGAGAACACTTCTCTCTATTAATTAGCTAGCTAACACAATATATCAAACACCTAAATTAACCCCCAAAACCTAAAACCCCCCCTCCCCTTTCAAAAAAAAAAACAAAAACCACAGCTACAGAAATGCTGACACGTGCATGCCTTTTGGTCCCGGTTGGTACCACCAACCGGGACTAAAGCCCCTCCTGCCTGGACTCGGTGCACAGGCCACGTGGACACCCTTTTGCCCCGGTTCTGGATTGAACCGGGACTAAAGGGTCAGAGCATTAGTACCGACCCTGTTGCCCCGGTTCCAGAACCGGGGCTAAAAGGCCAAATGAACCGGGGCTAAATCCCCTTTATCTACTAGTGTTGCTACTCCTTCAGCTTGGCCTTTCCACGCTTATATGAGGTTAGGGGTGCAGGATGCATAGGTGGGGAATAACAAAAACTGTTATTGGGGTCAGGAACACGTGTTGGGGGATGCTGACCTTATTCACATTGTGGCCTTATTATTTATTTGGTTTAAATGAATATTTACTTGTATGAATATTTTACTTTGATAAAGAGAGTGTTGGCGTATTAGGCAAATTGATGATTAATTTCAGTAAATAATTCATGACTAGAACAGAAAATAGCATGCAACAATCTAACACACTAAATGAACATGAAAACATGCACAATAGCATCACACATATAGTAATATCAATTACACATAGAGACATGAACGAATCACGATGGACATACTGTTCGGTAGCTGTTGCAGGAGCGATTTTGTTGATGGTGATGTTGGCGACGATCTGTTGCTAACGGTGATGGAGATGACGATGAGTAGCATCGTCCGACTTGGACGGAAGACGACTCGTGATGACGAACTTAAGCAGTTGCGCAGAGCGCTTCTCAAAAACCTAATTCATTCTCACCCGGTGCAGGATTGCAAGGATGAACGATTCCGAAGACCTGCTCTCCCGCACGCCGGCGTTCGGGAATTGTGTAGACTACGGTGACAACACAAGTTGGGAGATGAAGCAAAATCCTAAGTGTTTTCGATGCATCTTTTGCCGCGGCAAGTAAGGACCTACCAAGACATCAAGAAATAAAACGGCAAAAGGAAGCCGTGGCCCTACAAAATTTCGGCGGACCATTCACACACGCACCGCCCTGGCCCCTGCCCCGCCCAGCCAGGAGAGCAAGCACGCGTGTGTGGTTATCTATTTCTCTACTTCACATATCGCTACATGTGGTGTGGAGAACCCAATGTACAAAGAGGTCTCATACCTCCTCCCTATTCCGGGGTGATACCAAACTTTAGGACCACCACCTATCATTATTAATTGGCCTAATTCAAGATTTCAAAAGTTCTTAATGGGCCAGGTTATTACATACAGAACGCTCCCTCTCTGATTTCATGAATGAAATCAACGTCTTCATGCTACAAGGGAACAGTGGTAAAAGGAGAGCAAGAAGATAATGCAGCCAGGGTATATTAGGATTAAACCCGACGTCTGCGTATATATCTGTGTACGTCTCCGAGTAGTACTACCAAGTAGGAACGGAGTAGGGGTCGGGCTGTTTAGCTCCTTTATATTCCCATGTAACCCTACGGTATCTAGACACAGGTGCCTGTAACCACATGACAGGGTGCAAGGAGAAGTTCCTTGAGCTGGAATATGATGTTCAAGGCTCGGTAAAGTTCGGTGATGGTTCAAATGTGGAGATTTGCGGGCAAGGTTCTGTCCTCTTCGAGGGTCTCACAGGAGAACATCGCATACTCAGCGGAGTGTACTACATCCCACGGCTTCGCAACAACATCATCTCGGTCGGGAAACTTGACGAGAATGGATGCGAGGTGGACATTGAGAACGGAGTGATGACGATCTTCGACAACCTCCGAAACGTGCTAGCGTGTGTGAATCGCACACGGAACAGGCTCTATATCCTCAACCTTGATCAATCTCAACTGGAGTGTTGGCTCGCCAAGAGAGATGATGACTCGTGGTTATGGCATGCTAGATTTGGACACTTTAACTTCTACGCTTTGAAGAAGATGTCGAAGATGGAGATGGTATCCGGGATGCCATTTATCGACCATGTTGATCGAGTATGTGACGGGTGCTTGGTTGGAAAACAGCACCGCATGCCGTTCCCTGCTCAGTCTACCTATCGTGCAAGTGATGCACTTGAGCTGCTCCATGGTGATCTATGTGGCCCTATCACCTCAGCAACTCACGGAGGAAAGAAGTATTTCTTCCTTGTGGTAGATGACTACTCGAGATACATGTGGTTCGTTCTCCTACGATCTAAAGATGAGGCGTTTGAAGCGTTCAAGAAGTTGAAGGCTGCAACGGAGATGGAACACAAGATGAAGGTTCGCGCTCTACGGACAGATCGCGGCGAGGTTTACATTGAATGAGTTCAACGACTACTGCGAGAAGATTGGCATAAAAAGGTTCCTCACAGCACCTTATACGCCGCAGCAGAATGGGGTTGTTGAAAGGCGCAATCGAACCGTCGTCCACATGGCGAGAAATTTACTCAAGAGCAAGAACTTGCCAGGGACCTTTTGGGGAGAAGCTGTCTCGACGGCGGTCTATCTTCTCAACCGGGCTCCAACGAAGGCGGTGATTGGCAAGACTCGGTATGAAGCAATTTTCGGACGAAGGCCGAATGTGTCTCATCTACGGACGTTCGGGTGCGTGGCCCATGTGAAGACGGCGGAGCCGCATCTCTCAAGATGGTGTTCATCGGATACGAGAGGAGTTCCGACACCAAGGCATACCGCTTCTATGATCCACGAACCAAGCGTCTACGGATTTCACGCAACGTTGTTTTTGAAGAAAACAAAGCGTGGATTTGGAGCGCAGCACCCGACGATGCTCCAAATGGCAACATATTCACAGTTGATTTTCCAACTGATGATGATGCAGGGGAGGATGTCCATGTGGTTGGCAAGACGCTCAACCAAGGTGACCACAATGGTAGTGATCATCATGGTGCCGACACCAACGACGACGCGCATGGGTCGCAAGGTGATAGCGACAACGACGCGCAAGACACGAGTGGAGATCTCGGCAATGACATCGACAATGAGGCGCATAGTGATGATGACAATCAAGATGATGGTCACGATCACGATGACTACGCCGATGACGCGGATGTCAACGACGCGGATGCCAACGACCCGGCATCTACCACGCCCGAGACTCAACTGTCTTCCTCAAGTGCATCGACACCGACACAATTTGTGTCGCCTCCTTCGCAAGCCACAACGGATTCTTCTGGGCCTCGTCGCTACAAGACCCTCAAGAAAGTCTACAAGTACGCAAAGCCAATTACACTCGAGTACTCCGATTTGTGTTTACTCGAAGTTGAGGAGCCAGCAAACTTCGTACAGGCGAGCAAAAGTTCAAGCTGGATGCACGCCATGGATGAGGAGATGAAGGCGATCGAGAGCAATGGCACGTGGACTTTGGTAACCCGACCTCCGAACCAAAAGGCAATAGGTTTGAAGTGGGTTTACGAGAAGAAAGGAGAAGAAGGGAAAGTGTGCAAGCTCAAGAAGGCACTTTACGGGCTGAAGCAAGCGCCAAGAGCTTGGAACTCAAAGTTAGACCGAAGATTGGTCTCGCTCGGGTTCAGAAGACCCCTCGACAATCTGAAAGACGGTCCGGTAAGCACCGAAGAGCAGGTGAAGACTGAAGACGCGAACAAGGAGCGCTGGGGTCAAGCTACGGACAAGCCGACGATAGCAAAGACGGTCCCTGAAATGCTACGAGAAACGGCAAAAGCAATGCCAAGGATAATATCGATGAGTAGTAGTAATCGCATTTGGGATCCAGGTCGCATCGGAGGACGTCATGTTTAGGGGGGTAATATTAGGATTAATCCCGACGCCCGCGTATATATCTGTGTACGTCTCTGAGTAGTACTGCCAATTAGAAACGGAGTAGGGGTCGGGCTGTTTAGCTCCTTTATATTCCCATGTAACCCTACGATGTAAAGACCAACGAAAAGAGCAGTAAAGCAAAAAGAGCCAGGAGCGACAAGCCCCTGTAGCTATCACCAAAAGATTTTTCCTCCGTTAAGTTTCCTAGATCGCCAAGTTACGAAGTCGCTACGATCCACTGACTTCGAGCGATCGAAGCGCTACATCAAGCTTACGTACGAGGAGGCTACGGCTTGACGTGCATGTGCTGGACACTGTTCAATTAAGCTGTGCGCTTGCCTGTTTGCTAGCTTGCACGTACGTGCTGCTGCTACTCTGGTGAATTGATCCAGTGATCAAAAGCCAACAGGGTATACATCTCCAGCCACCAGACATTTTACCGCTATCACCTGCAGCCTCTAGCCACTGCCCCTACACTAGGAAGAGACAAAGAGCTGCCAGCTGAAATGTATTTATCTTTACCTAATAATAAAGAAAGTTGGGTTTAGTTGGGTTTCAGCCCGTCCGTCATTAGAATTTTGCAGAAAACCCCTTGATGTTTATGGAAATAAACCCGCAGTCCGATAAATAAGTGGGAAAAAACGTTTCAATGTATTGACAAAAAAAAAACCCCCCCAAATCGAGCGACCGCGTCTCCTCCCCATCTGGATCGGCCGCCTCGTCGCCGCCGGCCCGAATCCTCCGCCACGCCATCCTCCACTGCGTCGTGCTGCCGTCCTCCCCGCACCCCGTCCTGCCTCCTCTCCGTCGCGCCCTCCTTCCCGCGCCGTCCGAGTCCTCCGTGCGCGGTTCGCCGGCGCCGAGGTCCAGGCCGCCGCGCTCCAGGGCCGCGCCGGCCGGCTCGAGCGCGCGCCGTGCTACCGTCTTCCTCCTCTCCCTCTCCGGCGCGCTCTACCCACCACCGCGGCGCCACAGACCACATGCTCCTCATGATGCGCCGCACGCGGGCGGCCACGTCTCGCCCGACCGTCCGCCCACACGCCTCCTCCTTTGGGGTCCGGCGAGCGGCATCGGCGGCCATGACGAATCGGCACGTGTGTGCGGCCACTCTGCTTCGGTTCAGGGGCTACATACTATGCCGGATTGGCCATCGGCTCAAAGGGGACGCGCGGACGTCCTGGTCCTGCTCCTCCCGACCAAGTTGATGTGGCGTGGGGCGGCGGCCTCAGAGCCTGCGGTGTACGCCTGTTAACGGGGCTCGGGGTGGCTGTGGCTGAACATCACATCTCCTCCTCTTGTCCTCATGCTCTCTGCTTTGTGTCATCTTATCTCTCCGATTCTTCTTTCGCCACATGTGCAGGTGTTTGAGGCAGGAGCGGTGATTAGCATCGGCGAAAGTACTCCGCCCACATCCTGTTTGATGTTATGCTATGGCAGACTGGGAATTTTCAGATCCAACTCTTACTACTATTTAGATATTCAGAATGAAAAAACAAGTGTATCTGATGTCGGATCTGCACCTAAAACAATGGTACATGATGTTCCAAGCTGTCCGTGTTGATGGCCGAAGAGTAGGCGAGGGTCCACTGTTCATTTGATTTCGTGATGATTATCCAGAACAATGCGATCAGAATTGAAGCCAATCCGATCCAGGTGAAACAGAAGTTGATAGATTATTCCGGAGGCGAGGTGATATATATTTTAAGCGGAAGTCTGTTTGTCTGACTCTGCCTGTATGTTGTCAAGTTGCAAATAGCCTGGTTTTATCAGTTGTTGCTTGATGAGAGACCAACCAGTTTATGCCTGACATTTGTGACTCTACATTTAATGCAGTACAATCGAGAGCTCACGGCATCAGGTACGCTTTAGATACAAAAACTCTCGCTCAGTTTAGTTCCCGTGTAGTGTTAAATTCTGGTGAACTATATTCGCTACAAATGGTAAGCTAAAGCAGATTTAAAAAGATGATAAATTTGCTCAAACCACGTTCAGTTTCAAAACTGACCTGAAGCTGCACTCAATGGCCCTATGGATCCTCTCTTTTAAAGAATCTACCTGTTTGTTGCCATTTTGTGGGACTTATAGGAAGAAGACATGAGGTGGAGTACTTCTTAAGATAATCCTACTCAATGCATACTAGAAATTGCTATTTGAAAAAGTTGTTCTGAAGTGACTCTTCAGGGCTTAGGAGGTTGTCAATTTTTGTGTACATGTTACTGTTGTATACTACTAATACAAATTTTGTAGTCTACAAGGGGTCTGCGGTACTTTCATATATAGTAGCGAATAAAGAATGAATCAAATGTGATTGATTTACTACTATACCTAAATTAGTTACATATATTGCATCTTGTGGATTAATTCTTGGTCAACTAGGTGTAGTTGATTTTTCAGTTTTGACACACACTTATCTATTTACATAATGTGGTCATATGTTTCATTTTGTGGCTAACCATGTGAAAGTATGTAGGTTCAAACCGATGCTGTGGCCAACACAGATAGTAGCAGTCAAGACAATGACTTTTTGGACGAAGAAGAGTGACTTCATGCAAGGTACTAACTTGATTCGTGAGGACTGCTACCATATGCACACAGAGTTGTTCAAGATTTTTTTTTTGAAGGTTGAACATTTCTCTTGGGAAGCAAATCTTGTGGTCCATGAGCTTGCTAGGGAAACCAAATTTACTTCTCCTTGAATTTTGTTGGATAATCCACCTAAATAGCATGTACCTTTATTAGTTAATGATGTAATAATCATTGAGTAATAGAAATATTTTTTGTAAAAATAAACTTATTACTGGCATAGTGATTTTGCAAATTGATGGTTGAACTGAATACTTCGATTTTTTTTCCTTTTGGTCTTTCCTCCCTGCGTCGATCGCCTAGCAGATATTTGCCTTACCTTACCTTTTGATGAAATCAGGAAATGAATTCCAATATTGGTGTGACGAGTCCCTTGACTGAAGAAGGAGGAGGAGGACATCAAGAGAGGCATGAGCCGGCGGTGGCAGCATGAGCCATCACGACGCATCGCTGGGAGGCTCCGGGCGGGGGGCATGAGAGGTGTGACACAAGTGAGGAGGCGAACTAGAGAAGATGAGTAGATCGAGATGGATCATACAAGGATGAAGGGATGTTATAGAGCCGTTAGCCGACGGTGCTAATTTCCTGTGTGTGTCGATGTCGGCTGCCATGCAGTAAATGAAGAGTGCGTGTATGCCTGTGGCACCCTCCATTTTCATATTTGGAGTCCACACAGGCTGGGTGGCCGAGGGGAAGAGTGAGCGTTTTTTTGTTCCGTTTTCTTTGCCTGAGTAGGTGTGTGAGGACTCCTCCCCCCTTGGTGATTTTGGTGATGGTGGTGAGATGGTGGATTCTTTTTTTGCGGGATCGTGTAATATACATAGAAAATTTTCTGAGCTTCTATTTTACATGTCATGATTCATAATTCCATATAGGCAACAGGGGTTGGGTCGTTGCATGCAGAATATGACCATATTCATATCTTTTTAAAACATATACCCCTTCGTTCTTAAATATAAGTCTTCTTAAAAATTTAAATATGAACTATATACGAAGTAAAATGAATGAATCTACGTTCTAAAATATATCTATATATATTCGTATGTTCATATATTTGTATGTAGTCCGTATTGAAATATCTAAGAAGGCTTATATTTAAAAACGGAGGAAGTATTTCATGTTTTCACTTTTCAGACCGATGGATGGATAATGTCAGTGTTCCGAGAAAAAAAAAGATGGTGGGCACCTACCTACCAAGTTTTATTATGTGGACAATGCGAATGAGTTTTGCTCACACAACGTCAATTTTTCCCCGTTGCAACGCACGGGCATATGTCCTAGTATTTATATTAAGTGTGTATCAATTAATTTGGGTCGAACGGAGTACCAGAGAAACTATTCCAACAGAAGAGTAAGGAAATCAGGAACGTTCAGGCAGAAGCGGCAGGAATCCCCGGGCTAGCGAGTGTTTTGTCCAGTCGATTCCTTGCAGGCTGTAATCCTACGCACATGTAATTTTTGTAGTGCATTGTACGATCTCGATGATGGTGATGTTCGTACGCCCGTTTATGGAGTATCTCTAGCTCAACTGTGAGCTGTTTTGTAAGTTATGTCTTTGGTTACAATACAGGAAATTAAGGGAATATAGATGAATTGATGGATGTGGGGAATCTAAAGTGTTTGAGAAAAAGGAGAAGATATTCTGCACGCACAAACAGGGAAAAAAAGACAAAGAAAAGATGCACATGCATGTGTGGTAGTACTAGCTAGATGGACTGATGTGAAGGGGAACAATGAGGCTAGGGAAAGGTGGGTATTGCGTGTCGATCACCCGTGCAAAGGAAAGAAATGATAGTAGTGGTTTATACTCCATTTGGGGCCATTTCCACTTGTCGAAGTCATGTTGTTTCCATCTCTAGTACTCCCTCCATCACGTAATATAGCGTGCATTGGTTTCCGTGAAAGTTGAGCTTCACACACTTTGATCAAGTTTATAGAAAAACTTGTCTACGTTTACAATACCAAACATATACCATATGAATATAGATTTCATGATTAATCTAATGGTGTTGATATGATATTCTTATCACATAAACTTGGTCAATGTTGATAAAGTTTAACTTACAAAAATGGAATACACACCATATTAGGAAACTAGGACCGCGTCCGTGCTCACCAGATTAGCATAGCATGTCCGTCCATAAACATGCACACATAGATACAGTAGCTAACGAAATTAACGGTGAATACCCCATTTGTGCTGCATGCGTACGTGCTGTTGTCCTCTGTATACAACATAGGATTCCATTCCACGTCCTGCCCGCTAGAACAACATTTAAAGCAGGAAGAAAAAGGGAATCGAATCCGCGACCACTTACGGCCTGGCCTGACACAATCGATCTTTATCATCATGCATCAGCCATCACCTACTTGTGACGGAAATGCCGTTAATTTGCTTAGCTCGATTGATTAATATTAAGGAGATAATATTACACACTAGCCTAATTTTGCAACAAAGCTGCTACAGTACGTACTAGCTATATTACATATGCACATGCATAGTCCACGACTCCCATTAATATTGATATGTCCATCACCTAGAGCTAGCTTGGACAATCAATCATGTGAGTAGCAAGCACATGATGCATTGCGTAGTCCTTGTATATGACTAATTAATTAGTGGAATAAATTAAGCTGCTGCAGTCGATGGACCATGGCCGCCGCCGATCATGGCGCGGGGGCGGAGCGGCACCTCTGCCTCTGCTCGAGCTCAAAGTGGAGAGTGGACCTGTTGGACCTGCTCCTGCCGCCGCCGTTGCTGCTGCTGCTGCAATCGGGGAGGACTGCCGCCTGCTCCGCCGTCGCCGAATGTTCCTGCATCCAGATGTGCAAGGCAACCAATATCACAATGCTGCATGCTAGCTTGAAACTAATCAAGTGGCAATGTCGAATATGCGCGTACGTTGATGAAGTCCCGCTCGCGCTTGATGAGCATCTGGTTCTCCTTGCGCAGCTGCGCCAGCTCCATCTCCAGCTCGTTGGTGTAGGCCTGCTTCCGCGCCCTCGACCGGGCCGCCGACTCCCGGTTCTTGATCATCCGGCGCTGACGGTCGACCGCCGCCGGAGCATCGACCTGCACCCTCTTGCTGTTGTTGTTGCTGCTGTTGGCTCCGGAGGCGGAGGCGGATGCGGAGACGGAGGGGAAGCCATAGGGGTAGTCATTGCAGGAGCTGGAGCCGGAGGGCGTACCGGAACCGGAACCACCACCGTGGAAGGTGAACTGGACGGAGGAGCTGAGGGTGAGCGCCGTGTAAGAAGGCCCCCGCCGCAGTGACACCGGGCCGGCGAGGTAGTCCTGGGGGTAGACGGCGGCGGCTGGAGAGCGGATGTGGTACGACTGCAGCGCGGCCGGGGTGGAAGGCAGGGACATGTCCTTCCACAACTCCTCCATCGGAAACACTCCACTGGATCCTACTTGGCCTTCACCTAATATGTGTGCAATTATATGGTATGCTCCTTGTGGCTCTCTTCTCTTAGTTTATAGCCACAAACGCAACGCCCCTGTCCACCCATGGGTGGCCTGGTGTGTGTGGGTGCAAGTAATCTACCGGAGTACTATGCTTCAATGCCGTGTTGCTTGTTTGTCATATCTGGCTACGCATGCATGGATGTGTGCGTTTCTGTATTAGATTCTTCTCGGCATTTCTCTATATTTGTATTTTTGGATCATAGTGATCCTTTTCCTGAATAACTTTCGATCTATTCATCAGTTGTCAAGGCGGTACAAAGAACATCAAAGGTAACAGAGATTACATCCATGTCTGTAGACCGCCTAACAACAACTACAAGAACTGGAGCAAGTCGAAGGCACGCCGCCATCACCCCCCTCCCTCGCCGGAGTGAGACAAAGCTTGTCATAGTAGATAGTTGGAAACTCATCGTGCTAATGCCCCTTAGGACCTGTGCACCAGAATAACAAATATCGTTGATGAAGAGAAGCGTAGATTAAGAGGATCAAAACCTGTAGACACATGAACGTAGATGAACGAAAACCCAATCCAAGCGGATTAATCGAAGACAAACACCGCCACTTCTCGCGGGATCTGCCAGAGACACTTCCACACGCTGTCTGATGATGCTAGATGCACCGCCGGACGGGACGGGGATAGAAGGGGAGAACTGCATTCCATCTTCGGAGAACCGTCGTCGCCAACCCTAACCAAATTAAACCAACGCCTAAAACCAAAGCCCTCACGTCGTCAATGGCTAGGATCAACCATGCCTCCATGGCCCTAAGAAGGCCAAAGGACACTAGGCAGATTGGTGGCGATGCCGACGGAGGCAAGGGAAACCCTAACACATGTTTGTTCGCTCTAGATATGTTGAAGCGGAGAGATATTGATTGTCTTAGGGTGATTGTTTTTCTTCTCTCTCGTTCAGTGTCTAGGCTTATGTCAGTTTTTCTTTAAAAAAATAACTTTGCGGTGCAACTATTTTTGAAATGTTTTTAAAACTTTACTAAAAGTGTTTTTGACATAATTTAAAATATTCTTTTTCTATAGGTTTATTTCATGAATCTTCCATTATTTCAGCTGTTCTTTCTTCAGGAAATCGTATTTACCTGAGTAGTCTGGTCCAATATCAGGTTGACAGATTGCCATGTCTGGCAACACCTATATGGGTGTATTTGCATTGGATTATTCTCTGTGTTTCTCCGTTTCTGTATTTCGACACCAATGGGCCCCTTCCATTAAAGGTACGGCTAAAAGAGTTTTGTTTATAGTTTAAATATTTTGAAACATAATTTATTGAAACGGATTTCACACATTTTGCAAAAAACAATCCTTCCGATGTGTTCAAGTAATTTTTTTCACAAATCTTCTATATTTCAGTCATTAACCCAAAAAATACATTTCACATTCAAACTTTTCCTATTTAATTATTCAATTTTATTTATTATAAATAATAACTAGAACATTCCACATACATTGACTCACGTATATAAATTATTTCTGTAAGATTTCTATTGATACTATAAACATTTCAGTTTTTCACAGTCTTAATACCATTTCACACAATTTCAGTAACATTTCACAAGTTTACTTTCATAAATTTCACGCTCAGTGGAAAATTATATAATTTCAGAACCATGTCACACAAACCGCACATATAGAAAAAGCATACAAATTGAACAAACATCAATGATTGTAACACAATTTTCACATAGTCTAGTTTCAGAAATATCTCGCACAATTTTAACCTTTGTTCTCGATAATCTCACTTCTAGCACTACTTCAAAACACTTCATGGAAAATACATGTTGTTAATTTTGGTTTCGCAATTGACACAGTTCTCAGAATAATTTTAGTACGATTTTCGAAGTTTCGCTTCTTAAAATTCCCTTTCTTTCATCAATTACACAAATCTCATGACCATTTCAGTGACGTTTAACAAGTCTATATCTTGATATTTCACTTGAATTTTAATTATTTGTATACTTCTTAAAATTATGAAATAATTGGTATTTGTGTCTAATGTTCCTAAATTAGCTTAAAACATGACTGAAATAATTGGAACTTGTGCCAAACCTTAGTGTTTTTCTTCTTCTGAATTGACTAAAATATGACTATAATTAAAAATTATGTGAAATGTATGAAATGTTTCTAAAATTGAATTGAAATTATGTTTCAAACAACTAAATATAAACTTGTTAAAATTTATCCACAATAGTCTTTGCTATGAATGTCTTGTCTCTATGAAATAAAAATAAAAATATTTTATGAACCATTTAAATTGTCACCATGTAATAAAATGCAAACCTCTTTCCTCACATGTAATTTGGAAAGTGTGTGCTTAAAAATTAATGATTTTGCTAATTCTTGATCAATTGCTATATCTATTTTCTGAAAAGCGCAATATATGTTTAGTGAAAAGTGTTTCAGGAAAGTGCAACTGGGTCGAAATTGCAAGTTGCACTTTTCCCTAAACTGAAGTTACACTTTTCAGAATGTTTTTTTATTTTTTTGCGGGTGAGAAAAAAAAATCAATCGACTGAAACGTGGACATGCCCAAGATTTAGTCTGCTCTTTACCTAATGGCATTATAAATGAAAGTACTAGGAACACATTGACTAATTTAAACTACATATGGAAGTATAGGGAGGGTGTGCGCGTGCATCGGTGCATACATCCATCAAGAGCAACCGCCTAAATGTGGTAATTTTGAGGTGGCAGTTATCGAGCAGAGAGTGCAAGCTTAGGTGTGACGTGTGTACATATATGATGGATAGGTTGTGCATTTTCATTTTTTTGCGTATGGACCATATATGGGGAAGCATATTTTGCAGGCAGTGCAGTGCTGGCTGGGCCAATAATAGCTGATGAACATGCTTCCATATTTCCATTTGCATGTAGATATATATCATACTGCATGCACTGACGACTGTTCATGCATGCTCCGACATTTTCTTTTACTCCGGTGGAGGGAGATGTGCAACGCTCTCGATCACTGTTTCATCATCCCGCTGTACTGGCTAGGCCATTGATTTGCTGCTTCAATCTAGCTACTAGCACACAGGTCCACCCTACCCTATGCTCTACTAGTACTATGTAAGACAGTGGAGTAGGTACTAGAGTACTTATTATTGGACCTGTTTGGATCTCTAAGTTAGAGTTAGTTTTAGTTAGTTAGGACTCAAATAACTCAAAAGTATCCACACATGATGGGTTAGTTTGGAATAGTTGGATCTAACCCACCCAAAAAAACTAGCCCACACTAGAGGAGCTTATTTGGGTTAGTTCTCCTAGGTCCACTAAACAAATTAGTAAAAAAAGTTACCCCTCCCACACTAGAGTAGTCAAATGATAAAGAAAAAACATTTATTGTCAATCTAACCCTATCATCCAAACTGCTCTCTGATTAGAGTTAGTTTAGGGTTAGTTCAGTGTTAGAATCTAACTCTAACCTCTAACTGAGTTAGAGTATCTAAACAGGGCCATTGTAAGGACCGAGACCAACTCCAATTGCACGACTCGGATAGACGTTCGCTTTTGGTCTGTTTGGGGCAGAAAGCCCAACCGGCACATCCTATCCCAAACTGTCTGTATTTCTGGACTTCGATTTTGGGCTAAAAATAAATAAATAAGAGCAACTCCAATGGGGCGACCCATTTCATCATCCGCCGTCCGTTAGGGTCGGCGCGGACACAAAGACGGCCCGACGCGCCGACCCAAATGGACGCGCGTCCGCTTTTCGTCCGCGGGCGATCCATTCCCGGCCCATTTTTGCGCCGGATTTGCGTCGGCGCGGACACGCGACGGACGCGCGCTCTCGCTAGGGCTGGGCATAAAAACAGACCAAGCAAAAACCGAACCGAAATCGAAACCGAATAAACCGAAATTTTGTTTTTTTTGTATAAACAGAAAAATCCGGTTAGCTGGCCTACTAACGAAACCAAATTCGGTCGATTCGGTGTATTTCTCGGTTAACCGAAATACAACCCGCTCCCCGCCCCCGGCCTAGTACAGCCCACCCCCCGCAGGCCGCAGGCCGCAGCCGACCAACCAGCCCAGGCATCCACAAGACCACGACCCACCAACCAGCCCAGGCATCCACAAGACCACTCGCCTTCTCCTCTCCCCGGGCCCGCTGGCCGGTGGCACATTGGCCTCCCCTCTCACTCCCAGCCAACAGCAACCCTTGCCCGCCTCCTTCGTCGCCGACGCCACCGCCCATTTTTGCTGGCGACTAAGCCAGCTGTCGTCGCCCCCACATTTGCCTAGCAACGCCACCCACCCCTCCCCCCTGATCGTCCGCCACCGCTGTTTTACCTCCAAGGAGCAAACTACTTCCCACTGCCGCTCCCCCCACCGCACAGCCGCCCGCGCGTAAGAAGCCGCCTCATCCGACCGGCAAGCTCGTCGGACGCCGGATCACTCGTTGGACGCCGGCAGGACAGCTAGCTGGTCCGTGCGCGCCGCGACTCCCCTCGTCGGCCGTCTCCTTTTCCGACGCCCGCAAGCTGTTCGACAGTTTGCCGCGGTACTCTGTCGGAGAGAAGAGGAAAAGATTTGTCCAAGAGCAAGAGAGTGCTAGGAAGGATGTCGAGCGTGCCTTTGGTGTTTTGCAATCTTGATGGGGCATCGTTTGGTATCCTGCTAATACCTGGAGCACACAGAAACTGTGGGAGGTGATGACTGCTTTTGTGATCATGCACAATATGATCGTAGAAGACGAGTGTCCGGAACGTCTGTATAATCAAGGCTTTCAGCTTCAGTGTGAGAATGTTGTGCCTGAGCATGGAATAGCGGCAACGTTTGAACAGTTCACCCAATTTCATGAAGACATGCGTGATTGGAAAATTCATGTGCAACTGCAAAATGATTTGGTTGAGTATATGTGGGCTCATGTTGGCAACCAATAGGTGTATCTTCTTTTATTCGTTTGCAAAACTATGTGAAATATTTTTATCTGTATTCGGCTTGTAAAACTATATTATTATTTTTGTATTGGTAAACTATTTTTTAAACAATATGTTTGAATGCAAATCAATGTAATATTGGGCGGCCAGCCGGCCACGTCGACAGATATGGGTTGGCGCGTTGGGCGCGCTGCCGACCCAAATCTGAAAGAGGGCAGACGCCGGGCGGGCGGTCGACCCAAACGGACAAAAAGCGAACGAAATCAACGTCCGTTTGGGTCGCCCCATTGGAGTTGCTCTAAAAATTGCAAATAAATATAAACATTAAAACGTCCATGAGTCCAGAGTTCAACAAAGTTCTTAATTAAATCAAAACTTAAAATAGATAAAATAAACTACTTAAAGGCCCGTCGCCGACGAGGCCGCTGCCGTCTCCAGGAGCCGATGTCCTACTCGTCGTCATCGTCACTGGTGAGGTCGACGTAGGGAGGTGGCTGCCAAAGGTGGGCTAGCGTCCCCTGCCAGACCGGAGGCACCTGCACCACCTCTTCCCGTGACTCATGCTCCTGCTCTGGTGACCGCTGCGGCGTAGCTGAACATGGGCCGACACCCACCGAGTCGTCCATCTCTGGCGTCGTGCACGACCAGTTCCACCGTTGACCTATTAGACGAGGGTTCCACACGGCGATGGGTGGCTCCTCCATCACCTCCTCCTTGACAACCATGTACAGCTCGGGGATGGCAACGTCGCCGGCCGTGGAGAGGGCCATCATGGTTTCCAGGCCCTCCCATTGCCGCTCGTCGTGCATGTTTATGGAGTCCTCCATGACCCGCCTCATGAGCCGGGCCTCCTCCTTCTCGGTCATCGAAGGTGTCGGTGGCGGGGACGGAGATGGCGCCGGCATGATGTCGCGCACATGCCTACGGCCCCGCGTTTGGGGCGGGTTGTCAGCACGAGGAGGACGTGGGCGGCGCAGGCTAGGAGGACGACCGACAAAAAAAGATTGCAGCTGCATGTCGTGCTCGTCGCGGAGCCACGTATCCCACATCGGTGAATCCATGGCGTAACTAGGGTCGTGTGGCAGATCCGGTGGCCGGCGGGCGTGGCGTCTGTTGATCTCGTCGCGGCGGCCGCGGCCACTCACCAACACAGCAACACTAGTGCGATTGGCATGCGGTCCGGGGAGATATGCCAGTTGTTCGGCAGGTGGACATCTCCCCACAGCAGCGGCGCCGCGGTCTCCCAGTAGTGTCGACAGACGTCGTCGTGGATGTACGTCCTATTGGGTGGCCGGCCACCGACGGCGCGATCTCGAGCGCGGGCGGAGAAGTTGGTGCGGGCGGCACAGAGTTGTTGGAGCAGTGTCGACCAGAGGAGGAGCCGGCCTCGTGGTCGTGCTTCCCCTTGTTGATCCAATGCCAGCCCATGGCACCGGCGGGGAGGTGGGAGAGTGGGATGCGACGGCGACGGCTAGGGTTTGCTCGTGTCGGTGCTCGAGGAGGCAGGCCGGCTAGGCAGACTTCAAAATTAAGAAGGACGACGACCCACCAGCTGGGTGGCTGAACGACGGGCCCGCCACGCGTGCGCGTTGAGTTTGGGCGGTGTAGGTAGATGGACGGCCGCCACACATCTTTGAGGCGGACGATGAGCACGTGTCCGTCCGTTCGACGGCCGAGGACGCAAACCAGGCGCAGGTTTGCGCAGGAAATGGGGCGGACCGAACGCTCAACGGATAAAATTTAAGAATACTACCGTGAGTTGGACACGTGTCGTTTGTCTATTGGATCATGCGTTGAAGTTGGCACGAGGGGCAAATTTTCGTGTTTTGACCCTTTTTTTCATTTTATTTCGACATCTGACCCCTGTTTCAAAAAAAATCGGGATCAGACCCTTTTGCCTACCGCCAGAGGCTCTTGCGGTAGCCGTAGACGTCCTACCGCCAGGGGGTCCGGCGGTAGGCATCGGCACGCCGTTAGCTGGGCTGACGGCCGGCTAACGTGGAAAAGGGTCCTACCACCATGGGCCCTGGCGGTAGGATATTAGAGCCTACCGCCATAGGCCCTGGCGGTAGGGTCCTGTGTTCTGGATAAGGTGGGGAGGGGCTGATTTGTGGGCCCCACCACCACTCTTCTTCCCCACTCACTTCTTCCCCGAGCTCAGCTCCTCTCCCCCCCTCTCCCCCTCACAAACCCCCCTAGATCCCCTCCATTTGCTTGAGATTTCACCGGTGGATCTGGAGCATTTTCATCACCCAAGGTACCTCCCCCATCCCCCCCTCCTTTTGATTGGTTGAGATCATGTATATTGGTCATTTTGTTGCAAATCTAGTTCATGTGTTTGTTGTGGTGGAATCTATGTATATCATGCATTTAGGGTAATAATGTTTGTGCTTTGACAATGTATTGTGTGACTACCATTGTTTGGGTTAATAAGAAGTACCATTTAGTTTTTTGTTATGGTTAGGTTTAATGTCATGGTTAGAGTCAAGGTTATGGTTATGTTTATGCTTAAATATTTGTCTATAATGACCGTCTTTGGCAGGAAACGGTTAGGATTTTTGCCTTGGGTGACCGTTATAGTAATCCTCGACTTGTAGGATGGCATCAATCATCTTTGTTGAGACTTCTGCGGAGGCGGCGGCGAAGCGTGAACGTGCGGTCATTGAGGCAAAAATGGACATGTGGGTCCAAGCCGTCGATGAGTTGAACGCGGCTTGTAGAGACTTTTCAAAGTACTATGTGTCCAAGTGCAAGGATTGACTTTTGAAGTTGTACGAGGCTAAGGAGAGATTGAGAAATAAGCTCAAGAAGGACGAGCAATTTCATCGCCGTGCTCTTGCAAGGCAAATTGCATTGTGTGGAACAAGGGACGAAGTGCGTGAGATGGACTTGAAAAATCCTGGCCAGATCATTGACTGGCTAGTTAGGCAACCGTCATCGCCGATAGCTAGTCGGGCTTCTCGTTGGGCTTGGGTTCGTGAAAGAAATGATGTCACTTGTTGCAACCCGGGACCGTACGACCAAGATGTTGTGTTGATGGTCGAACAAAAGTGGTTGAACAATGCTAGTGTCGGCAGTGTTATTTGCACCATAATGTCATGTACCCTTATCATTTATGTAACTTATGTCATTCGAACTTATAATTTGGTTGCAAACCCTAGTTCATTATTTTGGTGTGCTCAAATCAATTACTATGATCCATTCCGGGTTATGTTTGTGATGAACATTCAATTACATAATAATCCTCCCGTATATGTAGGATGGACGTTCAATCCATGACTATGAATATTATGTGTGAGAAGCTCATGTCGGCGCGACACCGTTGCTTGAAGAGGGAATGTGAAGCATGGTTGAAGAGTTGTGATGAGGCAAATGCGGCCATGAAGGATTTCAGCAAGTATCACTTCATCGAGGAACCTTCTGATGCTAGGGAGAAAAAAACTTTTCGGAAGATTGTGAAAGAAAAAGAGAGGATGCTTGATGAGGTGCAAGATTGGGAATATGCTTGCAGGCACTCTTTGGCAATTGAGATTGCGTTCACCGCCAGCAAAGAAGAATTCCTTGAGATGGACTTGAGGAAACCCGGCCAGATCATAGGATGGGCAATCAAACAAGGCGTGTCAAAGAATCCAGCCCGTCGTGCTGCATGGTCCTGGTTGCCCGAAATGAATGGTGTGTTGGGTCATTGGGAAGGATCCGCCGACTTTCAACTGAAGCCTAATCAAGCGCGTGAGGAACAAGTTGAACGTCTGATAAGTATGAGACTTCTGTTACCTGTTTAGAAAATGCGCCGTCGAGCTTGAGCTATTTGTTTAAACTGATGTCATTCAAAGCAGGTCATATTTTAATTAATTTGAACATGTGTTATTTGTGGATGTAATGAACTATGTTGAGTTAAGTTATGTATGTGCTTGTGAGTTGATCATTCAAATATTTTAGTTGGTATATTTTTAGATTTGGCCTTAGATGAGGGGCAAAACAGAGGTGGTGCTCTGTTTTTAAACCTACCGCCACAGCACCTGGCAGTAGGGTGCTGAAGCCTACCGCGAGAGCCCTTGGCGGTAGGGTGGTGGCACAACACTAGTTTCGGTACTGTAACGAGAAAAAAATCCCCCTTGGCGGTAGGGTCACCCTTACCGCCACTGGGTCTGGCGGTAAGGCTGACCCTACCACCAAGGAGGATTGTTTTCTCGTTACAGTAGCGAAACCAGAGTTGTGCCACCACCCTACCGCCAAGGGCCCTGGCGTTAGGTTTCAGCCTACCGCCAGAGCCCTTAGCGGTAGGGTGGTGGCACAACTCTGGTTTCGGTACTGTAACAAGGAAAAAAACACCTTGGCGGTTGGGTCAACCTTACCGTCACTGGGTCTGGCGGTAGGGTACTAAAGCCTACCGCCAAGGCATGTGGCTGTACGGGTAAAACCATACAAACAAAGCCCCCCTCTGTTTTTTCACTCTTCACAACAGTTTTTACATGAGAATCATGACAAATCACAGAATATGCTGAAAAATTCAAGTTCTCACGACAAATTTCAAACATGTCCACACCAAATTCATTACAAATGGGAAAATCATCCACGACAAGTTCACGACACATGGCTTCTTGCCTTAGTACTACATAGTTCATGATAAATTTGGCATGTCTTCATAAAGTTACATGACGAGTCCACCGAAGCGAAGGCTTTACTGAGTCATACGGGGCCATTTCCCCTTCTTGTCACGTGCCTCATCTTCCTCTTGTGCCTTGCGAGCTTTTGCAAGCTTTCTTACCCTCTCCTCCTCACGAGCAAGCTTCTCTTGGCGTGCCCTCTCCTCCTCTCGTTTCTTCCTCTCCAACCTCTCCTTCTGACGACGCTCCTCCTCCAAATCTCTTCGAAACGATTCCTCGAACCGCCGTTGGAGCCTAAGACAGTCTTGATATTGGTCCTTCTTGACATCTTCTGGCACTTCATGATCTATCCATGTGAAGTATTTGCATAGAGGAGGAGGTGACTGCATACACAAAATTCATTAGTACTCTCACAAATTTGAAAGCAACATGTTATTTTAAGACATATCGGTGGTAGGTCATAGGCGTTAGTTGGAAGTGCACGATCATGGGCATAGTTGGGGCATACAAAATATTTTCGTCCCTCCGTCCATGACTTCTTTCGGTCGGTGGAAACTTTCACCTTGCAAACGTCTCCACACCAACATGGTGGGATTTTCACATCTTTCTCCTTCACCTTGTCCAAAGATGCGTTCTCCCACTTGGTTGGCATGTCTTCTTGGTTAGCACACGGTGGCCTAGTCATGGAACCGGATGAAGCCATGCCTACAACAAATAAAGATGTTAAGTAAAAAATATGAAAACATTGACATGTAAAGAGGCAAATATATCAACACATGAACATATTAAAAATAGTACCATTCACATTATTTCAACCATCCGGATTGAGCAACACGTCGATAGGCTTCCCCCTATCAACCCGACGTGTCCTAGAACCACCCCATCCACGGCCACGGCCCCCTCCAATGCTAGTTCTTCCACCACGGCCACGGCCCCCTCCAATGCTAGTTCTTCCTCCACGGCCACGACCATGTCCAAGGCTAGTCCTCCATCCACGTGTTTGACTAGTGCCTGTGTTGGTTCTAGGTTTCTTGCATGTCCTAACGTTGTGTCCTGTGTCGTTGCATTCTCCACAATTGTTGTTCTCCGGTGCCTCCATGAAATGACCACTACCAAATTGCTTCATTCCGGTGTATCCAGCTAGATCATCCATGTCACTCCGGAATCTCTTCTTTCTTCTTCTTTCCCTCATAGGCACCATGAGTGCGGGATCTGGCACAATGTTGATACGTCCAAAACGTATCTATAATTTATGCTTGCTACATGCTTCTTTTGTGTGATATAGCTATGATATTGATGCACTTCCATACACTTTTGATCATATTTGGACTAACCTATTAACTCAGTGCACCACAGTGCCAGTTCCTGTTTTCTGCTGTTTTTCTATTTCATGTTTCCCCCATATTAAAAGTGCTCCAAAAATTCCAGGAAAAATATAGGAAAAATCAGCGTACAGGAAGCTTCACGAAGAACCAAAGATGGGCCAGAGGGGAGCTAGGGGAGGCCCAGGCGGCCACCTGGCGCGGCCCCACCCCTGGCCGCGCCAGGGGGGCGCCAGGGGCCCCAGCTCCACCTCTCGCTGCCCCCCCTTCGCATATATATCCCTCTCGTCCCGAAACCCTCGAGGACGAAACCCTTTTTCGCGATCTCGCCTCTGTTCCGCCGCCGCAGCGCTTCCAAGATCGGGAGCATCAGGAGAACTCTTCCAGGCACCCTGCCGGAGGGGAGAACCACCACCGGGAGCTTCTCCACCACCATGGACGCTTCCCGGATGAGTCGTGAGTAGTCCACCTTGGACCATGGGTCCATGATCAGTAGCTATGTGATGTTCTCCTCCCCTCTTTGCTCTTCATGGTTTAGACCTCGTGAGCTGCCCTACATGATCGAGGCACATATGTAATCTTTCTGCTGTTGCTTTGCTGAGTTTGCTGGGATCTGATGGATTATGAGACTATGTTCAGATTGTGTTTGAGTAATATATTTGATTCACCTCTTTTATATCTTTGTTCTTGAGTAATTCTTGCATGTCCTCCGTTGCTGTTTATTGCTTTGGCCAAGTAGTAGGTAGTAACTCCAAGAGGGAGCGTTATGCTTGATTGTGGGTTCATGCCCCCTGATGACTAGCTTGAGTGACAGAAACATGAGTCTAGGGGATGTGTTGTTGCCACAAGGGAGAAAACAACGGTGCTTGTACTTGCGGGTGCAAGGATTGTTTACTTTACGCAAAGTTCTTTTAATGCAGTTGTCTGTTGCTTTGAGTTTACACTTTGGGTGGGATTCGCAACTTAATACCAGCGAGATGTTCTGGATAGATATCTCAAGGTAAATGATTAGTAGTAGATGCAGATGGATTTCGGTCTACTTGCCTTGGCGTACCGCCCATGCTTTTGAGCCTCTTCCTTTCTTTGCAGCATAGTTAGCATTGGTTTGCGCACATAATCCTGTCAATTGCCCAGCTGTAATTTGTTTACCTCGCTTTGCTGTTTTATCGTCTTTTGGGAGAGAGACATCACTAGTGAACATCATGGGACCCCGGTCCATATTACCACCGCTGATCACACCTTCTATTTACTTCCTGTTTTTATTTCCTAGTTGCAGTCATAGCTATCATTATTATCTCTTGTGTTTGATCCTTTGTAAACAACAAGGCCGGAGGGATTGACAACCTCTCTGTACTCGTTGGGAGCAAAGTTATCTGTATCTGTGTGCAGGTCCCGTCAACCGCTAAGTTTCTGGCGCCGTTGACACCTACTTGTCGACCCTCGGAGTCTCACGGGATTCGATCCTTGGTATCTTTGCCAAGGGAAATTTGCCGCTACGCTACATCTCAACCTTCCACTTGGGGTCACCAACGAGGGGCGAGAAGCCATCAAGCAAGTTTCTAGCGCCGTTGCCGGGGACTCCACTCTTCAAGATAGGGGAGTTGCACGCTATCTTTTATCTTTGCTTTTTAGTCTTGTTAGTTTACCTTTCAGTTTTTGCTTTAGTGTCCCTTACCAAAAATCACAAAAATAGTTATCTTGCTTGCTGCTGCTATGGGTTCCACCGAGAACACCAAGTTGTGTGACTTCACTAGTCATAACAACAGTGACTTTATCTGCACGCCTATTGCTACACCTGCCACTTCAGCACCTTCTTATGAGATTAAACCTGCTTTACTGAACCTAGTTATGAAAGATCAATTCTCCGGTGCTGGAGATGATGCTGCTTTGCACTTCAATAATTTTGTTGAGCTCTGTGATATGCAAAAGTACAAAGAAGTAGATGGTGATATTGTTAAGCTTAAGCTTTTTCCTTTCTCCTTGAGAGGAGGAGCTAAAATCTGGTTTCAATCCTTGCCTAGGAATAGTATAGATTCTTGGGACAAGTGCAAGGATGCCTTTATTGGGAAGTACTATCCCCCTGCCACTACAACAAGACCCCACCTATAGCAACGCATTTTTCCGTATCTAAAAGTCCATATATGCGTTGTTAGGGTCTTTACCAACGATTTAGGATGCGTTGCCTTATCCAGTGTTGCTAGCGCATAATGCAACGATTATACTTCCGTTGGTAAAAGGAACCGTTGCAGGAATGCAACACATAAAACCGACTTTTACAACACTCATATACGTTGGTGGTTAATGTACAAGAATTAAAATCTAATTGCTTGGCAACAAAGAATTTGCAACTCTTCTCATGTTTTATATATTAAATGTGAATAATATTTTATATATTACCTGCCAACAATTCAATTAATGGTCCACATAATGGTAATAAGTATGTCAAGTCGGAAGATAAAATAGTCACAAGAGGAAGAAATCATATATTGAGAAAAACTGTGGGATTACAATAGTTGATATTACAGGAGGAATAACATCCAAATGTGATGCATAATCTAAATATTCTCTTGACAGCGAATTTTAAACTGACAGCATCCATCAACACCTCTACAATTTAACTAAAACTTAACCGAGGAACATCATCCAACAGGAGCAACATCCCTACAACTTAACTAAAACTGAAAACAGTCATCATAACTAAAACTAAAAACAGACATCATCATCATCATCATCGTGAGCAGAAACATCATCGTCATCATCGTGAACCGTAACACCATCATATCATTGCAGTATACTTGCCACGCACCCGTATAATCTTCCATATATCTTTTGAATCTACAAAGAACATAACAAAATGAACTGTTAATACACAATGCATTGACATGATGCAAATAGCGACGGGCTACACAGTAAATAAGAAACATTACTTCATACAAAGTGTCATTACTTCCGAAACATTAGTTGCCCGGCTAGATTACGACTATTACAAAGAAAAGTTGTGACCTGAAAGTATTCCTTTACAACTCAATATACTACTTCAAGTCACATAATAAACATAAAAAGACTCCGAGAAAAATAAACAGATGTGGTTGTGGCCTAAAAGCAAGCCACTAATATCATAGTACCTACTTAGTTGACGGGTTAAAAGCACAATAGACACAGCTCATATCGAACAGTGCAAGCGACATAATGGGAAATTCAGCAATTTACGAATCGTGACAAGAGTTCATGTGGCTAGATTATGACTATCACAAAGAAAAGTTGTGACCTGAAAGTATTCCTTTACAATTCAATATACTACTTCAAGTCACATAATAAACATAAAAAGACCCCGAGAAAAATAAACAGATGTGGTTGTGGCCTAAAAGCAAGCCACTAATAACATAGTACCTACTTAGTTGACGGGCTAAAAGCACAATAGACACAGCTCATATGAAACAGTGCAAGCAACATAATGGGAAATTCTGCAATTTACGAATCGTGACAAGAGTTCATGTAGGTAATCCAGCAATTTTTTATTAATCAAAGTGGTGAGAGCTCAGTGGTCAGATTAGCAATGTACGAATCAAAAGGGCAAGAGCATCTAAGAAGAACATTACTTGCATTTCCATCTTCATAAACAGTTAAGATAGGGAGATCGTTGACAGTTACCAGAAACGACTACAAACACTGCCGTCTCTTGGACAAATATAGTCGCAGCTCCAGCCGTCCATGGTGTTGGCCTCCATGTCGCTAGTGCTGGAACGGATGAGTATGGCGCCTCGCATTAAATTACACACAACAATAGGTACATCATTGGCGAGATAGGAGTACATAAATAGTTAAATAAAAGCAGAAAAGGAGGCTGAAAAATGGTTAGAGCTAACCTAAGCAATAAAGGAATAAATAAATAATCACCACAATGGAAATAGTCTTAGTTCAAGGTAAAACACAGTGATGTACTATGAATGTAGAGTCTGGCACATTATACTTAAAACCATCCAATGTCATTGAGTATTTCTTTCTTTGCAAACCTGCGCACAAACAAACAGTGAGCCTCTACTTAACGAATGACAAACATGATGATTAACAGTGAGCCGCTGCCGTTGTATATGTAAGTGTGCTTGCTGCAAGCTTTAGTATATGCATGTTTGCACATGAACTTGCATAAAGCTGAGGTGTAGGTTGCACCTAAGTGGGGTGTTGGGATTCAGTTTTATTTTCACTATGATGTACACCGGTAGTAGATAAGTACCTTTTTTAGATTAGTAGATAAGTACTTGATATAGATGAATCCTCTGCATTGACCTGACTCAAGTCCATTTATAATAACTGCATGCTGTGAGAGGATAATCACATAACCAAATGACAAAGAAAATGTGTACAGTAACAGGGAATATCCGGTGTATATGTGGTGAGTTTTTTAGATTAGTAGATAGCTTTTCAAACCGAAGGAAGAGAAGGACGTGTGTTTAGAAATACAATTGGAAAGTAATAGTCAGTGGCGGAACTACAAAGAAAAACCTGGGCGGGCCAAATTCAAAGAAACACAAATATTTCAACTCAAGCGATGAATGATGAGCTGCTCCTGATAAATCCTTCTCAACTTTACATCTCTTTTTCTCTTGAAAACCAAGTCAATTCCTCGTGGATTAGCCTTGCTGTCTATGACAAATATTTAGTACTAAATTAAGATGTGTATTATCAATTGATTGAATTTCAGAGTGTTATAACCTATATTTTATATGAAAATTAGTACTATTCGAGAGAGGAGAGTTTTGCGGGTGCGCATGTGCTTGTGCAGCAGTGCTCAGCATCTAGGTTGCTACTCGCCCGGCTGGCCGCCGCTGCATGGGTCACCCTAGGGCCTCCGCCACTCGGCGCTGCTACTTGCTAGTTGCTACGGCGGTGCGACCAGCGATTCGACCTCCTCGCCTCCGTGCCACCTCTCTCTGGCCCTCCCTGCAGCTGTACACGTGGCTCGTGCCCTATCGTCGGTCTGCTACTCTGCTGGATAGGAAGAGAAATCGAGCAACAGAGCTCGGATGCCAAGAAAGAATCGTGAAGAGGCGATGCTACATGCAAGCAAGGAAGTCGTGACCTTGGCTACTCGTATATCTGTCTACATGTATTTTTACCCCAGGGGCTGGGCGGGCCATGGCACACTTTTGCCCTCACAAAGCTCTGCCAGTGGTAACAGGGAATCACATACTACAGAAAAATAGTCCATCACATTTGACATGTTCATGAAATTGAATGTTTGTTATCCCGTAAAAACGCACGTGTATTTAGCTAGTAATCCAAATTGTGTAGAATAGTAAGAGCATACAACAATCAGTACATTAACAGGCATGGAGAGAAGTATTTATCAGTGTTATGAATCATATCAACAACATCAAAGCAACATCATAGAAGAAACAATGTGGATTATTAATTCACCTGCTCACTAAAATAAAGGTGTACGTGCTTCCCCCAACAGGTCCACGCCCTCTAGTATTTGAGTTGGATGTGAAAGCCACCATTAGCGAGCTCCTACCTCCACCCAAATAACCTGACCATCAGATTCCTGAAAATTGTGAAATTGCAAAAAAAAACTTCAATTAATAACTCATCAAAACTACCGTACAGAGACCTATTAAGATTGGATCCCTCCTTTAATATTGTAACTCTTGCAGACTATTTAATACAGGGTCCACATATATGAAGTAGTTCTTATCTTCATCAAAAAATTGAAAGGATTACCGACTCTCTATCAATGATTGATGAGTTAGCATCGTATAAGAATTTTTTAAATTTTTGATTCTCCATTGATATCTAATAATTACTAATTTAATAGAATAGCAATCAGTGCATGAATGTAAATTAACAGAGATGGGAAGTCAGTCTGCATGCCTATCAAGTGTTCGTCGCTCAAGGGCCAAACTTTTTTGACAAGGATTAGCTGCAATAGAATCGGGGTGCATACCTAGATGTGTACTTACAGGAGAAGAGAAGAATTGAGGTTAGAGAAAGAGGAAGGGAGAGAGGACGAAGCCAGGGGAGGGTATTCGCTCACCGGACGAGAAGGACGACATGGCCACCGGCGCCGGAGCCGACGCCCGAAACCCTAGCCGACGGGGGAAGGTCGCGGCTGAGCTTTTGTAGCCGCGAGGGCCGGATCTAGCCGCATGGGAGGGGGCTGTGGTGTGAGGGGACCTCGGGCTGTGCTTCGTGATGTTGGGATTCGCCGGACGTCGCCTGAACCAGCCGCCGCAGATGGCGTAACGAGGAGCTGCATCTAGAGAGAGAGAGATGGGATGTGAGAGGAATGGGTGGGTGGGGGATGAGGCGGATCCGGTAGCCTCCATAGCTGCGATCTGGGAGGAGTGGAGGGGAGGGCCGCCGGCGAGGTGGGAGGAGGTGAGCAGGCGGTTGGTGGCGGCGATTTGGGAGAGACAAGGGGTATCGGGGGCTATGTTTCTCACGCAACCCTCTCTCCTTTCCTGTTTTCCTTTTTTTTCCTATTTTGCATATATGTCCCACGATAGGATCAAGAGCTGCAAATCTGCAACACATATCTGCAACCTTTAATATGCGTATCTATTATGAATTTTACAACGTTTAGCTAAAATGTTGTAGAATGTGTGTTGCTTTATAGCGGGTATCCTTGTAGTGTGCTAAAATTATCCAATTAAGGAGTAACATAATGAATTTTAAACAATTGGATAATGAACACGTTGCCCAAGCTTGGGAACGCATGAAATCTCTTGTCAAGAACTGCCCTACTCATTGTTTGACTACTTGGATGGTTATCCAAACTTTTTATGCAGGCTTGAACTTTACCTCGCGGAACTTGTTAGATTCGGTCGCGGGAGGAACCTTTATGTCAACTACACTTGGTGCTGCCACGAAACTTCTCGACGAGATGATGACCAATTATTCCCAATGGCACACCGAACGCGCTCCAACAGGTAAGAAGGTAAACTCTGTCGAGGAGATTTCCTCCCTAAATGAAAAAGTTGACTTGATCATGTCTCTACTTTCCAAGCAATCTTCTATTGATCCTCATGATGTTCCTTTAAATTCTTTGATTGCTCAAGATCAAGTAGATGTGAACTTTATCTCTAGAAACAATTTCAATAACAATGCTTATAGGAGTAATTTTGGTAGCAACCCTAGACCGTTCCCCTCTAATTCCTATGGGAACAACAATGCTTATCCTAGCACCAAGAACTCCACTTCTGAACTAGAGATTATGCTTAAAGACTTCATCACTACCCAAAAGGCCTTCAATAAGAGTGTAGAAGAAAAACTAGACAAACTAGATAATCTCTCTTCGAAGGTAGACAATTTAGCCCATGAGGTAGAGTTGCTTAAAATTAGAACTTCTCCTCTTGAGGAGAGGAAGACCACTCCTATGAATGCTATTCAAGTGCAAATTAATGAAAACATTAGGATGATGGCTAAACTTAAAGAGAGATGGGCTAGAGAAAAGGAGGAAGAAGATAGAATTAAGAGCCTTCCTACCCACCACACTGTTGCTACTATCCAAGTTGTTGAGGGTATCCAAACTCTTAGCACCCAATGCACTCCTAGTCCCATTGGACCTATTAATGGTGATGCTATGACCTCAACCGTAGAAGAAGAAACTCCTATAACCATAGAAGCTACCAAACAAGTGAGCCTAAAGGACACCACTACCACTTTACTTGATAGTAGTGACCTTGATTTTGATAATTTCACCCTTTCTGAAGTTATTGGTTTTCTTCACAAGATGTCTAGAGATCCCCACACTAGCACACTTAATCTTGCCTTCACGGAGCATATCACTAATGCTCTCATCAAAGCTAGGGAGGAGAAGCTTAGGGTAGAAGCCTCCATACCTAGAAAGCTAGAAGATAGTTGGGATCCTATGATTAAAATTAAGTTGAATAACTTCTCTTGCTATGCTTTATGTGATGTTGGAGCTAGTACCTCCGTTATGCCCAAAAGAATGTATGATATGTTTGAATTGAAACCTTTTGATCCTTGTTCTTTTGGTGTTCGTCTTGTTGATTCTTCCGTAAAGAAACCTTTGGGGAAGATCGACGATGTTCTTATCATTGTCAATGACAATTATGTTCCCGTTGATTTTACTATTATGGATATTGAATGTGAACCTTCATGTCCAATTATTTTGGGACGTCCTTTTCTTCGCACCGTTGGTGCTATCATTGACATGAAAGAGGGGAATATAAAATTCTAATTCCCACTCAAGAAAGGGATGGAACACTTCCCTAGAAAGAAGATTAAGTTGCCTTTTGGGTCCGTTACACGGGCTAGCTATTCTCTTACTCTTGATAAAACTTGATCTTCTCTTTTTGCATCATGCCTAGCTTAAAGGCATAAAAGAAAGCGCTTTTGGGAGGCAGCCCACAACGAATTAGGTTTTATTTTGCTTTTGTTGTGTCTTGATGTTTGTTACTACAGTAGCATCATGATTGTATCTTTTCTTTTCAGCTTTGTGCCAAGTTTAGCCTCCGATTGCAAGAAAGTTCAAAAGTTGTGACGTGCTGTCCAGAAAACAGATTCTGTCCTTGGACAAAAAAATTCGAATAAAATCACCAGATCATCTTTTTGATCTGAATTTTTTTGACAGCATGCTCTATACAACTGTCTTTCGAGCGTCTCTTCTGAGTTTTTTGATTTGAGTTGCAGAAGTGCCCCGAAAAAATTATTTACTACCTGCTGGTCTGTTTTTCACAGATTCTGTCCTGTTTTGCCTTTTCTTCGTTTTGCAAACCTTGAGCTTGCTTTTTCTTTGCAAAAACCTTTTGGCAATCTTGAGAAACAGTAGCTCTTCAAGATTATCTTTATTTCCAGTAGGGAAAAATATTTTATTGTGGGTACTAACCTCGCTAATCAGATTATGATGAGTTATGTATGAAGGGAGTTTTCAAGTGTGCGAAGGAAGATGATAAAAGAAGATTCAGGAGGGTCAAACGCTCAAGCTTGGGGATGCCCCCGTGCACCCCCAAGAAATATTCAAGAAGACTCAAGCGTCTAAGCTTGGGGATGCCCCCATGCATCCCCTTCTCCATCAACAATTATCAGTTCGTCTTTCGTTCCACTATAATTTTATCACTTCATGCGTTATGTGCTATGCTTGGAGCGTCTTGCTCTTAGTTTCTTTTTTTAGTTTTCTTTAGCTTTGCTTGCTGTTCATAACAAGTTAGAACCCAGCTTTCTTTGTGTGGGAGAGAAACAAGCTCCACTTCAACCTAGAACACAACATAAGATTTTCATGCTTATCTTTGTTGTGTGTGTTCTTTGTCTTTCCATAGCTGCTGTCATGTTTAGCTCTTAGTTTTCATGCTTTTCTTTTTAAAAAGCTTTTGTTTAGTTGGTTGCTGAACTCTCTTGAGTTTTCATGTTTATCTTGTTAAGAGAGTTTGCCTGTTGCACTGAGTTGTGTGTCTTAACTTAAAGTAGGTAATTGAGGTTGCTATTTAATTTTAGTAGTAACTTGCAATAGTTTTGAGGTATTGCCATGAGTAATGTCTGAACTTTTGGTGTCAAGAGCTTTAGCCTATTAGTGATAGATGTCGTATTTTGGGCAATCTGTGTTTATTTTCGAAAACCTACAAAATAGTTGAGAACTTTAGCTACTAGATGGATCACTAATCTTTGGAGGGATCGAATATTAGAGTACACTCACGTACCATGAGTCGAGGATGCGCAAGGATAACCAAACCCCCATACACTCCTCCTCGGGGTACTTGTCTCTTTGTGAACCTCCTAATTAGATTGAGAGTTACCGATAATAAGTGCATGAGTTCTTCGGACTAATGTGAGTATTCGAAAGTTGACACTTCCACCTAGCCATATTTTTCTAGCCTCTTCGGTACCGTGCATTGCCCTTTCTCACCTCGAGAGTTGGCGCATACTTCGCCGGTGCATCCAAATCCTTGGCACGATACGCTCTGTCATCATAAGCCTCATTATATCCTTCCTTAAAACAGCCACTATACCTACCTATCAAGGCATTTCCATAGCCTTTCCGAGATACATTGCCATGCAACATCCATCTTCTCATGACTTGATCTTCATGTCATACATGCTTTTTGCTTGATCGATGAGCCGCATGCTAGTTGGGCCTTGCCCTAATCATTGCTACATGACGCGCTAGTATCATTGCATATCCTGCTACACCGGCAGAGGCATACATTTGCATACATCATGATAGTTTAATTTTCTTTATGTTGAGTACTTTTGTAAAGTGTGAAAGATCTTCTATACTTCTTGTAATATATAGAGTGTTGCCCCTAAAGTGAGGAAAAGATCCCAAAGAGGACAAAATCAAAAGATCCCAAAGAGGACAAATGAGAGTTAAATAGAAAGAGCCATTGAGGCCACAAAAAAATAGAAAAAAATAGAAAAAAGAGAAAAATAAATAAAAAGAGAGAAGGGGCACACTACTATTCCTTTTGAGAGATCCACACTCGTACTCCATCTTATACCTTGTACTCCATAGAGATTATCATTCATGCATATAGCTATGTGGGGACCTTCACACTATAGAACTTGGCTTGTATATTCCAATGATGAGCCTCCTCAAAAGAGCTCTAGGTCTTCTTGAGCGAGCAAGTTGGATGCACCCCCACTAGTTCCATTGGAGAGCTTACCTTAGCTCATATGTGCATCCGTTGCATGGCAATCCCTACTCCTCACATCATATCTATCATTTGGCTTTCTCTCGCCTATGATTGTCCTCATTGATGTGAGCCTTTCACACCTTTTTTTGTCTTCCCCCTCCATCATTTTTCTCTCTTTGCCATCCTAAGTGTCAACTTTCTTTCTTACGCTCATCCATTGCATGAGTGCTCAAAATATCGAAAGGGAGTGGATCATTTTGACTTGTACCTGGCTAGTGGTCTGGGGATGAGTCAAGATAAGATTCCAAAGAAGACCAAGTGTGAAACTTTAGTAGATTAAGTTCTCAACAATAACAAAACTATGTTTTACTCTCTCGTATATCCCTATCCCCTTTCTTGCACGCAAACACCATTTGGAGACATTCGAGTCACGGACAGCGAGAGCTCTTGCACCTTTATGTTCTTATGTTGCTTGTTACAATGCTAATATAGACTCTTGCTTGTTATGACTTGAATTGAATTACATGCCTTGATTGCTTTACTTAAAAGTTCTTATATGGTTGATATCATGTTGATAACCCTCAACCGTAAGGGATCGAGATAGTCTTCGCGGGTAAGAATAACCCAATTTATAGATTCGACACACAGGGAGCCAAAGAGTATTTATAAGCTTTGACAGTTGAGTTGTCAATTCAACCGCACCTGAAATATACTTACTTGCAACAAAAGATAAGTGGTAACGGTGATATGATAGTGATGGTGGTGACAGCAAAAGTAACAACTAATAACCAGCAGAATTGAAACACTGTAGGCTAGGGAGATGGATGGTTGGGCGCTGCATGGATGAGATACATCATGAATCTAACTTGGGGCAAGGCACACAGAAAAGTAATGATCATCTAGTCAAATATCAAACATTAGGCATGTATCCCACAGGTAGTTGTACGTGCTTGCAATAAGAACTTGCACAACATCTTTTGTCCTACCATCCCGCTACGAACGGGGCCAAAAGGAACTTATGGAGATTAAGGTGCTCCTGTCAAAGAGCACCGGAACAAAGCAATAAACTCAATGGATACATGGAATCCTCAAATTATGGACCATCCCCTTTGGTGTCCCAAGCTGTCACCTTTGGGATCGCCGGTTCCGGACCATAATAGGTGCAAACAACTCATAGATAGGATCAAGAACACAAATATATTCATGCAAACACATAGGGTTCAGATCTGAAAACATGGCACTCGGGCCCAAAGTGACAAGCATTAAGAGCAACAAGTTGAAGCAAAGATGATAAACACCAAAGTAGATGATAGGCAACATGCCCCCAACAATCTGATAAACTATTACATGATCTAACTCATCCAATCCCTACCATCCCCTTTGCCTACAGCAGGGAATTACTCACACATGGAAGGAGAAGTCATGGAGGGAGGATGGAGTGGTGATGATGATGATGATGGCGACGATCTCCCCTCTCCGGAGGCCAAATCAGCCTCCAGATTAGCCCTCCCGAAGAAGAACAGAGGGTGGCGGCGGCTCCGCGACGGAAACTGGAAAAACGACTTCTGTTCTGGGGTTTCCTCGCCACGGGAATAAATAGGAGCCAAGGTAGGGCACCAGAGGGGGGAGGACCCTCCCAGGTGGCCTCCCGGCGCGGCCAGGGGTGGGGCCGCGCCAGCAGGGCGCCTGGGTCCCCCTGGCTGCCCTCTGGCCCCACTTCTGGCACAATGGCCCTTCGGGTGCGTGGATTTTCTGTGATTTTTCTTGGAATTTTCTGAGACACCTAAAAATCCATTTTCCTGCACACAATAAAACCATACAGGCAGCTCTGCTGAAAACAGCGTCAGTCCGGGTTAGTTTAGTTCAAATCATGCAAGAATGAGGGCAAAACAATAGCAAAAGTGTTTGGAAAAGTAGATACGTTTGAGACGTATCAACTCCCCCAAGCTTAGCATATTGCTTGTCCTCAAGCAATTCAGTTCAACGAACTGGACGCGACAAAGAAAACGTTGACAAACTCTTTTGCTTCATTAGATGTATATAAGCATGTACTACGAAAAGAGTCTAGCAAGTATTGAAACAATGCTATGAGGACAATGCACGAAGCAATCCTTCTTTCAAGTGACCAATCACAAATAATTAAAAGTAAATAATATGCTACTGAAAATCAAGACAAGATTACATTACACATGGCTTGAACATACTAGAGTGGTATCTCGCTAGCCTCCATGAGTGAAGCAAAACATAAATGCAGAAACTCCTCCAGAGTTTTAAAGGAGACTAGAACTAAGAATTTCGGAATAAATAATACCACAAGCATGCAGAAGACAATGTAATACTTTGGGACAATGCACATTACACTCAGAATGACAATTATGCTCTCCTAGTTGGTGCTTTGAAGAAAGAAGGTGGAGACTCTCGAACCGTGGAATTTGATGGCGAGATTGAAAACCCGTGGTTGGAAGCAAAGACTACACATGTACCAGAGCTCTTGGTTTGGAAAACAGAGGTAAAAATGATTTTGGGAGATGCATATTTCGTCAACGAATGCTAGTAGACAACCCAATCACCTCTTATGCTAGACATGTTTCAAGGAACGGCTCCCAAGATGGGGACGATCACATCCCCTTAATCTCCTTTGTTTATCACTACCAAAGTTTTCTGATTTCTCATAAACAAAGCGTGAAGGAGGGTTTGTTGGTTGTGATTATCTTTTGTGAGCTGGGCACACTCATGCCAGTCCCTCCTCATATTAGGGGTTTGCAGATTAGACATGCAATCCCGGGATAAAACATGTCCAACATAAGAAGATCATGAATTACCTACTACTTCCTCATGAGCTAAAACAGAGGCACAAAACAGGAGTAAATTTGAATAATTTCGAGATGGTACAAGAAAGTCTTCGTTAGGATGGCCGGTAAATACCACATAGGAAGGTATGGTGGACTCTGGTTTGAAAGGATTTGGATGCACAAGCAGAATTCTGCTTAGTGCGAGCGAAGGCTAGCAAGAGACTGGGAAGCGACCAACTAGAGAGCAATAACGGTCATAATCATGCAGAGCGACAAAGCAACATTGAACTGGGCATGAGAGTGATATAACTATTCTGAAACTCAAAGATCATCAAGGCAAAGCAGACTTTTTAGTCTTAAACATGTGTAAACATGTGCCAACTCAATCCAAGAATTCTCCAAAGGGAAATACCACCTTAGTATACCAAACTATGAACAATGCAATGCATGTAAATCATTTCAATAACACATTATATACTCTAGCTATTTGAGATTAGCCACAAGGAAAGCATGAACCACTGGGAAAGCATTGTAAACATAGCACTATGTCGCTACAAGCTGGTCTCTAGATCATAAGTACAGGCATATGTACAAAAGTAGAAACAAGAAGAGTTCATACCGGTTTTCCTTGTTGCTTCCCTTCCGTCGCTCTTCGTCATTACTGCCTTGTCACTTGCACGATCGAACGTAGGAAATATAATTAAATGCCATCACGGACTCGAGCTGAACTCTGAAAACAAAGCAAACTAAAGAGAGAAAGGAAATCTTTTTGGGTTTTTTCAAAGGTTGAACGAAAGCAAAAGAAAAAGGGAAATCTTTTTGTTGTTTTTGCAAAGAAAGAAACAAAGAAGAACGGGCAAAAACTTCGAAAAGATCAAAGCGAACAAAAATAAAACGGATAATACAATGGAAAAGTGAGAAGGGCACGTACTCCCCTAAGCTTAGGCTTTTGGCCTAAGTTGGTAGTAGCTACTACCCCCAGGAGCCTCCTGCTCCGGGGTGGTACTGGTGAGTCCAAGGGTCGTATAAGGATTCCGGCGCGTACACCGAAGTCCTCGGATCCTCCCACGAAGAAGGGTCCGCACTCCAAGCAGAGGAAGACCCTTCACCAAACTGGGTGAAGGTCTCCCCCTGAAAAGGTGGTAACTCACCGTGCTCCTCCTCGTCGGGCACAACCCCCTCCATGGGGTTATGAAACTGATGCTGGACCATGGACTCATCGAACTGGATAACATCAAAGGACCATCCGTTCCTGCGAGAAAAATCAAACAAAAGAGGTTCAGGTAGACGGATCTTGCGTTCCGCGGTAGTTCCGAAACGCAAGATATAAACAAGGTTACCAAACTCAGAAGTCATGGTAACAAACTTATGCCTTTTCATAGCAGCAAGATCAAAACTTAAATAAGTAAAAGGCTTATCATCAGGGTGTGGGGTGCCTTTAAGATACTCTAAGATAAGTGTGGCATAAACGCCACCAAATAAATCTCCCTTGTTACCGTTCATAGCAAGGCGTCGAGCAATTAAGGCACCCACATTATAATCAAACCTCCCTGAGAGGGCGGTTGCCAGGATAGCAATATCCGGCGCAGAAATGTTGCTCGTGTTGCCACGAGCTAACACCCCTCTAGCAACATAATACGCAAAATACCTGAGGTGAGGGAATAAGATGCTGGAGATTTTTGACCGATGAATATCCCTCGTATCCATACTGCAGAGAGAGTTGAAGACGGTTCTCAGCTCGGAGGGCTGAGAGGTCATCTTCGCCGTCCGCCCAACGTTTGGCACACCTATTATTTCACAAAACTTTTCCAAGGGCATGGTCAAAAGATTATTGTAAATTTTAAACTCAATAGAACCAGTATCAAGGTTATATCTAAAACTGTTAATGAAACCGGAGGTGAGTTTTTGATACTGAGCAACACGGCACGTGACGAGCCGTGTCAGACCTGCATTAGCACAAAGATTATAAAACTCATCCTTAATTCCTGCAGCTTCAAGGAATTCATCACATGGGAACATCATCGCACGTGCTGGATTTGTGTCTTCCAACAACTCTAGGGGCACATGATCTTCATTGTAGCTCACCCTAGCAGTCGAGGGTGAAGCTGCGGCTCTAGTAACTCGATCGGAGCGCGTGGGCTTCTTCTTCTCAAGCCACCCCTTTGCCCTTCCTAACAAACTCATTTCTGAAATTTTTGACAAATTACAAAAACAAGGATTTAAACAAAGTGGGTTTAAGGCAAACTACTCAACTCACTTACCTAAGGCATAAACTTGCATCAAAACTTGGAAAATAAATTTCTACACATGCATGCAAGCTCATCTACACAGCACCAAGAACTACTAAATACTCACAAATGAAGCCACCAACCAAAAATCTAATTGGAGGGGTGGAGGAGTTACATACCAGGGAGTATTTGTTCAAAATCTCAGCTCGAATGATAGGCTGTAGAGAGAGATCGAAAATTGCCTCCAAGAACAGCAAGAACGCAAGAACAGGTGCAGAACTCGTGTTTTCGGAGAGAAAGAGAGAGAGAGGAAGAAGACTCACATGGAGGCGGGACCTGTGGGCCCCAGGCGCCCTATGGGCGCGGCCAGGGGGCAGGCCGCGCCAGCTGGCCGCCTGGTCCACTGGTGCCCCCCCTGGTCAGCCCCAGGTGCCTCTGGGTTACTCCCGGCATGGAAATTTTTATTTTTATTTTTCTGGAATTTTTCTGAAAACTTCACTGTTGAAATTTTTTCGAAGTTCAAAAAGCTGCAAAACTTTCTGAAAACTTAAAGTAGTGATTAGTATTGTGAAGCTTCAAAAACACAAACACTTGGTACAGCAAGGAGAACAAAAGCTAAAACAAATGAAAACATAACAAGCTCAACTTTTTACCTATATAAAACATGCTCACTAGTAAGGTTGATCAAGTCTTACCAACAAACCGGCGATATATAGAGCAAAAAGTCCCACCTCTTACGAAGTGATCATTGCACCTTTACTTTAATGGACATTGTCCCCACCATAATAGTTTTGTATTTGTGGTGCACATGTAGTGGACAGTCCCATTCTCCAATCTTCACGGTCTCGATATTTTCTATAGAGTTGAGGCCATGCCTCTTGTCGGTCTTCTTTGGAAAATACACCGTGTGTTCTTTGTCATTCACATTGAAGGTAACATTTCCTTTATTGCAATCAATAATAGCACCTGCGGTGTTAAGAAAAGGTCTACCAAGAATAATGGACATGCTCCCATCCTCGGGCATGTCAAGCACGACAAAATCAGTAAGGATCAAACAATTAGCAACTTCTACGGGAACATCCTCACAAATACCTATCGGGACGGCGGTTGACTTGTCAGCCATCTGAAGAGAGATATCTGTAGGGATTAGCTTCTCTAAACAAAGCCTCTTGTAAAGAGAGAAAGGCATAACACTCACTCCTGCTCCAAGATCACATAAAGCAGTTTTGACATAATTATTCTTTATGGAGCAAGGAATGGTGGGTATACCTGGATCACCAAGCTTCTCAGGAATCTTGCCACTGAAAGAGTAGTTAGCAAGCATAGTAGATATTGCTTCATTAGGAACTTTTCTTTTATTAGTAACAATATCTTTCATATATTTTGAATAGGGAGGTAACTTAATAGCATCAGTCAAAGGGATTTGAAGAAAAAGAGGTTTCATCCACTCACAAAACTTATTGTAATGCTCTTCTTCTTTAGATTTGAGAGACTTACCTGGAAAGGGCATGGGTTTCTGTATCCATGGTTCTCTTTCCTTCCCATGTCTTCTTGCGACGAAGTCTTCTCTAGTGTACTTCTTGTGTTTGTCAGGTGCTTCTTCTTCTCGAACTTCAGGCGGATCATTCTTCTCCTTATCCTTATCTTCAGGTTCGGCACCGTCTTCAGTCTCAGCATCGGAGGTAGATATACTGTTGGGATCAACAGTTGGCTCTTCACTTGTAATAGGATCATTCGAATTGTCAGTCTCCTTGTGTTTCTTCTTCTTCTTCTTTGGAGAGCCAACAATTTCTTCTTCCTACATTTGAGAATCTTGCTCGATTCTCCTCGGATGCCCCTCTGGATAGAGAGGATCTTGAGTGCTAGTTCCTCCTCGGGTCTTAATCCCGAAGGCCTGTAAATCATCTTGTTTGGTATTGTTAGCAAGCAAATCTTTTTGCACATTAGAAATTTGTTCAAGCTGAGTTTGAACCATATGAAAATGCTTCACAAGACATTTAACATCATTAACTGTTCTACCTAGAACATCAAGCAAACTTTTGATAGCAAGGGAATTATCATGCAATTGACTTTGTATCCTCTCATTAAAATGACTTTGCTTCATAATAAAATTATCAAGCTCATCTAAACATTGATCAGGAGGCTTACCATGAGGGATGTTACTTGCGTTGAAATCTAAAAGAGAGTGTACCTCTACCATAGGAGGGTGAGTGGTAGGCTCACACAACTTCTCAATAGGGGGTAGATTCTTCACGTCTTCAATTTTAATACCCTTCTCTTTAATAGACTTCTTTGCTTCTTGCATATCTTCGGGGCTTAGAACAAGCATGCCCCTCTTCTTTGGTGGTGGAGGTGGTTCAGGGACGGACCAATCTTCATGGTTTTTGGCAATCCTGCCCATCAATTCTTCTGCATCGTTCGGTGTTCTTTTCCTGAAAACACAACCAGCACAACTATCCAAATAGGACCTGGATTCATCAGTTAGACCAGCATAAAATATATTGATTAATTCATTCTTAGGGACTCCATGTCCTGGTCTAGCCTGGATCAGACTACAGTACCTCCCCCAAGCTTTAGGGAGGTGCTCATCCTGCAACTGTTTAAAGTTATAAATTCTTTGTAAAGCAGCATGTTGCATATGAGCAGGAAAGTACTTATCAACAAAAGAGTGAGCTAAGTCTTGAGGACTCTTAATGGAACCACATGGTAGTGCATCATACCATGTTTTAGCACCTTCCTTCAAAGAGAAAGGAAGAAGCTTAGTCACATAAAAGTTTCGTATCTTTTCATTCGTGGTAAACAAGCCACCCAACTCAGTGAGTTTGGCCAGGTGTGTAATAGCATCATCATTTTCTCTGCCATAAAAGGGGTCAGCTTCAACCATAGATATAAGTGAAAGATCAACAGAGAAATCATAATCAGGATCATTGATGCATATAGGAGATGTAGCAAATTCAGGATCAGGAACAGTCTTGTTCTTCAAGGAGTGTTTTTCAAGCAGCTTCTTAATAGCTTCAGGGTCAAAGTCGGCAAACTCTGTCAGTTCCCTACATAAATCATCATCAAGCATAATGTAATCATCATCAAGGAGTCTCTCCTTGAGTTTACTCAAATCAGGATAATCATAAGTTCCACCAATAGGGTAGCGAGTAACAGGAATTTCAATTCCAGATTTTTTTTGCAGCAGCAGCGATCTGTTTCTCAAGAACATAACCAAGTGAACCAATATCATCAAGAGTAGTAGAAGCATCATCAAAAGTATCGGACATAGTAACAGATTCAGTAGAAGCATCATGTGGTGGTGGTGAGGCAAACTTACTCATAACAGAAGGTGAATCAAGTGTAGCACTAGTGTTCAGAACAATACCTCTTCTTGTAGTGGATAGTAAGATCGGAACCTTGGGGTCTCCTTTCTTACCCATAGCGGATGAAGTGCAGCAGGTAGGATACTTCAAGTAGACTTGTAAATATTGCTATGCTCCCCGGCAACGGCACCAGAAAATGGTACTTGATAACCCTCAACCGTAAGGGATCGAGATAGTCTTCGCGGGTAAGAATAACCCAATTTATAGATTCGACACACATGGAGCCAAAGAGTATTTATAAGCTTTGACAGTTGAGTTGTCAATTCAACCGCACCTGAAATATACTTACTTGCAACAAAAGATATGTGGTAACGGTGATATGATAGTGATGGTGGTGACAGCAAAAGTAAACAGCAAAAGTAACAACTAATAACCAGTAGGATTGAAACACTGTAGGCTAGGGAGATGGATGGTTAGGCGCTGCATGGATGAGATACATCATGAATCTAACTTGGGGCAAGGCACACAGAAAAGTAATGATCATCTAGGCAAATATCAAACATTAGGCATGTATCCCACAGGTAGTTGTACGTGCTTGCAATAAGAACTTGCACAACATCTTTTGTCCTACCATCCCGCTACGAACGGGGCCAAAAGGAACTTATGGAGATTAAGGTGCTCCTGTCAAAGAGCACCGGAACAAAGCAATAAACTCAATGGATACATGGAATCCTCAAATTATGGACCATCCCCTTTGGTGTCCCAAGCTGTCACCTTTGGGATCGCCGGTTCCGGACCATAATAGGTGCAAACAACTCATAGATAGGATCAAGAACACAAATATATTCATGCAAACACATAGGGTTCAGATCTAAAAACATGGCACTCGGGCCCAAAGTGACAAGCATTAAGAGCAACAAGTTGAAGCAAAGATGATAAACACCAAAGTAGATGATAGGCAACATGCCCCCAACAATCTGATAAAATATTACATGATCTAACTCATCCAATCCCTACCGTCCCCTTTGCCTACAGCAGGGAATTACTCACACATGGAAGGAGAAGTCATGGAGGGAGGATGGAGTGGTGATGATGATGACGATGGCGACGGTCTCCCCTCTCCGGAGGCCAAATCAGCCTCCAGATTAGCCCTCCCGAAGAAGAACAGAGGGTGGTGGCGGCTCCGCGACGGAAACTGGAAAAACGACTTCTGTTCTGGGGTTTCCTCGCGACGGGAATAAATAGGAGCCAAGGTAGGGCACCAGAGGGGGAGGACCCTCCTAGGCGGCCTCCCGGCGCGGCCAGGGGTGGGGCCGCGCCAGCAGGGCGCCTGGGGCCCCCCTGGCTGCCCTCTGGCCCCACTTCTGGCACAATGGCCCTTCGGGTGCGTGGATTTTCTGTGATTTTTCTTGGAATTTTCTGAGACACCTAAAAATCCATTTTCCTGCACACAATAAAACCATACAAGCAGCTCTGCTGAAAACAGCGTCAGTCCGGGTTAGTTTAGTTCAAATCATGCAAGAATGCGGGCAAAACAATAGCAAAAGTGTTTGGAAAAGTAGATACGTTTGAGACGTATCACATGTCACCACAGAAATTATGCTTGTTATCATTTACCTACTCGAGGACGAGCAGGAATTAAGCTTTGGGACGTTGATACGTCCAAAACGTATCTATAATTTCTGCTTGCTCCATGCTTCTTTTGTGTGATATTGCTATGATATTGATGCACTTCCATACACTTTTGATCATATTTGGACTAACCTATTAACTCAGTGCACCACAGTGCCAGTTCATGTTTTCTGCTGTTTTTCTATTTCAGGTTTCCCCCATATTAAAAGTGCTCCAAAAATTCCAGGAAAAATATAGGAAAAATCAGCGTACAGGAAGCTTCGCGAAGAACCAAAGATGGGCCAGAGGGGAGCCAGGGGAGGCCCAGGCGGCCACCTGGCACGGCCCCACCCCTGGCCGCGCCAGGGGGGCGCCTGGGGCCCCAGCTCCACCTCTCGCTGCCCCCCTTCGCATATATATCCCTCTCGTCCCGAAACCCTCGAGGACAGAACCCTTTTTCGCGATCTCGCCTCTGTTCCGCCGCCGCAGCGCTTGCAAGATCGGGAGCATCAGGAGAACTCTTCCCGGCACCCTGCCGGAGGGGAGAACCACCACCGGGAGCTTCTCCACCACCATGGACGCTTCCCGGATGAGTCGTGAGTTGTCCACCCTGGACCATGGGTCTATGATCAGTAGCTATGTGATGTTCTCCTCCCCTCTTTGCTCTTCATGGTTTAGACCTCGTGAGCTGCCCTACATGATCGAGGCACATATGTAATCTTTTTGCTGTTGCTTTGTTGAGTTTGCTGGGATCTGGTGGATTATGAGACTATGTTCAGATTGTGTTTGAGTAATATATTTGATTCACCTCTTTTATATCTTTGTTCTTGAGTAATTCTTGCATGTTCTCTGTTGTTGTTTATTGCTTTGGCCAAGTAGTAGGTAGTAACTCCAAGAGGGAGCGTTATGCTTGATTGTGGGTTCATGCCCCCTGAAGACTAGCTTGAGTGACAGAAACATGAGTCTAGGGGATGTGCTATTGCCACAAGGGAGAAAATAACGGTGCTTGTACTTGCGGGTGCAAGGATTGTTTACTTTACGCAAAGTTCTTTTAATGCAGTTGTCTGTTGCTTTGAGTTTACACTTTGGGTGGGATTCGCAACTTAATACCAGCGAGATGTTCTGGATAGATATCTCAAGGTGGATGATTAGTAGTAGATGCAGATGGATTTCGGTCTACTTGCCTTGGTGTACCGCCCATGCTTTTGAGCCTCTACCTTTCTTTGTAGCATAGTTAGCATTGGTTTGCGCACATAATCCTGTCAATTGCCCAGCTGTAATTTGTTTACCTCGCTTTGCTGTTTTATCGTCTTTTGGGAGAGAGACATCACTAGTGAACATCATGGGACCCCGGTCCATATTACCACCGCTGATCACACCTTCTATTTACTTCCTGTTTTTATTTCCTAGTTGCAGTCATAGCTATCATTATTATCTCTTGTGTTTGATCCTTTGTAAACAAAAAGGCCGGAGGGATTGACAACCTCTCTGTACTCGTTGGGAGCAAAGTTATCTGTATCTGTGTGCAGGTCCCGTCAACCGCTAAGTTTCTGGCGCCGTTGACACCTACTTGTCGACCCTCGAAGTCTCACGGGATTCGATCCTTGGTATCTTTGCCAAGGGAAATTTGCCGCTACGCTACATCTCAACCTTCCACTTGGGGTAACCAACGAGGGGCGAGAAGCCATCAAATGTCTAGTCCAACATACTCAGGCCACTGTGAGGCATCAAGGAAAGGATTGAACCGAGGCGCCCACATCAACCTTGTTCGTTCCAATGTGAACTCGTGCAACCGCACCGTTGTGCCATCGGATACGGGCAAGTTTCTCGCCCGTGTTGCGGTCATCAAATGCGAGCAAGGCCAATGATACTTGTGTGGTCTCTCACACTGGCACCAACGGTTTTTGAGGCGCACCTCGTAAGCAACTCCACCATAATACCTACCGTCCCTTGTTGTCCCACCCGGCTCATCGATTTGATAGATCATTTCTTTTTCATTATATGTGATCACTTGTTGTTTGGAAGACTTGCGCGCTTGATGCAACAACCAATCCTGAACCTTGAATGGACAGTCCATCTTTTGGCCAATGCACTTGGCCGTGCTTTCAGAATGCTTTAGGAAGTACTCGTTGAGCTTGATGAAAGTGTACTTGAGTATCGCGGTAACCGGCAAAGAATGGACCCCCTTCAACACATTGTTGAAGCATTCCACCATGCTGCTTGTCATGTCCCCATATCGCGTACCTCCTTCATCGTAAGCGCGTGACCACTTTTCTTTATCCGGCTCGTGCCTTAGCAAGAATTATCCCCTCCTTTGTTCTTCTCCAAAGCCTTGAGGAGTTTATCATATCGGCTATTGAATGTGGCGGTGTTGAATGCAACGCAAACAAGGGTAAGGTCTTTGCAAAACTCCTTGCTCTTCCATGCCCCGTAAAAGTTTGTAACAAAGTGTCTCATGCACCAACGGTGTTGAAGCTTTGGAAGACCGGGAATATCAATGTCTATTGCTTTGAGAATCCCATGATGGAGATCCGATATAATGCATACCTCTCGCTTGCCTATCACCTTGGTTCTCACATGCCCCATGAACCAGTCGCAATTATCATCGTGCTCCGATGGCACCAAGGCAAATGCCACCGGCAACACGTTATCATTTGAAGAGTGAGCAATCGCCACCATCAATGTGCCTTTGTACTTGCCGGTCAAATGTACCATCTATAGACAAGACCGGGCGACAATACATGAATGCCTCAATGCATTGTCCAAAGCTCCAAAAGGCATGACGAAACACTCAGTCAGTTGACTCCACCCGATCGCGCATTCCCGGGTTTCGATGAGCAATGGCTGCCAACAACTTGGGCAAAATGTTATATGCGGTCTCATAATCACCATGCAACATCCTAATAGCGTTTGCCTTCGCCATCCATGCCTTCCCATACTTGACCGGGTATCTGAAAAGTTCCTCAATCGAAGACATGAGAAACTTGACCTTCACGGTTGGATCATGTGCTACTTGATTCAACAATTTGTATCCTAGATACTTAGACGTGAGTTGACGGTGTCCTTTGCTTCGGTCGGCCTTGTCCGGGGGTATGCACGTGTGAGTGCCAACAAGACTCTTCAACACCCATTGTCCGGTTTCTTTGATTTTTCTACCGCGGACCATCCATTTGCAACCTTCTCGATCACATTTGACTGTGTACCGAACTTTTGATTTGAATGACCAACAACAAACGGCCTATGGTTCCTAATGGCATAGTCACACAACCATATCTTGAACTCTACCAAAGAACCAAACTTGATGCCTTTCTTCAAATGAGCATTCTCATCCTCATTTTTTGGTCGAGGATCACTGAATTTGGGGCACGGTGTTGGATCAGACAACTCGAATCTCAGCCCACCGTCAACAACGGCATTATCTGCAAGACTCACATCCCTAAACAATGGCGGCCCTCTCTCCTTGCCGGTCACCTTCTTGTAGATTTCATTTTCTTGCGGAGTCAACCCATCCTCATCCAATTCTTCCTCCGGACCCTCGTCATCCGAGTTATACCCACACATACGGTTATAAGGGAGGGTACGGTCCATGTCTTGTTGCCGCACAATGACATCCAAGTTACCAATAGGATTGTAATGGATCTCTTCATTATCCGAGTAAGCATCCTCTTGAGCAACAATAGCATCATCATCAACATGACCAAAAGCATCCTCTTCAACATGACGAGTAGCATCATGATGGAGTACTATGGCGCTAGCATTGACATGATCTTCATTGGGTTGGCTACTTGGTGGTTGGCTAGAACAATTGGTGACATACACCTCGGCACTATCATCATGTATTGGGGAGCATACATTGCGGTTGAGATCAATTTGCAAGGGAGGAGGAGGATCAACTTTTGTGGCAAAGATCTCAAGAGACTTGTCTTGTGATGCGTCTACTTTTCCTTGTACACATTCCAATGCAATTGGGAGGTGATTGGCATACTCTTTAATCGAGACTTTACTCCCAATCCAACGTCATACCTCCCAATAAGCTTAACCTCGGCATTTGGGTCATTCCAATGTAAGACGCTTCTCACTTTAACTACAAGATCATCAAAGCTTGGACTTGTGTCAAAAACAATAGCCTCTTCCCCTTCATCGTCATTTCCAAGCATAAATGTCGACTTGTCCAAATAATGAACATTTACGAGCTTATGCATCTAAGAAATTGGAAACAATATAATCAATCCATATATGTCATCCAACCAACTCAAGTAGACAAATAAACTAAATTTTGCACAAATTGGACAAATAACTAATATTCATACTCAAGTAAACCTAACCATTAACCCTAACCATCAACATAACCACTATAACCCTAACCCCTAACATAACCCCCAACATAACCACCATAACCCTAACCATAACACTAACCCTTAACATAACCATAACACTAGCCATAAATGCATCATAAATGCACACACCAACATCAACACTTAGGGTTTGCAATAAATTGACCAAATCAACACAAAACAAAGATCTCAACCAATCAAAAGGAGGGGGGATGGGGGAGGTACCTTGGGTGATGAAAATGCTCCGGATCCACCGGTGAAATCCCAAGCAAATGGAGGGGATCTAGGGGGTTTGTGAGGGGGAGAGAGGGGGGAGAGGAGCTGAGCACGGGGAAAAAGATGAGTGGGGAAGAAGAGTGGTGGTGGGGCAACAAACCAGCCCCTCCCCACCTTATCCAGAACTCAGGACCCTACCGCCAGGGCCTATGGCGGTAGGCTCTAGTATCCTATCGCTAGGGCTCATGGCGGTAGGACCCTTTTCCAGGTCAGCCGACCGTCAGCCCAACTAACGGCATGCCGACGCCTACCGCCGGACCCCCTGGCGGTAGGACGTCTACGGCTACCGCTTGAGTCTCTGACGGTAGGCAAAAGGGTCAGATACCGAATTTTTTCGAAACATGGGTCAGATGTCGAAATGAAATAAAAAAAGGGTCAAAACACGAAAATTTGCCGGCCTGAGGAGAGAAGAAGGGGCATGTCCATGGCCATGGACCGGCATGAGAAAGCGAGCAAGAGAATCCGCTGCATCATACTACTAGCAGAGAGCTGGCTGCATTCAAACGTACCAGCGTTGTCCGTAAGTGTTTGGCTTTGTTTTCACGTACGTGTGTAGGACAGTAGGAGTACTAGCTAGCTACACTGGATTCTCACCCTTGTCACACTTTGTAGTACTTATAGCTAGTAGCAACATATATAGCTGGCAAATTTGACTATTTTGACCTGTTGTGGCAACCAATTCACATAATGAACTGCTCGCGAAACTAATTTACAGCCGTAACCCTTTTGTGTAGCGCCTGCCACGACGGCGCTGCACCCTTCTGTGCAGCGCCTGCCTTGGAGGCGTTGCACGTCTGTCCACCGTGGCAGCCCCCAAGGCAGGGGATAGGCGTGTAACGCCTCTAAGGCAGGCGCTGCACAGTAGGGTGCAGCGCCGTCGTGGCGGACGCTGCACAAAAGGGTTACGGGAGTAAAATAGTTCCGCGGGCACTTTATTCTGTGAATTGGTTGCCACAACAGGTCAAAATAGTCAAACTCGACTATATAGCTTGGGTCTCACTCTCACATAGACGTCACGTTCACAATAATACCTGTATTTCCTCTCCCTCTCTCGATGGTAGTGCGTCGCTCGATGCAGGTTATCCTTCTTTTCGGCAAAAATATCCATCTCAGCTCGATGAGGTTAACAAAGTGTGGCAACTAACCGGCCTATGCAAGTGTGGCAAACTGGCAATTAACCGAGGGTGGACGTGCTGAACCCATGGGCATATGAATCCACTTTTTTAATGCATTTTAAACACATTTAAAAATGTTAAAGAAATAAAAAGAAAATTTTGCGCATAAATTTTTGCAATATGTGCGCGCGACACAAGGTTTTGTGAGAAAAATATCTTTTGGTTTTGCCTTTGTAAAAAGACAAATTACAGTGTTTCTAAATAGTGTTCTATGACACTTTTTGTGGACAGGCCAAAGAAAAGAAAATATTTTCCACGAAACTTTCTGTGCGCACATAGAATGTGAAGATGCATGCGTGAGACTTGTTTCAGAATTTTTTGGCATTTAGAAATAAGTTTTCTAAAGTGGGTTCATATGCCCATGGGTTACTCCATGCACTTCTCGCAAATAACCGGCCTATGTTAGAGCATCTACAGTCGGGCGTCTTAAACCCGCCTCATAAGCCCGGGCGGGCCTCCCTCAAACGAGTCACAAAAACGCCTGGGCTGACCGGCAACCCTCATCTCTAGCCCAAATATGAGACGGATATGGGGCGCCCGGGCGCGTCCGGACACGCCCGACCCGTAGGGACTGACAAAGGGGTCCCACGCGGGCTCGCGCAAAAACCCGGCGGTCCGATGGACGTCACCTCCCTCGCATTAACTAAAACATTAAATAAAACTACAAACTACTAGAACGCCCGCTGCCCTAGGCGTCCTCTTTGTCATCGTCGGGGCCGGTGAGGTCGATGAGCGTCGGCGCCGGGCCAGCCCACGGAAACGTCGTCGACCCCTCTCAAGCGACATCATCCGTCGTCGGCTCTACCGTCGTCGGCTGGGATGGCACTCCGCGGGCTAGGCGCTCCTCCTACTCTGCCTCACGGTGTTCCTCCTCCGTGTCGCACTCAAGCTGCTCGTGGTAGTCGCCCTAGCGGCGTTCCTCGGCCAGACGTTGCTACCACCATTGCTTGAGGTACACCCGCTCCTGCCCTGGCGTTACCCCCAACCAGACCGGTGGCACGCTGACCCACTCACGCACCACCCCGTTCCGTAAGAAGCACTCGATGGGCTCGATGGGGGTCGGCACCGGCTCGGCCTTGACGCAGGACGGCGACACGACGCTGGCGCCTGCCACGGAGAGCGCCATGGCCTCCACCATGCGCTCCTGGTACGCCTCGCCCTCCTCCTCTTCCTTGCACCGCTCCTCCCCTCCTTGTGCCTCTCCTCCTCCTCGCTTTCATGGAGGACTGCCGCCAGCACCGCCTGGTAGGCGTCCTCCGCCTTCTGGTCCTCGTCCCGCACGACGAGGACCGGTGGTGTGGAGCCATGTCGCACGTCGCGGACGCTGCGCATCCTAGCCTCCTCATGCTCAAAGGTGAACCACTGCTCCCAAGCGGGAGAGTCGAGCGTGTAGGTGGGGTTGTGGCACTGCTCCGGCTTCAGCAGTTGCCGCCGGTGTCAAGCCTCCTCCGCGTGCGCCCGCGCCGACCTCGACGCCGCCGGCACTGGGATCCTCTTTGGTCCAAGTGCCAATCGTGCGGAATGTCACGCCGGGGAAGGGGAGGGGCTCCCAGTGCTACTTCGACTGGTGCACTGGGACACTGATGCGCTGCTACCACCGGCAGAAAGGCGCCCGCTGAGGAAGGGAGGCGAGGGGAAGGGGTGGCGGGGGACTTTCCCTTGCCCTTGCCGGAGAATAAGCCCATCACGGTGGCTAGGGTTTGTCGCCGATGGGGAGCGAAGTGAGGTGGCGAGATGGGGATGGGGGCGTCTGGAAGCGATGAGGCCGGCCCCCACCGCAAGCTCGGATTACAAAAGGCCAACCGCCGTCGCTGACGCATGGGCCCACGATGGGCGGTCGTCATTAATTAGGACGATCGCAATAGTTGGACGGCCGACAGGTGGGGATGCGACAGACACTAGAGGACGCCTGGCGCGTCCGCTCCGCGTCCGTGCTGTTGCATTTCAGCCACAAATGGGTCCGCGCGGACACCAAGTGGATGCGCGTCGGCGCGTTGGGCCACCGCATTTGTGTGCGGCGACCCAAACGGACGGCGACGGACGAAATGGGTATCTGCGTTGGAGTTGCTCTAAGAAGTATGTCAAATATGGCCCCTCAAACGCCCGTGGACGGGCTAGGGTGCATCCGCGGGCAGTGACTGGGCACGCCTCAAATTTCACTTGTTGCATCTGGACATCTCATACTAGATTCCTAAATCCATAAAATGACATGCAAACGAAATAAACCTACGTACTACGTCGATCACCTTGTCCGGCTCCTGCAGCATTGGCGGCAGCTGCAGCTCTGCCTCCTCCGCCTCTATCTCCGCTTCGAGTTCGGCGAAGAGCGCATCGGACGCCGCCTGCTTCTGCTGGAGGGACACCTGGTTGGCCTCCACATAGGCTTCATCCTGGATGGACTCCAGGATGGCCTACTTGTGATAAATTGGCTTATTAGGGATGATAGACTACTCATATCAATAAGGAATTCCTTCTTTTCCGGGAGCCCATTCAGATAGAACTCCAAAGTTAAGTGTGCGCAGCTTGGAGTAGTTTCAGGATGGGTGACCGACCGGGAAGTAGGTCCCGGGTGCGCACGAATGAGGACAAAGTGCTTAGAAAAGACTAGTATTGATCTGTGGGGCCAGTATAGATCCCGCTAGGAGTAACGACCACCTGCGGGTGTGTCCGAGGCGTTACAAAAGACTAGTATTGATCTTTGGGGCCAATATAGATCCCGCTAGGAGTAACGACCACCGGCGGGTGTGTCCGGGGTGTTACAAATTGGTATCAGCCGACCCTCGCGGTTACACGGATGTTTGCGGACAGGTGTGCGGTCATGTTGTTCATGACGTTTGTGACCCGTCGTGGCACACAGTATGACACATGTACCGGACTGGATGCACATACCTATGTGTCAAGAGGGAACGTTCCTGTGGCCCGACGAGGACGTCGATTCCTCTGAGTGGGGGTGTATGTGATAGCCTGACTTATTAGGGATGATAGACTACTCATATCAATAAGGAATTCCTTCTTTTCCGGGAGCCCATTCGGATAGAACTCCAAAGTTAAGCGTGCTCAGCTTTGAGTAGTTTCAGGATGGGTGACCGACCGGGACAAAGTGCGTAGAAAAGACTAGTATTGATCTGTGGGGCCAGTCTAGATCCCGCTAGAAGTAACGACCAGCGGCGGGTGTGTCCGGGGCGTTACACTGCTGCTCCGCCATCTTGTCTGATTGGGCGACGACGAACTCCGTCTCCACCTACTCAATGTTGAAGCCCAGCTGCCGCTCCGGCTGCTCCACCTCCTCCACCTCCATCGGAGCCAGCTCCTCCTCCTCACCTTCCCCAGCTACTTCTCCTCCTCATCTGGCTCCGGCGAGTCCGGAGGTAGCCCGACAGCCACGCGGGCTGCGCACACGTCTTGTCTCACCCGGATCTCTTGCTGGATCTCAGCGCGACGCTCCGACGTGAGCATTGTGTAGTAGGTGATCTTTCGATGGACCATGGCATACCACCGGAGCGTGGGCAGAACGCCAGAGCGGAAGAGGGAGGATGTCGATGGGCTCGGACTGGTGGCGTGGAGAGGGGGATGTAGATGGACTAGGGTTGCGGGACGCCGACCGGGTTAAATATGCGGATTTGCTCTCGGGAGGAGTGCCACACGGTGTTCACACCGTGGAAAGGGAGGAGACGTCCATCGGACCACCCAGCTTCCGAACAAGTCCATGTGGGACACCTTCGTCATTAAATGTTTGCATTAATGTTTAATTAACATTTTTAATTTTCAGAATGTTTGCTTGAATGTTTTTTTTTGCTGGCTCAAAAATGGGTCGGGTCAGCATTGGACGTAAGCGTTTACCCAAGCGCGAAAGCGGACATCAGTGTATGCCGGACCGATCCACACGGACAAAATGCGGACGAAAGCAAAGTCGTTTGGGTGGATCCGTTGGAGTTGTTCTTAGTGTTGCAGTTATATCTATGCACCAGTCTACGTCTGCTTCGCGGCAAATCTTGCATGATGGGTTTTGTTGGTCCGACTGAAACAGAGGCGTACAAAGCGAAAGGACGGGCGTGCTGCGCGCATATGCTTTCGTTTCGCCGGCCACGGGCTAGCTGCATAGATAGCACACGCACAGAGGAGAGAGGACATGTCTCGGTCTCGGGCAGTGGTGTTAGCGTGGCACGGTCTGGTCTCCGCTAGCCTTTTGTCTGATCACTGCCGTGATGACATGTGCCTGCCACCGGAGCAGGACGCTCAACGTGTCGACATTGCGATGGGGCGGGCCGTACACCATGCATGCGTACTGGCCATGGTCTGGCTGGCAGAGGAGGCCACAGTAAACCTGCTCAACACGGCAAATTTGACAATTTTAACCCGTTTGCGTTATCAATTCACAGAATGAACTATCTGCGAAACTATTTCACAGCCATGACTTTTTGTGTAGCGCCTGCCTCAGAGGCGCTGCACCCAGTGTGCAGCGCTTGGCTCAGGGGCGTTGCACGCTCTGAGGCAGGCGCTGCACAGGAGGCTGCCATGATGGACAGGCGTGCAACGCCAGAGCGTGCAACGCCCCTGAGGCAGGCGCTACACAAAAATGTTATGGCTGTGAAATAGTTTCGCAGATAGTTCATTTCATGAATTGATTACGCCAACAGGTCAAAAATGTCAAATTTGCCGCTCAACACTTCAACAGTCACCTGCTTCCCCATCTTTGCTTTACTTTTTTTTTCTTCATTAACGAACGAGCCTTTGCTTCGGTACACATTTGAATATTTGATCATAAGGTATACCGACACCGTTCTCCGTATGTGACGGTGTAGGATTCAAACTCCCAGACCAACTGGAACAGCTCACTTGCTACGCCTATTTACTTCTTTTATTCTTCTTATTATTTTGCATCCTCTCAGTCTGTTTTTTCTTCTTTATTGATTTTCTTTGCCTTTTTGTTTGATTTTATCTTTTATCTTTTGTTTTCTGAAATTCGTGAATATTTTCAGAAATTGGTGATTTGGGCGTCCCTACGCGTCGGCCGACGGATGTATTGGAAATATCCGCCCCCTGGAGCTCCGTTCAATCAGCTGCTTGATAGCCGTCCGATCTGGCCATCGCGCTCACGTGACCACCTTTTACTTTCTGCAACAACATCTCTGTTTCGGAAACAGATTCCCCCGTCTGCCGTCCGGCCGACGCGCGTGGGGACGCGTTTTCCTGCAACCGGAGCTATGTTTCTGAAACATGGGTCATGTTGCAATGTTTGACCACTCACTCTCTAACGTCGGGCACTCCTTCGGGGCTGCAACTAGGGCTATGTTTCTGAAACAAGACCCTTGTTGCAGAAAAAAAATCCCTTCACAACTGAAACATTTATTTTCTTTCCGAAACAAAAGACATATTGCAGAAATCTTTTGAAACAAGACCCCAGTTGCAGAAAAAAAAACCTTCACCATTGAATCCTTTTTTTCTTTCTTTCTGAAACTAGTTTGTGTTGCAGAAAGCTACTGAAACAAACTAGCCGTCTCCCTCCTAGTCGCACCGTCTTCGTCATCTCGGTGGCATGGATCAAGCCACGCCGGGGAGAACCGACATGAACACCTACAGAATCGCCAGAAATGCGGGGAAAGGGGAGGGGGGGATCTCAGATCCATACCTGCTGGAGTCGACGTCGACCACCGACGAATCCCTCGCCGTCGCCATCGTGCTGGATAGGCCCCGTTGCCCAACGCCCTGCGCCGCTAGCCCCGCCGCCCTCTCAAATCCAGAAGCGTCGCCGTCCGAGTCGATGGAGCTGCCAGTTGTAAGAATGTTGGTTCTGCAACAAGGGCTCTGTTTCATAAAACGGACGCGCGTGACGCGGAAGCGGGGACGTTCTAATCCATCCGATCATAGAGGATCCGACGGACGCGGAGCCGGCGGACGCGACGCGCGTGGTCGGTCGGGTGAAGGTGAGCTTTTCCCATAATATAGGTAATGTTGCAGAAAAATTTGCAATGAAGATAATGTGTCGAAGCTTCGGAGCACAACCGTCGTTCGCCAACGTTTGCAACACCGCCGATGTCCTACTAGCCTACTAGTATTATTAGCTGGCTAGTATCGTGTGATACAGGGCCATGTGAAATTGAAAAGGTAGTATTCCTGTGTGAAGGCACACCCAAAATAAAAACGTGGTTAGCGTCATCGGACGGTGCAGCGCGAGCGGACTTATGCCTAAAATCGGCCGGCTGCTCGGAAGCTTTTTCCGGCCATGCTAGGCCTCGGCCTGCGGATAACTAGAAAATATCTACCGCCTCGCTGGCTGTTGGATGGACGTGAGGATGTCCATCCGATCTACCCATCCACGAGCGTCATCTCCTTTTCGTTGCAGAACAAGCCCCGCAACTGGACGCTTGTTGCAAAATGTCGGAGGCGTTATTTACCTTTCTGAAACACGGTATGTGTTGCAGATTTTTTTCGTAAAGGAGGTCTTGTTGCGGTTTTTTTTTTTTACAATAGAGGTTTATTGAAAAAAATGTCTTCACTTTTTTGCAACATAGTTTATGTTTCGGGAAAAACTTCTGCAGCATTAGTGTTGTTGCAAAAAAGAATTGAGGGAAGCCTTGAGGAGTCAGGGGCACATGTCACGTGGGACAAATGTAGTACGAGCGAACAGGGGTTGTGTTGTAGAGTTTTTTCATCTTCATCTTTTTGTAACATAGATGATTTTGCGGAAGGGCTTTTGCAACATGGGTGATATTGTAGAAACTTTTACAACATAGGTCTAATTGCAGATTATTTGCAACAAAGGTCTTGTAACATTTTTTTTCCTTGCAACAGAGGTCTTGTTGCAGAAATTTTGTGACAAAAGTATTGTTACAGAAGTCAGAAAATTTGCAGAATTTTTTCACAACAAAGGTCTTGTTGCGGAAATTTATAATCTTTTTACAACCGATGGCCGTGCGAGCTGAGGCCCTGCTACTGTTCCACGTGAGACGAGAGCGATATGATTGTGATGTTTTTGGGGAAGGAAATGTGGAGAACGGGAGGGGCCACATGGACACGTGGTAGGCGATGGAGGCGGTTGATGTTTGGGAGCAATCCGCCGGTGGATGCTAATCATTTCCCTTTATTTAATCCATGAACTTATCGTTTGAACTTTGAATCAATGAACTTTTTGAAATGAATGTATGTTTTTCAATTTTGTGAACTTTTATTAAATTCATGATTTTTTTTGTTAAATTATTTTAAAAAAATCGATGATTTTTTTCAGTTTTATGATTTTTTTAATTTGTGAATTTATGTGTCGAATTCAAGAACTTTTTTGTTAAATTCATTAATACTGTTTTAAATCGATTAATTTTTTGTCACATTCATGTACCTTTTCAAATCGGTAAATCGGTAAACTTCTTTAAACTTGTGGACTTTTCTTTAATCTATGTTAAGGTGTGCAAAACCAATTCGGAACCAAAAGCAAATCTTAAAAAAACTCAAACCGAACCGAAATTTTGGTTTTCTTGTTTTTGGTTTAGGTTTCAGTTTCGAAATTTATAAACTATTTGACCCCATTATTCGGGTTATCGCTTACAAACCAAAAACCCTTCATTAAATCGAATTAAACAAAATTTGATTAAAAAAACCCACAAGGGCCATGAGATAGAGCATAGAGTTGTGCGCTTCGAACTACTGCAAAGCCGATCCATTATCTCTATTCCTAATGAAGCAGTTGATCCGATTTTTTTCATCCCAAGTTGGTCAGATTTTTTTCGTCCCACTACTTTCATCCGGGATTTTTTGACTGTTTTTTTTCCTCCCACCGCCCTTTTCTACGGATTTATTTTCCTCTCCACTCTTTCATTGTAAACCAACACTTTCCTAAGGTACAAAAGATCACAAGTCTAACTTTCCTAACTTACGTAAATCAACCGATTCCTCCCATCAATGCAATTTTCTTTAGAAAATAAAATAATGAATTTTTAGGAAATAAATAATGGAATTGAAGGAAAATCCGATTGACTACATAACCGATATATATCTGAACCTTCCTTCTCCAAATAAAAATCAATCACAATTATGAAGAGAATCATGACTTACCTTTTCTTCTCCAATTCTTCCCGTCCAATCTCCGAATCCTTATTGTCTTCTCTTCTACTTCTGCCTTCCCAATGACACCTCCCCGCACCGCGCCGCCTCCAGCCTTCCCCATGTCGCTCGTTTTCGTTCATTTTCCTTCGAACGAACGACGTCGCCAGCCGCGCCCACGCCTCACTACCGATTTTTCCATCTCAAGCCCACCGGCCATCTATACATACACACTACTAAAGGAGGAGTCCGTAGGTAGTCGTTAGTTTCGTTCGTTGCCATCGAACGAAGGAAGTCACCAATCCCACCATCGATATTTCCACGGAAAACGCATTTTGTTTTTCCCCCTAAAAACAAGACGGATCAAACCTAATCTCTCTCCCCTGCCTACCGCATTGCCGCCAGGCTCTTTCCGCACCCCCCTTGCACACCGGCATCGTCAGCCTCCTCCCGCGTGGCTCCATGCACCGCGGCGTCGCCGGCCTCCTCCCGTGCACCTCCCCACCCCGCCCCGCCCCCGCTCACCTCCCCGCACCATGGCACCGCAGGACGACCAAACACCACGCGCCCGACCGCCACCAAGCGCCTCCAAGACGCCCATATGGCGCTGTCAGGACGCGCGGCCTCAATGTTTTCGTCCATATCCATATCGCGTGCCTGGAAGCCGTTGCCGCGCTAGCTCCACGCAGGGATCCGGTGCCGTCACCGGGACCGCCTCTACTGGGTACAACTGTTGTGGTCGTTGGCGCAGTAGACCAACACCGTAGGTAACTACGGTGGAGAGACGATAGTGGCCGCCGCGGACCTGCATGTGCTGACGCGGGTGAAGACCGCCGCCACAGACAGCTAGGACGTCGTGCAAGTTGGCTACCAATATGGCATGTGCGACAGTGCGAGGACAAGCTCACCCGCCCGGAGCTGGCACACCTCTGCAATACCAGCGCACCAGCAGCAGTTCCGGCTGCTGGGCCGCCACGGTAGGGCCAGCTCACGATCGCTGATGTTCGTCCACGCCTTCAACCTCAGGCACACACTCATGTTCATTGAGGTCTTCAGGAGCACGAACCTTGCCAGACATCTCTGTTAGAGTAGTCTTTATCATATACGACTCCTAGTTCAAGTCAGCTTTGTAACCTAACCCAAGTCGGTTTGTACCCTCTTATATACACTTGTATGCCGCACCAAATCAATCAATAAGAATCAGTTTTATTCATCTTTCATGGTATCAGATACCGGTCCTAGGGTTTAGGTTATGGCTCCGTCAAGGCCGCCGCCGCTGCCGCCGCCCGGCTACTTCGAGCGCCGGGCCGCGCTCATCGCCAAGGCTGCCAACGCCACAGCCGCCTCTCTCTCGGCCCTCTCCCTAGCTCCACAAAACTCCCCTACACCCATACTCGCCGCACCAATGTCTCTTGCTGACACAATCTCCGACGTCAGCCCATACATCCCCATAGTTCTTGATCTCGGCGCCCATAACTACTACCATTGGAGACATCTCTTCGATCTCCACCTCGGCCGCTGCAACCTGCGCTCGCATGTCGCCGCCAACTGTCTTCCCCGCCCCGAGGATCCGCAATGGTTGAAAGACGATCTCGCAATCGTCCAGTGGTTCTACACCCGCATCACCACCGAGATCTTCAACATGCTCGATCACGACGGCGCCACCGCTGCCAACATCTGGCACTCCCTCCGTCAGCTCTTCCAAAGCAACACCGACGCTCGGAAAAACGCTCTCCACACCGAGCTTCGCAATATGGTGCAAGGAGACGCCCCGGTGAACCTGTTCTGCCGGCGCGTCAAGACCATTGGTGATGAGCTCCGTGAACTCGGCGATACCGTCAGCGACTCACAGCTCATCAACATCGTCGTCGTCAGCCTCATCGAGGATTTTGACAAGCAAGCCTCGTTCATACCAATGATACGGCCTCCTCCCACCTTCGCTGAAGTTCGTTCTCTGCTCCAACTCGCGGCGGAAACACAAGCTCGCAAGGACTCTCGCCCCAAGGTCTTTCATGCTGCGGCTCGCCCTCCTCTGCCGCCTACAACAGCACCGCCTCCCATGCCGGCTCCTGTCGCCGGGCCATCCGCGTCGTCATCCGCTCAAGCACCCCCAGGTTGGCACCCTAGTCCGAACTACCGCGGCAAAAATCCTATCTACAGGCCGCCGTCGACTCGTTCAGTTCCGCCTACGACAGCATCAAGTCCTGCACCACCCACCAGTGCTCCATCGGCAGCTGCATGGCGGCCTCCTCATGATCCTTGGACGGGGATCGTTCAGGCGTGGCCCATGCCCTGGTCCGCTCCGTCCCCGCTCGGTGCTCCGCCGGCATACTCAGGTGCCTGGCAACCCGGCCTTCGACCGCCTACTGCTGCTCCCGGGGTTCTCAACCCCCGACAGCCGGCAAATGCCTATCACGCCGCCCCGACGTATGCTCCTTATGGTCGTTACTCCACCGACGTCGGCGCCTACTACACACCTCAGTCGGCACTGCTCCCGACGCCACAGCCAGCCAATGCCTCTCACGCCGCCCCGACGTATGCTCCCTATGGTCACTACTCCACCGATGGCGGCGCCTACTACACACCCCAGCCGGCCTTGCTGCCTTCACCATCATATCCACCGGCACTGCTCCCGACGCCACCCTCACCTGCGACGCCGAGCTGGGATCAAGCTGCTTTTCTCCAAGCAATGAATAACTTTGCTGCGCAAGGAAACTCAGGTACGGATTGGATCTTTGATTCAGGGGCCTCTAGTCATATGTCTGCATCTAGTAATTGGTTATCATCTTGCACTACATCTCCTTTCCCATCCATTACCCTCGGAGATGGATCATCTGTTCCTATATATTGTGTTGGTCGGGCTCAACTTCCCTCTTCCACTAAACCTCTTCTACTTCGTGATGTTCTAGTTGCACCCGCCCTCATTAAAAATCTTATTTCTGTTCGCCAGTTTACTTGCGACAATCTAGTTTCGGTTGAATTTGACCCTTTTGGTTTATCTGTGAAGGATTACCTGACCAAGGCCGAGATCGCTCGCTTCAATAGCTCCGGTGATCTTTACTCTCTTAATGGAGTTCCCGCCGCCGCCCCTCCAACATCCATGCTGGCCTCCGTCGATCTCTGGCATCGTCGCTTGGGCCATCCCAACCCTGCTGTCTTAGCTTCTATGCTTAGTGAATTTACCATACCATGTAATAGGGATTCTCATAATTCTGCATTTTGCGAGTCATGTCAATTAGGCAAACATGTGCGTCTTCCCTTTAGTTCCTCTAGCTCTTGTAGCACTTATCCCTTTGAATTAATACATTGTGATCTATGGACCTCTCCCATTGCAAGTGTTTCGGGTTTTAAATATTACCTTGTTATATAGATGATTTCACCCACTTTGTCTGGACTTTTCCTCTACGCAACAAATCTGAGGTCCATTCTCTCTTTCTTAATTTTCAACTCTATGTGTCTGTCCACTTGTTTCTCCCAATTCGACTTATCCAATGTGACAATGGTCGCGAGTTTGATAACATTAAAAATCGCACTTTCTTCTTACAACATGGCATCCTTCTTAGATTCTCATGTCCCTACACCTTCCCGCAAAATGGTAAAGCCGAACGTTCTCTTCGCACCCTCAGTGATATAGTTCGCACTCTTCTCGTTCAATCATCTATGCCTCCCAAGTTTTGGGCTGAAGCCCTACACATGGCCACCTTCCTTCTAAATATTCGACCTTCTAAAACTAAACCCAACACTACTCCCTATTATTCCCTCTTTCTTTCCCACCCCGACTACTCTGCGATTCGTGTTTTCGGCTGTCTCTATTTTCCAAATGCCTATGCCACTTCTACAAATAAATTGTCACCACGATCTATCCCATGTGCTTTTCTCGGCTTCTCTGTCGAGCACAAAGGCTATCGTTGTCTCGACCTTCAGACAGGACACGTTCATGTCTCTCGTCATGTCACCTTTGCTGAGCATATTTTTCCTTTCTCACAACGCACTACTACATCATCCAACACCCCTAGCTCAGCAAACACCCCCTCTCCCCATCCTTTCCAACTATATACTCCCCTTCCTGCACCCCCTCATGATGAACACAACATACCACCAACAACTTTAACACCAGCCACAACCAATACCAACCCTCCCCTCACCCCACCCGAGACGTCCCCAACACCCTCGACCCCTGCTCCCTCCCCAACACCCCCGGTCCCTGCTCCCTCTCCACCACCCAACCATGCTCCTTCGTCCGACTCTTCCGCTGCACCGGACTCACCCGTACCCACGTTACCCCCTCGTGCTATTCCTACAGCAGTCCCGATTAATGATCATCCCATGCGTACTAGGGCCAAATCAGGATTTCAACAACCCCAAAACCGCCTAAACCTTCATACCACCGTATCTCTCACTTCCCTCCCAAAGAATTACAAAACTGCTCTATTTGATCCCAATTGGGCCGCTGCCATGCAAGAAGAATATAATGCTTTACTTCAAAACAACACATGGCAACTTGTTCCTCGTCCTCCCAACACAAATATTGTTTCTGGCAAATGCATTTTTCGCCAAAAGTTTCACTCCGATGGGAGCCTCTCACGATATAAAGCCAGGTGGGTTTGTCGTGGCTTTTCTCAACAACAAGGAATTGATTACGATGAAACATTTTCTCCTGTAGTTAAACCTAGCACCATTCGTACCGTTCTTAGTGTTGCTGTCTCCTCTTCCTGGCCTATTCACCAACTTGATGTTAAAAATGCTTTCCTCCATGGTTCCCTTCAAGAAACTGTCTACTGTCAGCAACCTCTGGGTTTTGAAAATCCATCCTTTCCAACTCATGTCTGTCTTCTTCAGAAATCTCTCTACGGTCTTAAACAGGCCCCAAGAGCTTGGTTTCAACGCTTCTCCTCCTTCATCCAAACAATAGGCTTCACTCCATCTCTCTCGGACACCTCTCTTTTTGTGTATCATCAAAATTCCGACACTGCCTATTTACTTCTCTATGTAGATGATATCATTCTCACCGCATCCTCTCAAAATTTCTTAGATCATATTGTCTCTCTTCTTAGATCTGAATTTTCTATGACTAACCTAGGACTCCTTCATCATTTCTTAGGCATTACTGTTGTTCGAGATTCCTCCAGCCTTTTTCTTTCCCAACGCCAGTATATTCTTGATCTACTTAATCGTGCCGGTATGCTTGACTGTCAATCATCTCGCACTCCTGTCGATACTAGTTTTAAACTTTCGGTTGCCGGTGAACCCTTTTCAGATCCTACTCTCTATCGTAGCCTAACAGGTGCTCTCCAATATCTCATCATTACTCGTCCTGAAATCTCTTTTGCTGTTCAACAAGCATGTCTCTATATGCATGATCCACGGGTTCCTCACTATAATCATGTTAAACGCATTCTTCGGTATTTAAAAGGAACTCTCAATCATGGTCTCCACCTAAATAATTCTTCTCCAAACTCTCTTACCGCATACTCTGATGCAGACTGGGCTGGTTGTCATGACACTCGAAGGTCCACTTCCGGTTTTTGTGTTTTTCTTGGTAACAATTTAATTTCTTGGTCCTCGAAAAGACAGGTTACGGTCTCACGTTCGTCTGCCGAGGCTGAGTATCGCGCCGTGGCACATGCCGTTGCAGATACAATCTGGATTCGGCAGTTACTCTCCGAGCTACACAGGCCTATTGAGCAGGCCACTATTGTCTATTGTGACAACATATCAGCAGTCTACATGACCGGCAATCCAGTTCAACACCGACACACAAAGCATATTGAGATTGATATTCATTTTGTTCGTGAGAAGGTCGCTCTTGGTCAGGTTCGGGTGCTTCATGTTCCCTCTACGGCTCAATTTGCTGACATTTTCACCAAGGCACTGCCTACTAAGCCGTTTCAAGATATCTGTTTCAGTCTCAACGTCGTCGAGCCTGCCGTTGATACTGCGGGGGGATGTTAGAGTAGTCTTTATCGTATACGACTCCTAGTCCAAGTCAGCTTTGTAACCTTACCCCAAGTCGGTTTGTACCCTCTTATATACACTTGTATGCCGTACCAAATCAATCAATAAGAATCAGTTTTATTCATCTTTCAATCTCTACCAAATCCATCGAAAAGGGATCCAAGGTGAGCAATGTACTGATGCCTATGTTATTTCCTCTGAATGCTTGAACCATCTGGTGTATCAACACATTAAATTACCAACAAAGCAATGTCACTTCCTTGCAATTCGCAATATCTCCAAAAATCATGTCAATGCTTGACATCATTTATAGTTCCTGTATTTACAGCTTAATGCAAGATTTGGCATTGGTTATAGATTTCCCTTGATTTAATTTTCTGAATGTTAAGAACATTGACAACTTGTGACCTGACCATGTTTTATTCCCATTGATTTTCTGATCTGAAGGTCAATAATGTTGATAGCTTCTAACATATCCATGGTTCATTTTCTGATGGCTAGCAAGTAGCAACGTTGATCACCATCCATTGTGGTCTTAATTTAGAATACTGACAGATTGTGAGTTGTGACATGCTGATGGTTCATTTCCTAATAGCTAACATGGGTCATCATGAGTTTTGCTCATGCCCATTCTGATCGCTAACATGGGACGTCATCAGTTCTGATAGTTAAGAACATTAATAACTTGCGACACGTATGCTCTTAATTTTGCCTCATGGTTTGTCGTTTTTGTGCAGGTGGAATTAGGAGGCACAACTTCAAGCTTGGTCTGATGACTTACTGTTCCAAGAGCCACAAAGCCTTAATTAGATTCGATCCGCGCGGGAACTAACCCATAGCGGGTGCACAAGTGGAAGATGACGCCCGGGGCAGAACCAAGGAAGCTCAAGATCGTCAATGATCTTAAAGTTGTGATGATGAAGGGAGCTATTACTCCAGACAAATCTTCTCCACGTCACACTTGCCAAGATCGTTGGAAAGAACATCCACAAGATCAGTTTCATTTTGTACCAGTTTAGCGTTTTCTTCTCCTATAATCCAAAATCTAAGGTGGTCTATAATTTGTACTCCCTCCGTCCCGAAATACTCGTCATCAAAATGGATAAAAAGGGATTTGATGACGAGTATTTCGGGACGGAGGGAGTACCTTTTATGGTAGAGTATCTCACGATTTATATTCTTTTGAAGTTACACAGGTGTGGCACCTAATTAGAATTTTTTTGCAGCTAATATTTGTTCGCACCTTCTAATTTTGTTATTCACACCATGTTTCAAGAGACAGAGTGCAACTCCATAGATGACAGCAAGCTGTTCATGAGTGGAAGTGGAGCTGAAGTTGTACGTCACTGCCCTCCAATGCTGCAAGGCTATTCATACCACATAACGTGTACTGAGTGGTATGAGAATTAATTACAAAACAAGTATAAATTTTCACGGGTGAAAATAAACTTGTAGTGCATGTGATAAATTCATACCTTATATCATTGATTTTTAAATACATGTTCAATATTTTTCAAATACATGATCAATGTTTTTCTAAATACTTGCTTAACATTTTTTGAAATAGTTGTCTGACATTTTTCATATATTTATTCAAATATTTTATATACATGATCAAAAATTTCTTTAATAATTTTTCAAATTTTTTAAAATACCAATTCTACATGATCAACATTTTCTTAAATACTTGTTCAACATTTTTGTATACATGATCAACACATTTGAAATACTTGTTTAACATTTTTCAAATATTTGTTCAACATTTGTCAAATATTTGTTCAACATTTGTCAAATACTTGTTTAACGTTTTTTCAAATAGTTGTTCAACACTTTTTCAAATATGTGTTCAACAGTTGTGAAATACTTGTACGACATTTTTTATATACATGATCAATGTTTTTTCAAATACTTGTTCAACATTTTATAAATACTTCTTCAACATTTTCAAATATTCTTTGAAGAGTATTTTATTAATATATATTTAGAATATTCTAAAGAATAAATAAATTTACAAAAATAAAATAAAAAATGAAAACAGAAACTGGTGGGCAAAGATTTTGTGGCCTAGCGTGCTGGTGGGCAGGCCCAGCTCGCTCGCCCCTCCGCCGACCTCCTATGTTCCGTGTTTTGCGGCGAATATGCGCGACGCACAGATGGCGTGTGGCTGGGCTGGCCCACTGAGAGGCAGCGACAGGTGTGTCTACATCGGTAAAAATAGCAAAAACAGAAGTGAAGCAGCGAGGAATCAAACCCGTGACGTCACTTTCCTCAACAAGCGCTGCTAGCCACCAGAGCAACTAACTCGTCCCTTGAATGTTATTTTCTCTACGTGTAGTGTACCATTCAGATTTTTCAAAATTAATCATATTCTGGAAAACACGAAAATATATTTTTTAGAAAAACTCAACAAAATTTGAAATTTCAAACAGATTCTGAAAATTTTGTGAACATTTGGGAAAAAAGAACAAAATTTGTGAACGTGATATGAAAAAAGTGTACTTTTCATTATGGTGTTTATTTTAAAAATGTGCTAGCATTTTCTCAATTTATGAACACATTTTCAACAACAGGAATATTTTATGAATACGTCAACAAATTATGAAATTCTGAACAAATTTTGAAACTGCAAACATTTTCTGAATTTTGAACAAATATTTGCAAAAATAGAACATTTCATGAAATTCCAAACAAAAATTTATAACTACGAACATATTTAGAATTCATGAACAAATATTGAAAAATGGAACTATTCATCAAATTCCGAAAAAAATGGAAGCGCGAACATATTTAATATTTGTGAAAAAAATTAAAACCATAAACATTTTTCGAGTTGTGAACAAATTTATAAGAATATGAACCATATTTAAGTTCGTGAAAAAATATTAAAATTCTGAAATTTTGAAAACGAGAGCATTTTTTGTAATTCGATCATTTTAGTACATTTCGAAACAAATTTATGAAAACGAGAAGATTTTTGAAATTCCTGAACATTTTTGAAATAATATCACGTTTGAAAATGTGAACAAAATTTCAAAAGGGGAACATATTTTTAAAGTCCAGGCTAGGAGTCCTTTTCTTTGCTTTTAAAAAACAGAAAAGGAAAGAAAATGAGAGAAAAAAAGGAAAATAAATAGAAACATAAAGAAAAAAGGACCAAAATAACCTGGAAAAAGAAAATTAAAATGAGTGAAAAAAGGAACTAAAAAAGGAAAAAGAAAGATAATAAGGGAAAACGTAAAGAAAAATAAACACAAAGAGGAAACAAATAGAGAAAAAAAAATTAAACTTGGTCGCTTCAACTTGGGCTGGCCCACAATTTGGTTTCCCTCCATTTTCTTCCTTGCGGGATCCCTTTGGGGTAACATTCTGGAAGGTTCCTGGCCTGTTTTAGGAACCTTCTAGAAGGTTCCTTGAATCTGTTTTTTTTTTTTGTTTTCTTTTTTAGCCGGGTTTTAATTTTTTTCTTGTTTGCGGTTTCTATTCTCTGTTTTCCTTTTTTGTGATTTCGTTTCTCTGTTTTCCTTTTTCTAGTATATAGAAAGTCCACCGTGTATTAAAAATATGTTCATCGTATATTAAGAAAATATTCACATGATATTATAAAAAAATCACCACGCATTATAAAAATATACATCGTGTATTACAAAAATATTCATCATATATTAAGAAGTTTTTCACCTTGTATTTGAAACTTGTTCATCGTTTATTAAGAAATTGTTCAACATATACTACAAAATATTCATTGTGTGTTTCGAAAAACTGTTCAGTATATATCACAAAAATGTTCTGTTTTTAACAATTGTTCTGTGTATATTACAATGAAAAATCAATGTATGTTTTTTTATCCTATATAAAAATTGTTCACGTTTTTCAATCTTTAAAATATACGCTATTGCGACCAATACATATTTTGTGGCAATAGGTAGCCAATGTTTTGCAACAATGTTTGTAACTAACGCAACGTCTCAGAGATATCGCAATATCTTTCTGAACATTAGCACAAATTGATATTTTGTTGAAACCTAGTCTCTATTACAACAAAATTACTGTCTCGTGCAACGTAAATTGTTTGTTGCAATATACCATGTTGCAACGACGATGTACTTTGTTGCAATATGTGGCCTCTATTTCAAAAAAATGACTATTTATCGCAACCAGACTAAGTTCTGGCAGTAGGTACATCCTATTACCCCAACCAGGAAATTTGTGGTAATATTGTGTTCACACTACTGCAGGATGTTACTAACGCGACACTACGATCGAAGACCCTTCGACGAAATTGTGTGTGATGCATTAATCACAAACGGTGATGTATAAAATCTGTCAAAAAAAGATGCAAAACGTTTGCGATGAAGAATACATCAAATACGGTTCAGATTTTAGTTCCGTGTGCGATGCGGGTCATACGGTTCAGTTCAATGAACTGATTGTGATGAGGCAGAACAAGAAAAGCGGACAGCCAGATGAAGGCGTGTGCAATTTATTAGCCAGAGAGACTATAAAGTTACGCGGCACGAGAGAGGCTAGCAACGGTGAAAGGATGAGATTGAGTATAATCCATGAACTCACATTAGTCATGAAGAACTCATATACTTATTGCAAAAGTTTATTAGCCCTCAAAGCAAAGTAATACTACGCATGCTCCAAGGAGGGAGGTTGGTAGGAGTTAACCATCGCGCGCCCCCGACCTTCACACAAAGATGAGACAATCAAGGATAAATTGTGCTCCAACTTCCTGGCATAACGAGAGACTATACGTGCATGCTTCGGGAATCACAAACCTTAACGACAATATCTTACTAAACATGATGATCCACTAGTACCTCCCACATATTATGATCTCTATATCGCAAAACTATTGCAAGGAATCAAACATATCATATTCATTGATCCATAAGTTTTATGTAGGATTTTATGACTAACCATGCAATTTACCAATTCCTATTGACTCTCTAAATTGATATAAGTGAAGCAAGAGAGTTTAATTATTTCTACAAAAGATCATGCTCTAACAAAGATAAGTGAAGAACGAGAGCATTCTACGAACATCAGTTTTCTATGTGAAGAGAAACAGGCAATCCAAACTTCAAAAGATATAAGTGAAGCACATGAAGCATTCTATAAAGCCATACTCAAAAGATATAAATGAAGTGCAAAGACCATTCTAAAAATTGGCCAAGGAATATCTCATACCAGCATGGTGCATTATTAAAGAAAAATAAAAAGCAAACGATGCTCCAAGAATTTACGCATATCATGTGAACGAAACGAATCTGAAAACATACCGATACTTGTTGAAAAAAGATGGGATGTCTTCCGGGGCATCCCCAAGCTTAGACGCTCGAGTCTCCTTGAATATTTACTTGAGGTGCCTTTGGCATCCCCAAGCTTGATCTCTTGCCTCTCCTCCTTCTCCTCACATCGAGACATCCTCGATCTTCGAACACCTCATCCGCACAAAACTTAACCGAACTTTTAGTGGCGGGGTTAGTGCATATGATCAATGAAATCCCATCATGTACTGCTCTAACATTGTTATATAATTATAATCAAACATTACCCACTGTATGCTATCACAATTCTATGGCCCCAAGTCAAGGAGGCTTCGATAAGAACTCAAACATACGCAAATAATGAACCTGTAACAGCAATATGTGAAAACATGACAGTCTCTAAAGATTTGAACATTCACATACTTTTGTAACTCTAACAATTCTGAAAAAATTAGGAAAAATAAAAAATTGTATAGCAAGACTGTGCAAAAAGTTTCAGAACCTTTCTACGTTCCAGTAAAAAGTGTAAAATCGCGCACTACAACCAAAGTTTCTATTTTTTGCATCGCACAAACCAACAAGCAATCTAATCATCCTAAAAGAAACTCTTGGCACATTATTTTTATAATACAATGGAATTGTACAAGGGGATAATTATTTTTGTTGAAAAGTTTCTGTAATTAAGATTCACAAAGTTTCCATGGGCATGAACAAAGTTCAAGGCATGCTCCCGCTTCCACGGTGCTTGTCTATCTCACTTTCACTTTTCTTTTTGTGAAAGTTTTAGGTTCCCCTCTATTTTTTTTTTGTTTTTAAACTATATAAAAGCACTCAACAGAAACAAATTACTCTCTTTTTTAACTTCCGAGTTGTCTCCCTGGCAGCGCTTTCTTTAAAGCCATTAAGCTAGGCATAAAGTGCTCTAGTAATGAATCCACCCGGATCCCAAGGTATATCACAGGCAATTTGAATTAGCAATGATTTGGCATTTAGTAGTGATCACAAAGCAACATATATCAGGCAATGACGAAGTCTAACTCTCTTCATATGCATCGGCATGTCATAAGAGAACAATTCATGCACATCAAGTAAAGTCCAATGCAGAGTATAAGTAGTTTCGTGCAATTCTATCATGTTGGAAACATAGAGAGGCGGAGATGTAGTTCCTCTCTCATAATAATTGCAAGTAGGAGCAGCAAGCACATGCATATTATATTCATCAAAATCATCATGTGCAACGGTAAAAGGCAACCCATCAATTTAATCCTTAATAAGTGCAAACTTCTCCGATATAGTGTAGTTTGGAGAATTCGAAAAGATAATAGGACTATCATGCGTGGGTGCAATAGCAACAATTTCATTTTTAACATAAGGAACAATAGCAAGTTCATCTCCATAAGCATAGTTCATATTGGCATCTTGGCCAAAAGCATAGAAAGCATCATCGAAAAGGGATATTTCAAAAGAATCAACGGGATCATAGCAATTATCATAGCATTCATTCTTCGGTAAATTCGAAGGGAAATTAAACAATGTATGGGATAAAGAGTTACTCTCATTAGAAGGTGGGAACGGGTAGCTAATCCGTTCTTCCTTCTTTTCTTCTTCACTCTCCTCCTCATCTTTTTCATCCAATGGGCTCACAGTGTCATCAATTTCTTCTTCCATAGACTTCTGCAAAATATTAGTATCTTCTTGGACAGCAGAGAATTTCTCAATATATGGTTTAATATAAGCATTGGAAGCATTGTTATCATAGCAATATTTAAGTATGTCAAAATTTTCAGATTTGTAAGGAGTAGCATCATACTTTTCAATCAAAGAAGCAATTTCATAAGAACCCTTAAAAGAAACAAATTCTTCAATTTGTTCAACATCATAATAATTATAAACACCATTAGCATATAAAGATAGAATTCCATTATCAATAAACTCACATTGGTAGGAAAGGTGTTTGTTAGGTTCTTCAAAGCAACAAGTATAATCATATAATTCACATAAATTCCAAGCATACCACTGCAAAGTATTAATATGATGCCAAAAAAGTTTCCCATTTTGAGATAAGCGGTGTCGCACATAACAAGCCTGCTCATCTAAAGATTTTCCCTCAACTAAACTAGTTGGTGTTTCAGCACGAGCACATAGGGATCGAAGATGATCCAAGTAAAAAGTTTTAGTAGTGTGATAGATTTTGGGTGGTTCTTCAACCATTGGTTCAGTAGGTACCACTAATGTTTTTGGTATTTTTCGTTTCCTACCCATAACTAAAGATAGAAAAAAAGATCACAAAATAAAAACTACTTAGTGATAAAGCAAACAAGCACACACGAGAATATTCACCCCACGCTATAACTCCCCGGCAACGGCGCCAGAAAAAGGTCTCGATAACCCACAAGTATAGGGGATCGTTTGTACCCTTCTTCGATAAATAAGAGTGTCGAACCAACAAGGAGCTAAAGGCAGAACAAATATTCCCTCAAGTTCTATCGACCACCGATACAACTCTACGCACACTTGATGTTTGCTTTACCGAAAACAAGTATGAAACTATTTTGTAGGTGTGATGCTAGAACTACTTTGCAAGAATAAAACTAGAAGTACTTTCCAAGATAATAAAAGTGGATAACTTTTGTTAACAAGAAGGTCATTTGTCCCTAGGTAATCGATAACAAGTATCGGTAATCATACTTGCAATTTTATATGATGGAGAGGCATGAGCTAACATACTTTCTCTACTTGGATCATATGCACTTATGATTGGACCCCTAGCAAGCATCCGCAACTACTAAAGATCATTAAGGTCGTGAAACCCAACCATATCATTAAGTATCAAGTCCTCTTTACTCCCATACATCATACCCCACTTACTCGGGTTTAAGTTTTTTTCACTCCCGCAACCCACCATAAGCGAACCATGAACATATTGCAACACCCTATAGCGAGGGCCCCTCACGTTTGCGCGAGAACGGAGGGCACCGTAGGACAGCACCATAAATAAAATATACAATCATACCAACCAAGATCACGATTAACCCACACGAAAAAACGAATCTACTCAAACATCATAGGATTACCATAGATCATTGGGAAATAATAAATCGAGTTGAGCACCATGTTTAAGTAGAGACTACAGCGGGGGGAAAGAGGTGTTACATCGCTGCAATAAGGGGGAGATAGTTGGTCTTGACGGGAGCAAGATTGTTGTTGTAGATCGTCGTCCCGATCGTTGCCCCAGCGGCACTCCGGTGCCATCGAAAGCGAGGGGGAGAGAGCCCCTCTCCTTCTTCTTCTTCCTTGGCCTCCTCCCTAGGTGGGAGGAGGGTTCCCCCTCTAGTCCATGGCCTCCATTGTGACACCCCGAGACCGATGCGCCAGGTGTCAGCTAGTTATTCGTCGTCGTTGCCATGTCATCTGCTTGCGTGTTGCATCTTTGCCTTGTCATCATGTGTGTTGCATGATCATGTTTTCAAAACTTGCATCCGGCCGAACCCCCTCGTCCTTTCCGTTGTCCGTTCTAAGCCCAGACACACTTGCACGTGCCCGCGGCACCTCCGGGTATTTATTTTATGAGTGGCCGGAAAATGTTCTCGGAATGAGATGAAACTTTGCGTGCGGCCAGCATAGGTAGACCGCCTGTCAAATTTCGTTGCATTCGGAGCTCGTTTGATAGCCCAACGGTTAACCGTGTTAATCGCGGGAAGCCTTTTCTCTTTTGGCCCAACACCCCTCTCAATAGCCCCCAAGCCCATCCTAACCCCCTCCATGCTCACGGTCGTCGGATCAGGATCGCGTGGCCGAAAACCGCTCCTCATTTAAAGTCTCCTAGCTCCCTCTACCTATAAAAGAGCACCCACACCCGAATTTTTGCGGATGAAACCCTAACCTTCTTCCCTCTCACCCGTCGGACATGTCCGCCCGCCGCCGGACATGTCCAACCGCCCCGCAGCCAATCAGAGAGCGCCACCCGTCCTTCCCCGTGCCCACTTCGCCGCCGGCCCGCGGGGCCCGAATCGGGCCCGCGCGAGCCCGTTTGCCGTCGCCTTCGCCCGCTCGACGCCATCGCCCCGAGCCACCGCAGGCCTCGCGCCACCACCTCCTCGTCAGACGTCGGTCCTCGTCCCCGCGCCGCCTTCGTCCGGCCCTCGCCGGCGCGCCGACATCGTCAGATCGCCGCCCCTCCTCGCCAGATCCGGCGTCCCCGAGGCCGGATCCGCCGCCTCCACCGGTTTTCCCTCGCCGCCGGCCTCCCTGCCCCGTCCTCCGGCCAGGTCCCTCGCCGGCGCCGACACGGGTCCCTGCTGCTGTGCCGCACGTTGTCCGCAAGCGGGCGGAGGACGACGCCTCCGGAGCCCTGCTCCTAGGCCTCCCCTGTCGCCGGCCCATCTTCCTTGCGCGCCCCCACAGGCCCAGCTCCGCCCGGCCCCAGATCCAGCACCCTGGCCACATGGGCCCGGCCAGACCGCCGCCGGCCCAGCTGCCTCCTCTCCCTCCGTCCTGGGCCCGAGCCCGCTAGGTGAGTAGCCAGCCCAGCAGCTAAGCCCCACCCATGCGTAGTTTAGGCAATTTTCGCCCGCTCTGTTTTTTTTCCTGAAGTAAAAAAACTGCTAAGTCCCAGAAATCTGTTATTTTGTTGCATCTTTGCATGGCTGTAACTTTTCGTGTGTATGTCCAAATTGAGTGTATGCTATGTCAAAATGATCGTGGTGATATGCTCTTCATTTTGTTCCATTGTGGCATGATTGTTTGAGATCATCTTGATGACCTAATCCCTGTTGCAAGAGTGCTATATGTTTAAAACTGCTGTTAGTTATAATTTTGTTGCATGCTTGCGAGGGTGATAACTTTGTGCATGTTTATCCAAATGGAGCATATGATATGTCAAAATGTTCATTGTGAAGTGCTCTACATGATGGTTGCTGTAGCATTCATGTTAGGTGTCATATTGCCATGTTAATCTCTGTTGAAAAGTGCATTTGGCTGTTAAGTGCTGAAACTTGTTATGAGATGCTGATTTGACTTGCTCATTGCTATTGATGTGTTTATCTTCATGCCACATGTCTATATGTTTTAGAAGCACAATCATGTGGTCTTTGTTGTGGTGCAATCTATTTTCCATGATATGCCTTGAGGTGACTTCAACAATCTTGTAAACATGCCATGCCAATGTTGTTGTTTTATACTTAGTGAAAAAACTGCTAAGTTTGGAATCTGTTAAACCTGATGCTATGTTTGCTTGATGCCCCAGTCATATCCATGCTTGTTTTGGAGTGGCCAATGATCATGTCTTGTTGTCCATGTTATTGTGTATCCATCCATGCGTTAGTTTTCCTATATGGACTGCTGTAGCTTATTTATTTCTTGCTCCCAAGTTGCTATAAAATTTACCTGTCAGACTTTTATCAGCATGTCCAATTTGGTGAAGCTTGTTGTTATTGGTCCATGCCTCCTATGGAGTTGCTCCAATGGAGTTGTTTGATGTATGCTATGTCTATTACATGTCCATGATCTTTATATACTAAGTAGAATGGATATGCTTGTTGTTTTTTGCCTCCGAAGGCAGCATCGTGATGATGTTTTTGCCTTCCCAGATTTTAACTAAGTGTGGATAAATTTATTGCAGCTTTCCATGCTTGGTTAAGTGTGTTCCAGCAAGCTTTTGGGTGTGTTCTAAGTTCATGATTGTTAAGTATCATGTCTATTTCACCTCCATGCTTCTTGTTATCATGTTTGGGTGATGTAGCATATATTTACCTTGCTCCAAAGTTGCTATGTGGCTGTTAACTTCAGCTTTGCTTTGTAACTTGTTTTGCTCGTATCTTTTAGCCCGTTGCTCCATTTTGAGCGTGTCTTATATAAAACTTGTGTGATTTTGCATGTAGAAGCATAATATCATATTGTTTACACGTTTGGAGTGTGTTTGCTTGATGTTTGGGTGCATCTTGCGCCGATGACATGCTTGTCTTGTTTTGCTCTTATCTTCTAGGCCGTAACTCCGAATCTAATAAAATTTATATGAAACTTGACTAGAATTTCGTGCAGATCATCATGGTGCATGTTAACTTGCTGTTTAACAACTTGAACTTAAGGTTTTTTCAGATCTGGACCAATTTCAACATGTGCATATGAGGACTTACCGGATTTGTTATATGTAGTTTCCGGCCTCATTTAAACTTGTTGGGTGATGTTGTTCTTGTGTGCTTCATCCCTTGCCATGAATTGCATCATATAGACTTGTCTTGCATCATACTTGGTTGAGCATCTTTTCATGTTCTTGTGTTGTGTGTTTACCGTGTTGTGTGCTTTCTTCTCGCTAGTTTTTTTTCCGTTGCGATCGTGAGGATCCGTTCGTCTTCGCGTGGTTCGTCTTCGAGGCTTCTTCTTCGTCTTCTTCATGGATTCGTTCTTCTTCCTTGCGGGATCTCAGGCAAGATGACCATAACCTTGGATACCTTTACTATCATTGCCATGCTTAGTTGTCTCGATGCCATCGTTATATGTCGCGCTACCCATCATTATTGTCAGCCCCTCTCCTTGTTGCCATGAAACCTCTAACCTTTGACACCTTCCCAGCAAAACTGTTGTTTGGCTAGGTTACCCGCTTGCTCAGGCCCTCTTATAGCGTTGTTAGTTGCAGGTGAAGATGAAGTTTGATCCATGTCGGATCTTGTTGTTGGATATCACAATATCAATTATTATTATTAACACATCTATATACTTGGCAATGGGTGGAAGGCTTGGCCTTTTGCTCGGTGTTTTGTTCCACTCATGCCACCTTAGGCGCCGATAAACCAACGTTATGTTCCTTGATTTTGTGTTCCTTACACGGTTGGGTATATGGGGACCCCTTGACACTTCGTCTTTGAATAAAACTCCTCCAGCAAGGCCCAACATTGGTTTTAATTTGCCTCATAATAACAACTTAATTAATTAAATAAATTGCATAGGGGGTCGCGTCCCCGAGGATTCTTTCTACATAGCAGGGGGCCAGTGCTGATGGTGTTGGTCCCAAATAGAGCACTGTGCGGGACCGCCCCTTGGCAACTTGGGGTATCTGGCTCCTTACGCTTCGCTCATCTGGACGTAGCCTGAGAGGAGATACGCGCGGCTACTATCAGGGTGTCGGCACGCCAGGAGGTCTTGTTGGACTTGTTTTACCATTGTCGAAATGTCTTGTGCGCCGGGAATTCCGAGTCTGATCGGGCCTTCCCTAAGATAAGGGGTAATATTATTATTATCTCTGCTGATCGTGAGAGGATGTGATGGGATAAGTTGGGACACCCCTGCAGGGTTATGATCTTTCGAAAGCCGTGCCCACGGTTATGTGGCAGATTGGAATTTGTTAATGTCCGGTTGTAGAAAACTTAACAGATGATCCGAGTTAAAACACACAACTGTGTGAGTAACTGTGACTGTCTCTTTTCGTTTTGATAAGAGAACACGGTGGGGTTATGTTTGACTCGTAGGTAGTTCAGGATCTTTAGCGACCACTACTAGATTGCGACCGTTTGTGTAGATGCTCTTCTTATTCTTGTACTCGTAAGTTAGCCACCATACTTTTGCTTAGCCGCTGCTGCAACCTCACCACTTAACCTCCTCCTCCCCCCTTTATGCTTTGCTAGTCTTGTTACCCATGGTTATGGGATTGCTGAGTCCTCGTGGCTCACAGATACTACAACAACAGTTGCAGGTGCAGGTTTCTGATGACTTGACGCGAGAGCGATGTCCTTTGTGTTGGAGTTCTTTCTTCTTCTTCTTCGGCAGTCTTAGGTTAGGTTCCGGGACGGTAGCCTGGGATAGCAGATGGATGTCGTTGTGCTTTTCATGTTTGCATCCATAGTCGGATGCCTTGTATTGATGTTGTTGTATTCATGTGGCTTGTATGTATTGTTGTATCCCCCATGTATGTATGTAAGGGTACGATATAATGATATCCATCTTGCTAAGCGCCCGAAATGAGGTTGTGCCCCAATCACGTAAATGCCACGTGATCGGGATAGAATCGCATCTTGGGCCTGACATCCATGGCGGCAGAGGGGAAAGAGCCCCTCCGAGATTGGATATGTCTCTATGGCCTCTTCTGTTTTGTGTTCCCAGATCTGGCCGAAAACCGTTTCTTATATTCCCGGAGGTCCGTAACTGCGATTTTGCTTAGATTTTAGCACGGTTTTTCCAGATATAAGCTTCCTTGCGCCCGAAGTAGAGCTCCAACCGACGTACGAGGAGGGCACAACCCACCACCATTCGCCAGGGGCCTCTGGCGCGCCCTGGTATCTTGTGGGCTGTGTGGGCCTCCGTTTGCGGTGATTACAACTCCCAAAAATCACATATATTCGAAAATAATTCTCTGTGAAATTTTATTGCATTTGGACTTTGTTTGATATGGATTTTCTGTGATACAAAAAACATACAAAAAAACAAGAACTAGCACTGGGCACGAGATCAGTAAGTTAGTCCAAATAAATCATATAAATTGTTGCCAAAAGTATATAAAAGTTGAATAATATTGGCATGAAACAATCAAAAATTATAGATACGACGGAGACGTATCAGACTTTCATATAGTGGGAATTTTCCATTATAGAACTTGGCTTGTACATTCCAATGATGGGCTTCCTCAAATGTCCGCGATCTTCATGAGCAAGCAAGTTGGATGCACACCCACTTAGTTTTACTTTTGAGCTTTCGTACACTTATAGCTCTTAGTGCATCCGTTGCATGGCAATCCCCACTCCTTGCATTGACATCAATTGATGGGCATCTCCATAGCCCGTTGATTAGCCTTGATGATGTGAGACTTCCTCTTTTTTTGTCTTCTCCATATCATCTCTACCACCATACTCTATTCCACCCATAGTGATTTATCCATGGCTTACACTCATGTATTGTGTGAGAGTTGAAAAATCTGAAGCGCGTTAGAAAAGTATGAACCAGTTGCTTGGCTAACACCGAGGGAGTGCATGATTTATATTTGTTGTTAAGAAGATGGAGCATGACAAGGCTATATGATTTTGTAGGGATAGTGTTCTATAGCATTGATATTTTGAAAAACATAATTGCTTGTTCGTATGCCTGAGTATTCATGTCTTTATATCAAATTATAGACTATTGCTTTGAATCATTCAGATCTAGATATTCATGCCACAAAATAATTTACATGATGCATATGATAAGTAGCATTCCACATGAAAAATTCCGTTTTTATCATTTACCTACTCGAGGACGAGCAAGAACTTGATACCTCTCCAATGTATCTATAATTTTTGATTGTTCCATGCTATTATAGTATCAATCTTGGATGTTTATTATGCAATCATATATATCATTTTTGGGACTAGCCTATTAACCTAGTGCCTACTGCCAGTTGTTGTTTTTTTCCTTATTTTTGGCTCTTTAGAAATACATTATCAAACGTAGTCCGAATGGTATGAAACTTTTGGATGATTTTTTCTGGACCAGAAGGGACCCTAGAAGCTTCGGGAGAAGAATTGAATAGCCACGAGGGAGCGACAAGCTTGGGAGGTGCACCCCAGGGGCGCCGCTAGGCTTGTGCCCCCCCCCCCCGTGCCACCTCTTAACCTAATATCAGCTCTGTAAATCCCCAAATATTCCCTGTATACCAGAGAGCCACCCAAAATACTTCTTTTTCCGCCGCAAGTTTCTGTTATCGAGAGATCCCATCTGGTTTTTTTTTCTGGTACTATGTCGGAGAGGGAATCGACCATGAAGGGCTTTATGTCAACCTTGTTGCCCTTCCAATCATGTCATCTTGCTTAAGGCGTTACTCTATTCTTTATGAACTTAATACTCTAGATGCATGCTGGATAGCGGTCGATGTGTGGAGTAATAGTAGTAGATGCAAGTAGGAGTATGTCTACTTGTCTCAGCCGTGATGCCTATATACATGATCATTGCCTTGGATATCGTCATAACTATGCGCTTTCTATCAATTCCCCAACATTAATTTGTTTACCCACCGTATGCTATGTTCAAGAGAGAAGTCTCCAGTGAAAACTATGGCCCCCGGGTCTATTTTTATCATATATTAAAATCCAAAAATACCTTGTTTTACTTTATTTACCATGATTTTATTTCATGTTTTTGTTTATCTATCTATCGCTACAAGATTTGATCCTTGCAATTAACTGCCAAGGGATGGACAACCCCTTATTTGCGTTGGGTGCAAGTATTTGTCGTTTTGTGTGTAGCTGTTGTTCATGAGGTATTGCATGGCTCTCCTACTGGATTGATAACCTTGGTTCCTAACTGGGGGAGATACTTATATCTATTATACTTCATCATCTTCTCCTCTTCATGGAAATCCCAACACAACTCACAAGTAGCAGTCATGTATGAGCTTCATGCAGGAGATCTCGTGCAACTTTAACCTGACGAATTCCATCCCTTTTGCTCACTATTCATGGAGGAGGGTCGAGGTTGCTGGATTCGGTGATAGCTCCATGAATAAGCTCGTGTGGCAATTAGATCTGGCAAGAGTGGAGTAATGTTTGTGTGTTCTTTGTCGTCAGCGTGACAGACAAGAAGACAATGGTTTCCGACATCGGATCTGGAGCACTTATGGACGCTCCGTCTTCCACATATTATCGGTGGTGTTTTGCCACAGCCTTAATTGCTGCACGACCAACTATTCTAGATAAAGTGTGGAACTTTTCCTCCCGCCATGGTGCTGAAAGAAAGGCATGCTTGATTTTCTCCTAATGTTCGTTCCTTCTCCGTCCCAGTGACAATGAAGCGACGACAAGGTCTCCTTCCCGGGGCTGTGGTCGTCCGTCTCCACTTTGCTGGCCGATAAGATCACTGAGATTGACCAGACATCTGGGTAGGTTTGTCTATTCCTTTCTATTGAAAAGGATTTAGCTGTCTGCGCGAGTCACCTTCCTTAGGATCTGAGTATGTGGTTTTGTCCCCGGCGAGGGGCATTTTTTCCCTAGAGGTGAAGCTCGGAGACGGTGGACTGTGGATCACATTGCAACATCTCTCTCCTGTCTAGGGTCTTTTCTATAAAGTACTTTGGCTGGGTTGCATTTTTGCATTTCTTTGGGGTCCATTTGCAGATGTATTGCAAATGTTTAATGAAGCTTGTCCATGTCGTTCTCGACCGTTGCATGTTTAAAAAAGGAAAAAAAATATTTGTTTCTTTTATTTTTATAAAAAATTTAAAACCAAATTCGAACCAATACAAACCAGTCTAGAAATTTCTCATAAATGAAGTTACATCTTTAGAATCCAAAAAAACATAATTTGGCAAACATTTTTCTAGTTACTCAAGCCTGATGTAATCCAAACACCTCCAAATAAATTCAAATAAAAACAATAATATGATCATGTAACAACGTAAAATCTTACTACTATTTAATTATTTATTTTTATGCCAATTTAAATACCAAATTCTAGTCCAAACCAGTGTAGAAATTTCACATAAATGAAATCACATATTTTGGCGGACATTTTTCTAGCTATTCGAACCAGATGGGGTACCAGCTCTCCTCTCCTTCTAACTCTAACTAATCTGAATATCTTCAAATTAATTGAAATAAAAACATATCTTGGAGTATATAATTATATATTAAAAATGTTAGACACATAAAAATAGCCTGAGTTAGGATGCGATGCTGGGCGGTTCCGAAAAGTGGCATAGGGGACTTGTCGTTGGGACATTTTCAGAAAAGTAGAGGGACATTGCCAGAAACATTGCACATGGGTTTGGGCGGGGCGGGATGGGGGCTGGATTGGTTCCGGTGGTGAAGCCGCCTCCTCTGTATACGTACATATTTCCCCTTCCTCTTTCCATCCAAAAAAAACAAATGCTGTCTGCTCGCTCTATCGTGGGATATCCGCGACCACCTATGGGACCGGGTGGCCCCTTGCTGGTTCAGCAGGGGGGACGTCGCGTTGCACAAAGAGAAGATCGGCGTACGGCAGCACGGCAGAGAGCACACAAGCAATTTATCCAGGTTCGGGCTGCCGCGAGGCGTAAGACCCTACTCCTGCTTTGGTGGATTGATGATGGTGGAATGAGCGAGGTGGTGCGTGGTACACTTGCCCGGCAGGGTTTGCCTCAGGGTCGCAGCGACTACACGTGTACGGTGGTGTGGGTTCATCAACTTTCCAACCCCTTTCTATGGTTGGCATGGGCCTCCTTTTATAGATAAAGGAGTTACCACAGTGGCAAAGTACGCACTGATAAGATAGCGAACAGTGCTATCATACCTAACTCCGCAAGCTGGCAGGCGCATTAAATGCGCCGCTTAACGTCACATCGATGGCTGCCCGGCAAGCCTCGCCGGGCTATCCCGCCAGCTCCGTGTATGCCTGTTGGACATGTCGCAGGACGGGTGTCATCTACATGTTCTTCTTGTAGGAAATGGCTGCCATGTGGCTAATGGCTGCCACTTAATCATCTTGCGGCTTGACACCGCACTGATTGACGACGTGGGTCGTGCTGGAGTGTTTGGTGGGGCGGTTTGGCCTCTGCGAGCCACCGACAGGCCATGCCGGGGTGTTTCTTCTATATGCTTCGGGGGTGGCCTCGCCCCTTGCCGGGCTCGCCTGCCCGACAAGGGAGGCCCTTCCCTTGTTGATGTCTTGCTTCTCCGGTTCGGCCTTGGTCTTGGGTTGTCCGTGAACGAGTCAGGGGAAAACACATACCCCTTTATATTTCCCCCGACATAAGCCCCCGGGCCTGAGCCACATGTGTCGCTGGGCACGTTGGGTTAGGCCCCAAATAGTGTGTGGACACATGGCAGGAGAGGGCTGAGGGCGCCGATTTCGTCATGATGACATGTTGCTCCAATGTCCACCTAGCGTAATTATTGCGCGTCATGGGATCATGGGGCTGCTGTAGTTACGGTAAAAACGGTAACTTTCTGAAGCGTTGCGCTTGTGCTCCGCTTTTCCCTCCCTTAAGAGAAGGAAAAGCCGAATGACACGACCCATCTGCCTCCTGCCCCGCTCCCCCATCTCCTTCTTCCGCAAGCCAAGCAACAGTTCCTCCTTTCGCCCTCCCTTCTGCCGCCGTCCCCCCTCATCGAATCTCCTCCCCTTCCGCGTTGCTGCCGCCGAAATGGGGAAGAAAGCCGCGGAGAGGAAGAAGTAGAAGGCCACGACGATGGAGGCCGCCGCCGAGGGAAGCAAGAGAGGGGTCGCGTTGAGCAAGAAGCGGAGTGAAGATGTCGTCTTCATCCCTTAGACTCTGAGTGGCGCCGTGCTTCAAGCGAGGTATGCGTATTTGTGGGGGAGGCCAGTTGAGAAGGGACACGGAGCGCCCACAGTTTATGTGGCAGGGAAAGAAGATCCACTGAATTCCTATTATTTCTTCTCTGCTTATTTCATCTGCGGTCTGTGTCCCCCTTTCTCCGAGTTCTTCGAGGTGATCATGAACATCTTTGGATTCCATCTCCTTGATTTTACGCCAAACGCAATGGCGACCATGGCCATCTTTGTGCACTTGTGCGAGAATTTTGTTGGGGTCAAGCCAAATGTGGATCTGTTCCGGCATTATTTCATCCCTCGGTTGGAGAGCAAAGTTTACCACTTCGAGATCATCAGCTGAAGGCCGTGTGTGCCTAGGAAGAGTTGGGATTATCTTCCTGGGTCTCAATGCGAGAGGTGGGATGAGTGAAGAGGGGATTGGTGTTGGATTGAAGACAAGGAAGCACCCGAGTTCTGTGAAGCGCGGCAGGCATGCGTCGAGAGCGGCACAAATTGGACTGACACAAGCCTTACCAAGGACAAAATGCGCTCGACAATCAATAGGATCACTTGTTTGAGGGCTGCCGGGCTGACCATCGAGCAAGTGGGGGCAGACTTTCTGCTCTGCCGTATCTCACTGTTGCAGGAGAGGGACATGTCGGCGTGGTTGTACGGCGATGCCGCGGACAGAATGAGGCTGCATCCGGGGTTGGCCAACAACTTATCAGTTTATGGACATGCCTGGCTGTGCAACCAACTGTTCGGCCGCTTCGAGTTGTTCAAGCTCCCGGCAACCGTCATTGCTCTGAATATCAACTCCGCTCGGGACCAGATACTGAAGTGGATGCCGGACTGCAATACTAAAGGGGTAGAGAGCACTTGGTACCTACCCTCCCTGGACGAAGAGCTTGCATGGTCGGGCACCCTAGAGGAGAAGGCTATCAGAGTTGAAGCTACGATGTACAAGCGCACTTCCGCCGCAGAGGTGGCGTACATCCCGAGGAGGGTTTAAGAGGACAAGACCGCTCGGCTTGTGGAGATGGATAAGGTCGCAAAGATCGGGAAGGGCAAAGGGAAGGCTAGAGACGGGGGTTCTTTCACATGGTGGTAGCGGGGTGCAAGCCACAGAAGAGGCTGCTGAGGAAGAGCCTACCAGGGTCAACTTTGCTGTGCTAGATGCCTTGGTTGCAGCAGCCACGGAGCTCTGGGAGGCGGAGGAAGTGGTCATCGCGGCGGAGGGCCCTCGCGAAGAATGGCTCGCTGCCGGACCGCAAGCCCCCGAGCCGGATCCGGATCAACGTGGCCGCAGGCGTGCTGCTGTCAGAGGGGCGGCACCCTCTAAGCCCGCGCCAGCCGCCAAGAGGGTGAAGAAGACCTCCACCAAGTCTTCTAGGGGCGGGGTGGCGTGCCGCCAATCCCCTCGCCTGGCTCAGGCCAAGGATTCCTCCGCCAAGCATTCGGCGGACACGGAGGTGGAGTCCAGCTCCCACTCTGGCTCGAGCTCCTTGCAGAGCTCGTCTTGCTCAGAGTCTCCGGTGCCACGGCAAGCATCGATATTTCCTGGGAGTCATGCTTCCCCGCCATCGAAGAGAAGACGGGAGTCTCCACCTCTCGTGGAGTTCAATTTGAACTCCATGCTCATTGCCGAAGAGTAAGGAGGATTTCCCCCTTTCTGTGAGTAGCTTGCATATCTGATTTATTTTTGCTGACCAACCTCTTGCTATTGCTGTCGGCAGGGAAGTGGAGGAGGACAAAGAGACCCTTCTCCACCGCCCCAAGAAAAGGCTTCGGTGCCTTGGGTCATTAGAGGGCGTCGAGAGCTCGGCCTTGGAGAGGGCCGGTGCGGACGACCCCGTGATGAGCCCCCAGCCCAGCCCCCAGCTCTAGAGCGGTGGCCTGTCCCCTTCCGCCGGAGGTAATGGGGATGACCTCCGCATCTCCCCAGGTGGAGGGAGAGGCAAGGCGTCTCAAGACGAGTTCCCTTCTGAGGGACATGCCTCCCCCGTCGCTCAATCCATAGAGGCCCCTCCGAAACCGTCTGTGGACGAGATCGCGCGAAAGGCGATCGAGACGACCATGGGAGGGACTGAAGTCCATGGCCCGACACCAACTGCTGCCGGGGAAATATAGGTTTTCACCCGGTAGACTCCTCCAGGTACGTTTCCTATTCCCTTCTTTCATTTTCTTCTCTCTCTCTCTTTTCCCCCTTTTTTACCGGTCCTTCTGTATGCAGCCTCCCAAGCTGAAGAGGCGGACCCCTTGGAGTTGGCAGTGGACATAGGAAGGACCGCCGCAGATGAGGCCGCGGACCTTGCTGCTGCCAAGCGGCAGGAACTCGCTGTAGGGGATGTCCAAAGCTCCTTGGCGGTGATGGTGCACTCCTCGGAGGACGTCCCGGTAGGGGGAGCGATCGTTGAGATGAAGATCCCACTCCAGGCCATGGGCCCATTCCCCACCACCGGGGCCGTTGCTGCGACACCGCCATCCTCTTCGAGCACGCTAGCCATTGTGCTATCGTTGCCCGGAGCCGAAGCCCCCAGCATGTCCCTGACAAGGGACGCTGAGCTTGATGAAGAGCTTCAGCACCTCCTGGCTCCACTCGACCAGGGGTGGAAGAGGCTGACGACTCTGCCGCCATTGCCATGGACTCAACTTTCGTTGAATCCTTGGCGGCGGGTGTGAAGGAGATGCAGGCCCGGCACCACCAGAGGTGGCAGGCACTCAAGGAGTGGCGCGAATCTGCCGCCAAGGTGGACCGAGAGCTGAAGGATAAGTGCCTGAAGCTGTGCGGGTGGAATGATAAGTAGCTCAAAGTGATCATGAGGCAGCAGGAGATGCTCCAGATGACCAGAGAAGACACCATGGCCTGCGAGGTGCGTATGGCAGACCACAAGGCATCCCTGGACGCCAGGGAGCGAGAGATCTCCCTCCGAGAGGACAAACTTGAGGCCACTCCCCGCGCCAAAGATGAAAGCCTGGAAGCTCTCGTGCAGCAGCGCACCAAGGAGTTGGAGGACAAGTATAGAGCTGTGCTGGATGCTCTTGCCGATGGCTATGCTGCTCATCTGAAGAAACTTACTAATGATCAGGTTGTTGTGTCTTTCGCCAAGGATGAGCTTGATAAGCAAGTGGTGAAGTTGGGTGAGGATCTCGCCGGCAGCACCAAGGAGGCGGAGGTGCTCAAAGAGAAAGCTCAGCAGGGCGAGTCCCTCTTGGATGATGTACAGTCGCAGCTCTCCTCCAAGACTCAGAGCCTCGAAACTGCCAATGTCAGCATCTCGTACTTGAAGGCGAGGATCGGCACGCTGGAGCGTTGAATGGAATCACTTGAGTACCGCCAACAGTTGTTTTCCAAGGACTTGGAGGCCACCCAACGTCACTGGCAAGATGCGGAGGACATGCCAAAGAATCATGCTGACACGGTCAAACTCTGTACCAAGAGCTTGATCGATGTGGCCAAGCGCCTTGGTGCCCAGGCTAAGGTGATGGGCATGGACAACCCTATCTTCTCGATCGGCAGGCACGAGGTGCCCAGCGCCAAGCTGGGACTCTTCTTCAATGAGCTGATCGAGAAGCTTGAGGCGCATGAAAAGGGGAGGGCGGGGCGTTTTGCGATCGAGTCTTGGTGGCTTCCCCGTGACACCCTCTTCATAGTCCTGAGCAATTTTGCTTGTCGCCATCCGGACCTCGACCTCGATGACGGATTCAGGGCGTGCTAGGTGGCTTCTCACCCCTCGTTGGTTACCCCAAGTGGAAGGTTTAAGATGCAGTGTAGCAGAAGTTTTCCCTTGGCAATACCAATGATCGTTTTCCCCGAGACTCCCAGTTTCAACAAGAAGGTGTCAACTGCTAACGGCGCCAGATATTAGCAATCAACGTGGACCTGCACATAGATACAAATAACTTTGCTCCCAACGAGTACAGAGAGGTTGTCAATCCCTCTGGCCTTGTAGTTTACAAAGGATCAAACGCAAGTGATAGTAGTGATAGATATTGCTGCAATAGTAAGTAAAAGCGTAAAGTAAATAGCGGATGTGATCAATGATGGTAATATGGACCGGAGTCTCATGATGTTCACTAGTGATGTCTCTCTCCCAAAAGACGATAAAACAGCTATGTGAGGTAAACGAATTACAGCTGGGCAATTGACAGAACCATGAACGCAAACCAATGCTAACTACATTGCAAGAAAGGTTGAGGCTCAAAGCATGGGCGGTACGCCGAGGTAAGTAGACCGAAATCTATCTACATCTACTACTAATCATCCACCTTGAGATATCTATCCAGAACATCTCGCTGGTATTAAGTTGCGAGTCCCACCCATAGTGTAAACTCAAAGCAACAGACAACTGCATTAAAAGAACTTTGCGTAAAGCAAACAATCCTTGCACCTGTGGGCACAAGCACCGTTGTTTTCCCCTTGTGGCAACAGCACATCCCCTAGACTCATGTTTCTGTCACTCAAACTAGTCATCGAGGGGCATGAACCCACAATCAAGCATAACGTTCCCTCTTGGAGTCACTACCTACTACTTGGCCAAAGCAATAAATAACAACGGAGAACATGCAAGAATTACTTACGAACATAAATATAAAAGAGGTGAATCAAATATATTACTCAAACACAATCTGAACATATTCTCATAATCCATCGGATCCCAGCAAACTCATCATAGCAACAGCATAAGGATTACATATGTGCCTCGATCATGTAGGGCAGCTCACGAGGACTAATTAGTGAAGCACAAGAACGGGAGGAGAACATCACATAGCTACTGGTCATGGACCCATGGTCCAAGGGAGACTACTCACAACTCATCCGGGAGGCGTCCATGGTGGTGGAGAAGCTCCCGGTGGTGATCCTCCCCTTCGGCAGGGTGCCGGGAAGAGTTCTCCTGGTGCTCCCGATCTTGGAAGCGGCGGCGGCGGCGGAACAGAGATGAGATCGCGAAAAAGAGTTCCCGTCTCGAGGGTTTCGGGAGACGCTTTAAATATATGCCAAAGGGGGGCATCAGCGGAGCCTCGGGGGGCCCAGGCACCCCCCCGGCACGGCCCAAGGGGGGGAGGCGCGCCGCCAGGGCGCCTGGAGCCCTGGTGGCCCCCCCCCCCGACTGTACTTCGGGCGCACGGTAGCTTCTGGAACGCTGATTTTTTATATAATTTTTCTGGATTTTTCCTGGCGTTCTCGTAATGTGAAAACCTGAAATACAAAAACAGCCGAAAACAGAAACTGGCACTGGGGTGCACTGAGTTAATAGGTTAGTCCAAATATGATCAAAAGTGTATGGAAGTGTATAAATAACATAGCAATATCACCCAAAAGAGGCATGGAGCAAGCAGAAATTATAGATACGTTTTGGACGTATCAACATCCCCAAGCTTAATTCCTGCTCGTCCTCGAGTAGGTAAATGATAACAAGAATAATTTCTGTGGTGACATGCTATTAACCATATAGGACTTTTTCATAGTCATACGACAAAAGCTTACTGAGACAATGAATCTATAGTAATTAAGTTGCCTCATGAGAAAATCACAAAGGACTGAAAGTTTTACAATATGATACTGAAACATCAAATAGATTTGTAATGAACATGGTGTGCAAATATGATAAAGTGATATCTAGCTTGCCCCCTTTAGTGAAGCAAAACATAAATGCAGGGGCACCTCCAAGGTTTAAGTGATGACTAGATACAATGATTTCAGAATAAACGATATCACAATCATGCAAAAGACAATGCTATTTTGGGACAATGCACATTACACTCAGAATGACAATCATGCTCTCAGTAGTTGGTGCTTTAAAAGAAGGTGGAGACTCTCGAACCGTGGCTTTTGTTGGCAAGGTTGAAAACCCGTAATCGGAAACAAAGACAAAACATGTACCAGAGCTCTTGGTTTTAAAACAGAGGTAATAATAATTTTTTTAGATCATGCATGTTTTGTCAACGAATGCTAGCAGACAACTCAATCACTTCTTGAGATGGACAAGTTTTGAGGAACGGCTCCCGAATGAGGACGATCACATCCTCTTAATCTCCTTTGTTTATCACTGCCAAAGTTTTCTGATTTCTCATGAACAAAGCGTGAAGGAGGGTTTGTTTGTTATATTATCTTTTTGAGCCGGGCGCACTCAATGCCAGTTCCTTCTCGTATTATTGGTTTGCACATTATACATGCAATCCCGGGGTGAAGCTTGTCCAACTTAAAAAGATCATGAATTAACTACTACTTCCTCATGAACTTACAACAGTGGCACAAAATAGGAATGCTTTTTCTTTGAATAATTTCGAGATGGTACATGCAAGTCTCCGTTAGGAATGGCAGGTAAATACCATGTAGGAAGGTATGGTGGACTCATATGGCACAACTTGATTAAAGGAACGTGGATGCACAAGCAGTCAGTCCGCTTAGTATAGGCGAAGGTTAGCAAAAGACTGGGAGCGACCAACTAACAGAGCAATGACGGTCATAATCATGCAGAGCGACAAAGCAACATTGAATCAGGCATGGAAGTTATATCGCTACTCAGAAACAAAAGATCATCAAGGCTTGACGGACTTTCTTTACAGTCTTAAATATGCGTGAGCATACGCCAAGTCAATCAAAATAAATTCTTGAAGGAAGATATTACTAAACCATACCACATCATAGGCAAACAAATCATGTTGGTACTCCAATAACACATTGGGAACCCCTGAGCTATTTGAGACTAACCATAAGAAAACATGAACTACTAAGCGCCATCGTGCACGTAGCATCTTTATCATAGACATATCAACCAATGCAATGGAAGCAAACTCTCTTAATAAATAAGCATGATAACTAAAGAGAGTTCAAGCAACCAACTAAACGAAAGCTCTTTAAAAAGATAAGCATGAAAACTGAGAGTTGAACATGATAGTAGCTATTAAAAGACAAAGAACACACACAGCAAGGATAGACATGAAAATTCTATGTTATGTTCTAGGTAGAAGTGGAGCATGTTTCTCTCCCACATAAAGAAAGCTGAGTTCCGACTCGTTATGAAAAGCTAAAGAAAATTAAAAGCAAGACGCTCCAAGCATAGCACATAACACATGAAGTGATAAAAATATAGTGGAACGAAAGACGAACTGATAATGTTGATGGAGAAGGGGATGCACGGGGGCATCCCCAAGCTTAGATGCTTGAGTCTCCTTGAATATTTCTTGGGGGTGCACGGGGGCATCCCCAAGCTTGAGCGCTTGACACTCCTGAATATTTTTATCATCTTCCCTCGCACACTTGAAAACTCCCTTCATACATAACTCATCATAATCTGATTAGCGAGGTTAGTACCCATAATAAAATAATTGTACCTTGCTGGAAATAAGGATATTCTTGAAGGTCTACTGTTTCTCAAGATTGCCAAAAGGTTTTTGCAAAGAAAAAGCAAGCTCTAGGTTTGCAAAATGAAGGAAAGGCAAAACAGGACAGAATCTGTGAAAAACAGAACAGCAGGTAGTAAATGATTTGTTCGGGGCACTTCTGCAACTCTAATCAAAAAACTCAGAACAGATGCATGAAATACAATTATATAGAGCACGCTGTCGAAAAAATTCAGACCAAAAAGATGATCTGGTGATTTTATACGAATTTTTCTATCCAAGGACAGAATCTGTTTCCTGGACAGCACCTCACAACTTTTGAACTTTTTTGCAATCACGGGCTATACTTGGCACAAAATTGAAAAGAAAAGATACAATGATGATGCTAATGTAGTAAACAAGATCAAGACACAACAAAAGCAAAATAAATTTTTTATTCATGTGGGCTGCCTCCCAAAAGCGCTTTCTTTTATGCCTTTAAGCTAGGCATAATGCATATAGATCAAGTTTTATCAAGAGTAAAAGAATAGCTAGACCGTATAACAGACTCAAAAGGTAACTTGATCTTCTTTCGAGGGAAGTGTTCCATCCCTTTCTTGAGAGGAAACTGAAATTTTATATTACCCTCTTTCATGTCAATGATAGCACCAACGGTGCGCAAAAAGGGACGTCCCAAAATAATTGGACAAGAAGGATCACATTCAATATCCAGAATAGTAAAATCAACGGGAACGTAATTATCATTGACAACGATAAGAACATCGTCGATCCTCCCCAAAGGTTTCTTTATGGAAGAATCAACGAGACGAACACCAAAAGAACAAGAATCATAAGGTTTCAATTTAAGCATATCATATATTCTTTTGGGCATAACAGAGGTACTAGCTCCAACATCACATAATGCATAGCAAGAGAAGTCATTCAATTTAATTTTTATCATAGGATCCCAACCATCTTCTAGCTTTCTAGGTATGGAGGCTTCTACTCTAAGTTTCTCCTCCCTAGCTTTAATAAGAGCATTAGTGATATGCTCTGTGAAGGCAAGGTTAAGCGTGCTAGTGCGGGGGTCTCTAGACATCTTGTGAAGGAAATCAATAACTTCGGTAAGAGTGCAATTATCAAAATCAAGGTCACAAGCATCAAGTAAAGTGTTAGTGGTGTCCTTTAGGTTCACTTGTTTGGTAGTTTCTATAGTCATAGCATCACCATTAATAGGTCCATCGGGACCAGGAGTACATTGGGTGCTAAGAGTTTGGATATCCTCAACAACTTGGATAGTAGCAACAGTGTGGTGGGTAGGAAGGCTCTTAATTCTATCTTCTTCCTCCCTTTCTCTAGCCCATCTCTCTTTAAGTTTAGCCATCATCCTAATGTTTTCATTAATTTGCACTTGAATAGCATTCATAGGAGTGACCTTCCTCTCCTCAAGAGGAGAAGTTCTAATTTTAAGCAATTCTACCTCATTGGCTAAATTGTCTACCTTCAAAGAGAGATCACCTAGTTTGTTTAGTTTTTCTTCTACACTATTATTAAAAGCTTTTTGGGTAGTGATGAAATCTTTAAGCATAATCTCTAGTTCAGTAGTGGAGTTCCTGGTGCTAGGATAAGCATTGTTGTTCCCATAAGAATTAGAGGGGAACGGTCTAGGATTGCTACCAAAATTACTCCTATAAGCATTATTGTTGAAATTGTTTCTAGAGATAAAATTCACATCTACTTGTTCTTGAGCAATCAAAGAATTTAAAGGAACATCACGAGGATCAACTGAAGATTGCTTCGAAAGTAGAGACATGATCAAGTCAACTTTTTCATTTAGGGAGGAAATCTCCTCGACAGAGTTTACCTTCCTACCTGTTGGAGCGCGTTCGGTGTTCCATTGGGAATAATTGGTCATCATCTCATCGAGAAGCTTTGTGGCAGCACCAAGTGTAGTTGACATAAAGGTTCCTCCCGCGGCCGAATCTAACAAGTTCCGCGAGGTAAAGTTCAAGCCTGCATAAAAAGTTTGGATAACCATCCAAGTAGTCAAACCATGAGTAGGGCAGTTCTTGATAAGAGATTTCATACGTTCCCAAGCTTGGGCAACGTGTTCATTATCCAATTGTTTAAAATTCATTATGTTACTTCTTAGTTGGATAATTTTAGCAGGTGGATAGTATTTTCCAATAAAAGCATCTTTGCACTTGTCCCATGAATCTATGATGTTTCTAGGCAAAGACTGAAACCAAATTTTAGCTCCTCCTCTCAAGGAGAAAGGAAAAATCTTAAGCTTAACAATATTACCGTCTACTTCTCGGTACTTTTGCATATCACAAAGTTCAACAAAGTTGTTCAAGTGTAAAGCAGCATCATCTCCAGCACCGGAGAATTGATCTTTCATGACTAAGTTCAGTAAAGCAGGTTTAATTTCATATGAAGGTGCTGAAGTGGCAGGTGTAGTGATAGGTGTGCAGATAAAGTCATCGTTGTTGTGACTAGTGAAGTCACACAACTTGGTGTTCTCGGTGGAACCCATAGTAGCAAGCAAGCAAGATAACTATTTTTGTGATTTTCGATAAAAGATACTAAAGCAAAACTGAAAGGTAAACTAACAAGACTAAAAGCAAAGGTAAAAGATAGCGTGCAACTCCCCTATCCTGAAGAGTGGAGTCCCCGGCAACGGCGCCAGAAATTGCTTTGCTAGGTGGCTTCTCACCCCTCGTTGGTTACCCCAAGTGGAAGGTTTGAGATGCAGTGTAGTAGAAGTTTTCCCTTGGCAATACCAATGATCGTTTTCCCTGAGACTCCCAGTTTCAACAAGAAGGTGTCAACTGCTAACGGCGCCAGATATTAGCAATCAACGTGGACCTGCACACAGATACAAATAACTTTTCTCCCAACGAGTACAGAGAGGTTGTCAATCCCTCTGGCCTTGTAGTTTACAAAGGATCAAACGCAAGTGATAGTAGTGATAGATATTGCTGCAATAGTAAGTAAAAGCGTAAAGTAAATAGCGGATGTGATCAATGATGGTAATATGGACCGGAGTCTCATGATGTTCACTAGTGATGTCTCTCTCCCAAAAGACGATAAAACAGCTATGCGAGGTAAACGAATTACAGCTAGGCAATTGACAGAACCATGAACGCAAACCAATGCTAACTACATTGCAAGAAAGGTTGAGGCTCAAAGCATGGGCGGTACGCCGAGGTAAGTAGACCGAAATCCATCTGCATCTACTACTAATCATCTACCTTGAGATATCTATCCAGAACATCTCGCTGGTATTAAGTTGCGAGTCCCACCCATAGTGTAAACTCAAAGCAACAGACAACTGCATTAAAAGAACTTTGCGTAAAGTAAACAATCCTTGCACCCGCGGGCACAAGCACCGTTGTTTTCCCCCTTGTGGCAACAACACATCCCCTAGACTCATGTTTTTGTCACTCAAACTAGTCATCGAGGGGCATGAACCCACAATCAAGCATAACGTTCCCTCTTGGAGTCACTACCTACTACTTGGCCAAAGCAATAAATAACAACGGAGAACATGCAAGAATTACTTACGAACATAAATATAAAAGAGGTGAATCAAATATATTACTCAAACACAATCTGAACATAATCTCATAATCCATCGGATCCCAGCAAACTCATCATAGCAACAGCATAAGGATTACATATGTGCCTCGATCATGTAGGGCAGCTCACGAGGACTAATTAGTGAAGCACAAGAATGGGAGGAGAACATCACATAGCTACTGGTCATGGACCCATGGTCCAAGGGAGACTACTCACAACTCATCCGGGAGGCGTCCATGGTGGTGGAGAAGCTCCCGGTGGTGATCCTCCCCTCCGGCAGGGTGCCGGGAAGAGTTCTCCTGGTGCTCCCGATCTTGGAAGCGGCGGCGGCGGCGGAACAGAGATGAGATCGCGAAAAAGAGTTCCCGTCTCGAGGGTTTCCGGAGACGCTTTAAATATATGCCAAATGGGGGCATCAGCGAAGCCTCGGGGGGCCAGGCGCCCCCCCGGCGCGGCCCAGGGGGGGCGCGCCGCCAGGGCGCCTAGAGGCCTGGTGCCCCCCCGGCTGTACTTCGGGCGCACGGTAGCTTCTGGAACGCTGATTTTTTATATAATTTTTCTGGATTTTTCCTGGCAGTTCTCGTAATGTGAAAACCTGAAATACAAAAACAGCCGAAAACAGAAACTGGCACTGGGGTGCACTGAGTTAATAGGTTAGTCCAAATATGATCAAAAGTGTATGGAAGTGTATAAATAACATAGCAATATCACCCAAAAGAGGCATGGAGCAAGCATAAATTATATGTACGTTTTGGACGTATCAGGGCGCCGCTAGCGGGTGCTGATGTTGCCGCCGCCAAGGAGAAAGCCACGCCCCGAGCCGACAGGGTTCTTCAAGTTTGAACTGCTCCACCGAACTGCCAGTCCAATTATCGAGCCGCTACTGCCCTGTAATGAACCAGAACATATATTTTGCGTTTAGTTACTTTATCTCTTATATTTGCCTGGAACTGATATCTCTAGTTGGATTCAGAATGCGCGTTTATCCTTGTGAGCTTTGTACATTTGCGTTCGTATGATCGATCCCTATGTATGCTTTGGATGCTTGCCGGTATCATATTGCTGCAATAGTCATAAGGGTCCAACCCTTATCAGTCATTTTGGCGTGGATGCGTCCCGGCAGGTTTTTCCCGGGTAGTTCTCGATGCAGCCTCTCGTCCTGCGAGCATGGCTCTGGACAAAATGATGGTGTGATCAAAGAAACTATCCTAGGTTCCTCCGCACAAGGGTGGTCACAATACGAACGCTCACTAGAGTCAAGGGATAAATGACTGCGAAATTTGGAAAAGTAGCAATAGGACGAGGTATCGTAAACTTAGCTTTCATCTTCAGCTTCTCCCCACCCTCTGTCGGTTGCGCGCATCGGATATTCCCACGCGGCCCGAAAGAGCAATCAGGTGGTCTTTCCTTCCCAGCAGGGACTGATATGATTCTCTGATGATTGGCGGGCATCAAGGATGTTGCGTCGGGCTTCTTTGGTCCCCCTCCCACTTCTCTCCCTTCCTTTCGAATCAACCTGGCGGCTGCCGTTGCAAGGATTGTGCCAGTGCAAGGAGCCTCGCCAAGGTATACTTTGCCGGGGTATCTGTCAACTTACTCATACCAGCGCTTCGCTCAGGATTTGCCCAACGTGGGGGGAAATACTTGGTCTGAGCGTCGCGCTGTAATCGTCGACGTTGACGATGCATGTGCTAAAGTAACTTGACTGTTGACGAAAGGGAGGGACGGGGAGGAGGAAACTCTCGCCCGCACACCTTTTGCCCTTTCTCTATATGGCGCCCGAATGACGGTCATGCCACACGGCCGCCGGGGCAGAACCAGTGATGATCTTAGCTGCGACCCTTGCCGCGGCAAAGCGTGGAGATCAATAAGGGAGCGCAGGGACAGCCCCACGTTGCTCCAGTATCTTCGCAGGCGCCATTGTCGATGGCGCCGTTGAAGATAAGAGTAGCAATGAAGATGGCGCACTACGCACGCTTTCAGGTTCACGCAAGCGATCCCTCCTACCTCGCGCACCAAAGATGTCGCAGGATATCTGCGGCCACCTATGGGACCAGGTGGCCCCTTGCTGGTTCGACAGGGGGGGACGTCACGTTGCACAAAGAGCATATCAGCGTACGACAGCACGACAGAGAGCACACAAGCAATTTACCTAGGTTCGGGCCGCCGCGAGGCGTAAGACACTACTCCTACTTTGGTGGATTGATGGTGGAATGAGCGAGGTGGTGCGTGGTACACTTGCCCGACAGGGTTTGCCTCAGGGCCATAGCGACTACGCGCGTATGGTGGTGTGGGTTCATCAACTTTCCAACCCCTTTCTATGGTTGCCATGTGCCTCCATTTATAGATAAATGGGTGACCACAGTGGCAAAGTAGTCATTATGCACTGATAAGATAGCGAACAGTGCTATCATACCTAACTCTGCAGGCTGACAGGGCGCATTAAATGTGCCGCTTAACGTCACATTGATGGCTGCCCGGCAAGCCTTGTCGGGCTATCCCGCCAGCTCTGTGTCTGCCTGCTGGACACGTCGCAGGACGGATGTCATCTGCATGTTCTTCTTGTAGGAACTGGCTGCCATGTGGCTAATGGCTGCCAATTAATCATCTTGCAGCTTGAAACCGCATTGATTGACGACGTGGGTCATGCTTGACTGTTCGGTGGGGTGGTTTGGCCTCCGCGAGCCCCCGGCAGGGCCTGCCGGGGTGTTTATGCTATCTGCTTCAGGGGTGGCCAAGCCCCTTGCCGAGCTCGCCTGCCCGGCAAGGGAGGCCCTTCTCTTGTTGATGTCTTGCTTCTCTGGTTCGGCCTTGGTCCTGGGTTGTCCATGCATGAGTCAGGGGAAAACACATACCCCTTTATATTTCCCCCGACACGCTCCCCCCAAATCCTCAGCCCGCCGTTGTCCTGTCAACGTCGCCGGCAAGTTGTGTTTCAAAACTGGTATCTATATAAAGAATATCTCATCTGTTTCGTTTCTTTCATTCATATGCATGTCATTTTCATGGTCTAGCAAATATTTTTCTAAAGGATCACTAGGAGGCACAACAATAGAAGTAAGACCAATATTTTCATCTTTACTAGGTAATTCTTTATCAGGAGGTTGGCTACGAAATTTGGAGAAATTAAACTCATGAGACACATCACCAGATTAACATTAACAGTTTCCTTAGTGCAATCAATCTTAGCATTAACTGTGTTCAAGAAAGGTCTTCCAAATATAATGGGACAAAAATCATGTTGTGGGGAACCAAGATCTAGAAAATCAGTAGGGTATTTTATTTTCCCACACAAGACTTCAACATCTCTCACAATCCCAAGTGGTGTGATAGTATCTCTATTAGCAACCTTAATAGTGACACCAATATCTTTTATCTCAACATGTGCAATATCATTCATAACTTCTTGATATAAAGTAAACGGGATAACAGTTACACTAGCACCCAAGTCACATAAGCCATGATAACAATGATCTTCTATTTTAACAGAGACAACATGCATGCCAACAACGGGTTTATTTTTATCTTTAGTATTGGGTTTGGTAATTCTAGTAGCTTCATCCTAGAAATAAATAACATGTCCATCAATATTATCAACCAAGAGATCTTTAACCATAGCAACATTAGGTTCAACTTTAATTTGTTTAGAGGGTGTAGGTGTTCTTGTATAACTTCTGCGAACCACAACTGAAGCATTAGCATGTTCTTTTATCCTTACGAGAAAAGGGGGTTTCTCAATATAAGAAGTAGGAACAACTGGGTTAACATTATAAGTAATAATTTCTTCTTCAGTTTTAGTAGGTTCTTCTACTTCTAATTCAATAGGTGGATGATATTTAAACCACTTATCCTTGGGGAGATCAACATGAGTTGCAAATCATTCACGAAAAGAAGCTACTATCTCAGATTCAAGTCCATATGTAGTGCTAAAATTATGAAAAACTTCGGTATCCACAAAATATTTATCACAATAAAACTCAAGCTTTATAGTTGACTCCTTACCTTCATCGAGTTCCCAATCTTCAGAGTTCCATTTAATTCTTTCCAAAAGATCCCACCTGAATTCAATAAGCTTCTACATAAAAGAACTAGTACAAGAAGTATCCAGCATGGATTGATCATTACGAGAAAGCCAAGCATAAAAATTATGTATAATAATTTATCTTGAGAGATAATGATTGGGGCATGAATATAACATTGACTTAAGCCTCCCCCAAGCTTGAGCTATACTTTCTTCTTCACGAGGCCAGAAATTATACATATAATTCCGATCACGATGAAACAGATGCATATGATAAAACTTTTGATGAAATTCCAATTTCAATCGGTTCCAGTCCCATGTTCCAATATCATCACATAACCTAAACCATGTCAATGCTTTCCCCCCTAAAGATAAATGGAAAACCTTCTTCTTAACTTCATCTCCAGGTAAACCTTCAACCATAAACAATCCACAAATTTCATCGACATATATCAAGTGCATGTTAGGATGTTTTGTTCCATTTCCTGCATAAGGGTTAGCTAGCAATTTCTCTATCATACCCAAAGGGATTTCATAATAAATATTTTCAGTCGGTGCAGCGGGTTGAGGGACAACTATTTGTGTTTCGGGTCGAGGTGAAGATACCCCGAACAAACCCCTCAAATGATTATTTTCCATAGTGACAAGTGAGAGTAAATTTCAGCACGTAAAATAAATGTTTCCTTACAAAAATTCCACTCACCAAAGGTGCTTCACTCCCCGGCAACGGCGCCAGCAAAGAGTCTTGATGAACCACAAGAATAGGGGATCAATTGTAGTCCTTTCGATAAGTAAGAATGTCAAACCCAACGAGGAGCAGAAGCAAATGACAAGCGGTCACACACCGAGATTATCGGTATCAGATAGTTTGGTAGTAAGATAATTCGTAACGGGTAACAAGTAACAAATGTAACAATGGTGCAACAAGGTGGCCCAATCCTTTTTATAGCAAAGGAAAAGCCTGGACAAACTCTTATATTAACCAAAGTGCTCCCGAGGACACATGGGAATTATGGTCAAGCTAGTTTTCATCATGCTCATATGATTCGCGTTCGCTACTTTGATAATTTGATATGTGGGTGGACTGGTGCTTGGGTGCTTTCCTTACTTGGACAAGCCTCCCACTTATGATTAACCCCTCTCGCAAGCATCCGTAACTACGAAAGAAGAATTAAGATAAATCTAATCATAGCATGAAACATGTGGATCCAAATTAGCCCCTTACGAAGCAACACGTAAACTAGGGTTTAAGCTTCTGCCACTCTAGCAAGCCATCATCTACTTGCTACTCCCCAATGCCTCCCCTAGGCCCAAATCATGGTGAAGTGTCATGTAGTCGACGTTCACATAACACCACTAGAGGAAAGACAACATACATCTCATCAGAATATCAAACGAATACCAAATTCACATTTAAAAACATTACAACTGAGCATCTTAGGAGCTCTCTTAGACCATCAGCGTTCAGTGGTTTACGTATTCCTAGCCGTACGATCTATTTCTTCCCCGCGCCTGGGCCGAAAGAGGCTATTTTGATGCGCACTGGCTGGCTAACTGGGCAGATGTCTGTGAGGGGTGAGGGCAAGAAGAAGGACAGGGCGAGAAGGAGACATCAGGCGGTGAGGCAGAAACGTGTCTCCTTCACCACAATCGCAGTTGGCGGCAGCCCCTCCAGTGACCAGTCCTTCTCTCTCACCCTCAACAAAGACACATTGGCCGGCGCCGTGACACGTCCTAAGTCATGGAGCACCTCGGCGAAGACGCGGGCGGTAGAATCGTGCTACTCAAAGTTCACCCCAATCTACTTCATTTGTATTCTTCCCAAGTTATTGTAGTTTTTTTTTATCTGAAGTTATTGGAGTTTTGGTTTGATAGATCTAAGCATGAGATAGATATAAATAAATCTCTGATGGTTATTGCAGGTCAGGTGTTCGACAATTTGTTTGATTGGCATATTATCTGTTGAATGCTTATAACTTCGCTGCTTCCCATCCATAATTATATTCAATAAACTAACATGTCTATTTTCCTATAGTCTCACGCTTGATCTTTCTTACATTGACTATGTAGATCCTCCTTTCCATCAGCTTCTACTTGCCCACCTCTTGATTGGATCTTCAGGAGCAGAAGACCGTGCAACTTCTAACTTCATTCTTTTCTCGCTGGTGTTTGTTGTATCATTGCCCCATGCCCCCATCCTGCATCCTCAGGTATGCCATTGCAGCAGATCACTGGAAGTTATTATTGTTGACTACACAACTTATATATTTTAAATTGTCTAAGGGACACATTACAGAGCAAGTAGCATAAGCAATAATCATGCAAATCATCTCCCGGTCAATTTTACCATGCATGAATAGTACCTATATCAATATTTATCATGCATGTTATTATGGGTTGCTGACAACTGTTTTTCATAATGGTATGATGAGTAGCGATTTACATGGTGGCCCTGCTGAACTTCGTTAAAGCACATCCTACTCACTTGTTTTTCACCTATTTTATCCAATACATGTTCCATTTTATGTAACATGCATTGGTACGAATTACCATGTCTAAATTATATGCCATATAATTGTAGTTGAGACCCCTTGATTTTACTATCCATTATGGGTCAATGACCTCCATGTTTCGCGCCTCCATATTGTTCCATAATTTCCTACGATTACATGGGAAAATGGGTGGGAACAACAACTCCTGCAGCTAACTGGTTGGAATATGTGAGATGCTGATGGCACACGAAGCGACAGTTTTTTGAATTTAGTTTTGATAAAATCAGAGGAAAGGTAATTAATGATGTTGTTTATATCTAACTTTTTTTTTCTACATTAAAATGCTTCAGAATCTACTCATACTACATTCATTCCATCTCTGGCTATCTCTGATGGGAACTCGGATGCCGTTGTATCCCATTTATCACCAGCCAATGCAATGTAATAATTGTATACACTAAAATGTCCTTAGTTAACACATTTTGTACTTACATTGCAAGGTAGGAAGACTATGCAGTGAAAACAAATAAGTTTTCGCAATAAATAATGTTATGCTATCTGTTTCTTGGAAGTTTACCCCTAATAAGATATCCATTTGAGAACATGTGTCGGATTTTGTTTGTTTAGATAAGCATCATCATGGTTTCAATGCCAAAAGTATTTAATTGCAAAGTGTTTTTGTGTGTGCGGGCTTACCTGAGTGCAATCATCATCTCCCTTTATGCACATGATTTTTGATAAGCTCAGAACTACTACAATGATTGATCAGAGTAAGTTGTGCATTGGTGTTAGACATTTAGTACATTGGCATGTAACATATTTTGTTTTATTTTGTTTGCATTAAATCACTTTTCCCTCCGCTTTTGTTGTACTGCATGGTTCAAGGCTTCATGATATGTGAATAGAACCAATGTTCACTGAAACTGTTCGCTGCCTATGATTAAAGTGATGCTGAAGAAATCAAGCTGCGTAAGTGCCATCAATCACCACAACTATGTTGTATGTTCTCTGCTTTGACATCCAACGATGGAGAATCTCACAACACTAAGAGGCGCTCTTTACCAGAACGGCCAAACACTACAAATGGTACATATTTACTAGGTGTTAGGGTCTAATATCAAGATTCCCATTTCTCTGCTTTGACATCATGATACTAGGTTTTAATTTTTGTTTGTTGTTCCCAAAGTGATGATGTTGTATTCTAAATGGTTGTTGCCACGAAGAAAAGTGGGTGGTTGTCAACTCTCTCTTGAAAGGTGGTTGTCAACTCTCTCTTGAAAGGAGTGTGAAGATTATAATGTGGTGATAGAACCTGTTTAGAATTTTAGTGACGTTCAAGTAGTGTAAACTAGGCAGTGAGATACTATTGAGCCATTGCACTATTCTTTTTGTGGATTTTGATTTAGGTTTTGTGTTTTGGTCTGTAATTGTCATATTTTTCACTCTAAGAAAATGTAAATTATATGTTAATCTGACCAGTTGAATTCAACTATATGTTGCTACCTCTATAGTTTTCTCCATTATTATCTTATTTGCTCAGCAAAACCAAAACTGGTGCTTCTTATGCATCATATTTTACGAAATTCCTATGAGTATGATAGAAATGGGAATCTTCCAAACATACAACCATATGAATATCATGCCTTTTTTGTCTATTTTTATGCAATTTCATATCATTCAATTGCCAAAATGGACGGGCGCAGCAACGCACGCCTTCAGTGATCTAGTGATTACTTATAACAAGACTTCTCCCATGTCCTCAGGAACAAACGTAACTACTCACAAAGCATATTCATGTTCAGGATCAGAGGGGTATTGAATATTACAAGGATCTAAACATATGATCTTCCACCAAATAAATCAACTAGCATCAACTACAATGAGTAATCAAAACTACTAGCAAACCCACAGGTACCAATCTGAGGTTTTGGGACAAATATTGAATATAAGAGATTGACCCTCCCTCGATGAGAGGATCGTTGATGATGATGATGGCTTCGATTTCCCCCTCCCAGAGGGAAGTTTCCCCGGCAGAATAGCCCCGCCGGAACCGTAGATTGCTTCTGCTGAGGTTCCGCATCGAGACGGCGGCGCTTCGTCCCCAAAGCCTCCTTATGATTTTTTTTCCAGGTCAAAACCCTTCATATAGCAGAAGATGGGCACCGGGGGCCACAAGCTCGGGGGCACGCCCTGGGGGTAGGGCGCCCCCAGGCTTGTGTCCACCTGGTGGGTCTCCTTCTGTTCTTTCTTCGCCCAATATCTTTTATATATTCCAAAACAATTCTCCGTAAAGTTTCAGGACATTTGGAGTTGTGCAGAATAGGTATATCAGATTTGCTCCTTTCTGATCTAGAATTCCAGCTGCCGTCATTCTCCTTCTTAATGTAAATCTTGTAAAATAAGTAATAAAAGGCATGCGAATTGTATCATATAGTGAAATAATAGTCTATAATGCAATAAATATCAACATAAAAGCATGATGAAAAATGGACGTATCAGGCTCTGTTTCGCGCGCAACCGATTTCAGGGGCGGCGGTAGAAGCGCCGTCTGCGGGCATACTCGGGGTAGTTCTTCTCGAGGCAATCGGGGGAGGTGTTGGTGGGGTTGCTCTTCCGGCGAGCTTCTTGCGTTTCACACCCGAAACCTTCGCGGGCGCGGGCCGGACCGGAATCCCGACGCCGACGGGGCCGGCGGGCGCGCGTGCCTTCCAGGCGGGGGCTGCGGGATCGCCACCCTGTACGACAACGTTGCCCTGCCACTTGCGGGATGGTGCGGTGGAGCCTTGAACGGCGACGAGCGTGACATGGCCAGCGACAAGATCTGTGAGAGGGGTTGGCGTGTGGATGACATCCACGGTGACGGCCGACGACTGGGAGGTTTCCATGGCGGCAGAGGGAAGCCGAGGATGGTGCTTCGGAGCGGGCGGAGGGAAGGGGAAGCAGGAACTGCCGCGCAGAAATGTCCCTCCCGCCAAATCTCGTAGCCGATAGGGGTCGAGCTGTCGGTGTACTAAGATAGGGGTACCTTAGTACCTCGACTTGTGCACGGGCAGTAGCAGCTTCCCGCGGCAGGGTTTGCCACGTGCTTGCCGGAAACCTCCCTGATCCTTATTTAAGCCATTCAAAAACAAAGTATGCAAGACAGAAGATCAAGGCCCCGACAAGTTGAGCTTGCCGGGAAGGCCATCCCAAGCTCGAGACTATCACATTAACACAAGGCCCTGGCAAGGGGAGCTTGCCAGGAAGACCAGAAGATTGTATCTAGAAGACAAGCCTCGGCGCACTCTGCGCCCCGGCAAGACCCGGGGAGCGACAAGCTTCCCGGCCCGACAAGATCAAGCCCCCGGCAAGGTGCTTGCCGGGGGAAGCCTGCACTATGTGCCCGCGCTCCAGCTCATCGGCCCACGCGTCGCCCTGAGGCCATTCCAGGGACGTGTGGCGGATGGCTGTGCAGCCTGGGGGACACGGTGGCACTCCACGGTGACGAAGCTACCGCCGTGGCAAACGGAGACGCAAGGGCGGGCGCTTTTGGGGTCGACGGCGACGGGCATTTAATGCTCTTGTCCCCCACTGTCAAAGTAGGTGGTGACCACTGTTCATCCACTGTTCATCCACTGTTCCCGCACTGTTACAACTACCCCCAAAGTTACTTTTTTACCCTTTCTCCTACGTTGACACCTGTCGGTGACCCCTTGAGCTATAAAAGGAGGCCCATGCACAACGTAGAAAGGGTTCGGAAGCTAGATATCTCTCCCGCTCGGTGTAGCTAGTTCTTCAAGCTCCCGAGCTCCCCAACTCAATACAAACCAAGCAGGAGTAGGGTTTTACGCGTCCATCGCGGCCCGAACCTGGGTAAACTGCCCGTGTGTGCTCTACGATCTGCTCTTTGTGCTCCCTCCGCTCCCTTACCGCACGAACAAGGGGCTGCGGTCCCATAGATGCTCGTGGTGGACAGTTTCCCCCGACATCTTTGGCGCGACAGGTAGGGGGCGTCGAGGTTGTGCGAACCCGATCCGGCGCTCACGCGGGCGCAATCTTCATCAACCTCTCCAGCTTCATCAGCTTCATCAGCAACAACATGGCCCCGAAGAAGAAGGCTTCGGAGGTCGCGGGCCCGTCTGCGTCTGTTCCGCCGCCCCCAGAGCCAATGGTGGGCGGAGGAGACGCCGTCGGAAGGGTGGTCGCCGGCGAGGAAACTCACGGCGCCACCAAATCCAAGGACAAGACGGACGACCGAGCCTCGGTCTCCGTGGACGCGCCACGTCCATCGCAGCTGACGACAACCCAGCAGCGCCATGGTACAGGAGGTACCATCCGCTTGCTGGGGCAAGGACAAACTGGATGTTCGCGGGATGCTCCAGGCCATCGAGCTGGCACGAGCAAGGCGCGGTCGCCGGGGCGAGAAACTGCTCCTTCTAACCCTGTTAGAAGTCCGAGCATATCTCGCTCCTCGCACCGCTCGCCCCCGCTCCCCTCCTCTCCAGCAGAAGCACTCGCAAGAGCGCAACTGCTCCTCGATTTCCCTCCAGCGGCAGACAAAGCCGAAGACTGGAGGGCGACGATCCAAAGCCTCATCGCCTTCGCCAACAACGATACGCCGCAGCAGCCGGCGACTTCGCGGCCACGGCAAGTCGAGAAGACGAAGGCCGACGGCGACAAGACCGCCGGGGGTGCAACCACCGTGCACTCCCCGCCGCGGAAGCAGAAGACGCCTCCCCGCCGGATTAACATCGACGACGACTCCACGGCGTCGTCGGATCCGCGGGCTCGTCGGGACCAGCGCCAAGTCCTTGACGACCGGCGACAAGAAGACGCTCGAACGAAGATCGAGCGCCGCCGAGAAGCCCGGCGACAATCAGATCAGCGAGCTGGGACCGCTGTCGATACGCACGTGCCCGGTGAACCAGGCGACTTGCCGTACGCGGCAGGTTGCCCTGCGTTTACCCGTGAGCTGCGGCGCGTCCAGTGGCCCAGCATGAAAAACTTCAAGCCCGACGTACCGGAGAAGTACGACGGCAAGACGCACCCCTCGGAGTTCCTCAGTATCTACACCATCGCGGTGCAGGCTGCCGGGGGGCGCGACGAGAAGATACTCGCCAACTACTTCCCGCTGGTGCTTAAGCCGAACGTCCGTTCATGGCTTATGCACTTGCCGGAAGGCTCCATTTCTTCTTGGGCAGATCTTTGCCACCAGTTTGTTGGCGACTTCACGGGCGGCCACAAACCCCACGGCCAGGAGAGTGATCTCCACATCTTGGCCCAGAAGGAAGGAGAGCCCCTGCGCAAGTACATCCAACGATTCAGCCGCGTGCAGCACAACATCCCCGACGTCCACCCTGCTGCGGTTATCAGCGCGTTCCACCAGAACGTACGTAACCGCCGCATGCGAGAAGAGATGGCCATGACCAAGATACGGGATGTCAGCGAGCTCTATGCTCTGGCTGACAAGTGTGCACGCGCCGAGGAAGGGAGGAGACTCCCCGGGGAGGATGCTGGCGCAGGAGGAAGCGACAGTGAGGATGCCGCCCCGGCAAAGAAGAGCCGGCGGCGGAACAATAGGAAGAAGAAGAACAAGGAGGTGCTGGTCGTCGAGAAGTCCGGCAAGGCGGCTCCCGCCAAGCAAGCACAGGCTGGCAGCTCCGGCAAAGAGCCTGCCCCTGTAGCGGCAGCCGACAAGCAGGACGGCTCCGACAAGCAATATTGCAAGATCCACCGCACCAAGGGTCACGATCTCTCCAACTGCAAGCGCGTCGAGTACCTCGTCGAGCAGCAGAAAGCTGAGTACGAGCGACGTGACAAGGAGAAGGCCCAAGGTGGCGGAGGAGAACCCAGCAAGAAGCGGCCATTCAATGGCCGGGGAGGACGCCGCGGCAAGGCCAAGCAGCGGCAAGGTGATCGACCTCCCCGGGGCCGCGACAAGGATGAAGACGATGAAGATGACATGGAGGAAGGTGATGACAGCGAGCAGGCGTTCCAGAAGGCCACGGAAGTCCTGTGTGTCGACGGCGGCGCCTCTCTGCATACTTCCCACCGCCAACTCAAGCAGTGGGTGCGGGAAGTAAATGCAGCTGAGCCGCCCGTGGAGTCGCGCAGGCTCCTCAAATGGTCCAGCACGCCCATCATTTTTGATCTTGAGGATCACCCTGACCGCACCACAGCGGTCGGGTGCTTGCCGATGTTGGTCTCACCAACCATCCGCAACCTCAAGGTCACCAAAATGTTGGTTGACGGCGGGGCCGGCCTAAACTTGATCTCCTCGGCTGTGATCAAGAAACTCCAAATCCCAGACGGCGAGCTCGAAGAGACCGGTTCGTTCCAAGGAATAAACCCGGGGAGGAGCAAGCCCAAGGGGAAGATTACTCTGCCAGTGATCTTTGGCGGGGAACTGAACTTCAGGACGGAGAGGATAACCTTCGATGTTGCCGACATCCCATTGCCATACAATGGGATACTAGGACGTCCTGCCCTCGCCAAGTTCATGGCGGCTTCCCACTACGCCTACAATGTACTCAAGATGCCGGGGCCGATAAGCGTCATCTCTGTCCATGGCGACAAGAAGGACGCGCTTATCTGCGCCGACAAGATCTACCAGGATGCAGCAGCCGCGGCGGAGAGCAGCACACTTGCCGCTGAAGCTCCCGGGGGGAAGAAGACCAAGACCAAGTCCGGCAAGTGCTCTGGGACCCACTCCGGTAACCGCACCTCTTCGGAGTGCTGCGCTGCCGTCGAGGACGTTCCATCGAGCTCCACCGGCAAGAGCAAGAAGGGGATGGCCGCTCCACCGGCAACCAAAAAGGTGTCCGCCAAGGAGGATGGCACTGGTGGTACCTTCACCATCAGTGCTACTCTTGACAGCAAATAGGAAAGCGCGCTCGTTGCCTTCCTGCGGGCGAATGTCGATGTGTTTGCATGGCAACCATCTGACATCCCCGGCGTTCCCAGGAAGGTAATTGAGCACAAGCTTGCTGTTTGTCCTCATGCGCAGCCCGTCAAGCAGAAGGTCAGGAAGCAAGCCGTGGAGCGCCAAGAATTCATTGCCGAAGAAATTAAGAAGCTAGAAGCGGCGGGCCTAGTTAGAGGCGTGATCCATCCGACGTGGTTAGCAAACCCAGTTGTCATGCGTAAGGCCAACGGGAAGTGGAGACTGTGTATAGACTTCACTGATGTGAATAAAGCATGTCCCAAGGATCCATTTCCCTTGCCGCGCATTGACCAAATTGTTGACTCCACTGCCGGATGTGAGCTGCTTTCCTTCCTTGATGCATATTCAGGCTACCACCGGATTTTTATGGCCAAGGAAGATGAAGAGAAGACTGCATTTATCACTCCATGCGGCACATATTGCTTCATACGCATGCCCTTTGGATTAAAGAATGCAGGATCAACATTTGCAAGGGTAGTATACACTGCTTTTGAGCCACAGATCCATAGAAATGTAGAGGCTTACATGGATGATATCGTGGTCAAAAGCAAGAGCAAAGACACACTGATCCAAGATTTGGAAGAGACATTCGAGAATCTGCGCAAGATCCAGCTTAAGTTGAACCCCGAGAAGTGCCTCTTTGGAGTCCCCTCCGGCAAGCTTCTCGGGTTCTTCGTGTCCCAGAGGGGGATTGAGGCCAACCCCGACAAGATTAAGGCCATCGAGCAGATCGAAGCCCCGAAGCGCGTCAAGGACGTAAGGAGGCTTGCAGGTTGTGTGGCTGCCCTCAGTAGGTTCATTTCAAAGTCTGCAGAACGCGCCCTGCCTTTCTTCAAGATCTTGAAGAAGGCAGGTCCTATGAAATGGACTCCGGAAGCGGAGGCAGCACTGCAAGACTTGAAAGGGTACCTATCCTCCACTCCAATACTTGTCACACCTAGGCCACAAGAGAAGTTGCTGCTATATCTAGCAGCAACCAATCAAGTGGTTAGTGCTGCGTTAGTAGCGGAGAGGAAGGCCGGCGAGGAGCCCGCGCCACCGGCAAGCGAATCCAGCGACAAGCAGGGGGCTCCTCCGACAAGCTCTGGCCCCGACAAGGACAACTTTGCGCAGGAACAAGGAGAAGTGCGAAGAAAGATGGTGCAGCGCCCAGTGTATTTTGTGAGTTCCCTCTTGCAGGGGGCTAGATCAAGATACTCTGGGGTGCAAAAGTTGCTTTTCGGTCTCCTCATGGCCTCGAGAAAGCTGCGCCATTACTTCCAGGCACATGAGATAACAGTGGTCACTCGCTTTCCGTTGAAGAGGATATTGCACAATCCAGAAGCAACAGGCAGGATCGTTGAGTGGGCACTGGAGCTGTCAAGCTTTGGTCTCAGGTTTGAGAGTACTTCAACTATCCAGAGCCGAGCTTTGGCAGAATTCATAGCTGAATGGACCCCAACGCCCGATGAAGAAGTTTCAGAGACAAGTGTACCCGTACAAGAAGCGACGAGTGAATGGGTAATGTACTTTGATGGTGCCTTCTCGCTGCAAGGCGCCGGTGCCGGCGTGGTACTCATCGCGCCCACCGGAGAGCACCTCAAGTATGTTATCCAGATGCACTTTCCCAGGGAGCAAGCGACAAACAATACTGCTGAGTATGAAGGCTTGCTTGCCGGCCTCAGGATTGCGGCCGAACTTGGGATTAAGAAGCTGATTGTGCGGGGAGATTCTCAGTTGGTGGTCCGACAAGTCAACAAGAGTTACCAGATCCCTTTGATGGAAGCTTATGTAGATGAAGTGAGGAAGCTTGAAGAGCATTTTGAAGGTCTGCAAATGGAGCACGTCCCGAGAGCTCAGAATGACATAGCAGATGGCCTTTCAAAATGTGCTGCAATGAAGTTACCTGTGGAACCAGGGACCTTCCTGCTCAAGCTAACTCAGCCATCCGTTACACCATCAGTTGGGCAGGCCAAGAAGAGAAAGTTGGTCTCCGGCGACTACTTGCCGGCGGATCTCCCCGAGGCCGCCGCCAAGGTCCCCAAGATCAACGATCAGAACGCTGAGGAACAATTTGCTCCTGCAGATCCAAGGGTCTGTACAGTTGAAGCAAACGTTCCCGACAAGTCTTGCTCCGGCGAGCTTGCCGGGGGACCATCAGCTCCGGCAGAACCAGAGGTTCTGGCCGTAGAAGCTGGGGTTCCCGCAGCGGCCCTCATGCCTTTAGTCCTTGCCGTTGAGCCTCGGGCTCCGGCATGGGCGCAGCAGATTGTCCGTTTTCTGCAAACTGGAGAACTTCCCGACGACCCAGCAGAGATAGAGAAAATAACCAGGCAGTCAAGTATGTACCAGTTCGTGGATAATGAACTGTACAGAAGAAGGCTCAATGGTGTCAGGTTGAAGTGCATTTCCAGAGAAGATGGACAGAAGCTGTTGGCAGAAATACATGGAGGCATATGTGGCCACCACATTGGCGCAAGGGCACTTGCCGGAAAGGCATTCCGGCAAGGGTTCTTTTGGCAAGAAGCCCTCCAAGACGCAACTGCACAAGTAACCAAGTGTGAAGCGTGCCAGTTCCATGCCAAACAAATTCATCAGCCAGCTCAAGCTCTCCAGACGATCCCTTTGTCCTGGCCCTTCTCGGTCTGGGGGCTCGATATCCTCGGGCCCTTCCCCGAGCTGTCGGGGGCTTTGAGTACTTGTACGTAGCAATCGACAAGTTCACAAAGTGGCCAGAAGTGGAACCAGTGAGAAAGGTGACAGCACAGTCAGCAGTCAGGTTCTTCAGGTCAATCGTTTGCCGTTTCGGAATCCCTAACAGGATCATCACCGACAACGGTACACAATTTACAAGTCGCACCTTCATGCAGTACGTCCAAGACCTTGGCGCCAAGGTCTGCTTTGCTTCTGTTGCTCACCCGAGGAGCAATGGTCAAGCGGAGAGGGCCAATGCTGAAGTGCTGCGCGGGCTCAAGACGAGGACCTTCGACAGGCTGCGCAAGTGCGGAAGAAACTGGATAGAGGAGCTACCGGCGGCTCTTTGGTCAATCAGAACGACACCAAGTCGAGCCACCGGACAGACACCCTTTGCCCTTGTCTATGGGGCAGAGGCAGTTCTCCCCACGGAACTCGTATACGGATCTCCTCGAGTGCTCGCTTATGATGAGCTCGAGCAAGAGCAACTGCGACAAGATGATGCATTGCTCCTCGAGGAGGAACGTCTCCAGGCTGCTGTATGAGCTGCTCGATACCAGCAAGCCTTGCGCCGCTACCATAGCCGCAAGGTCAAGGCCAGGAGTCTCGAGGAAGGCGACCTTGTTCTTCGGCGTGTTCAGTCCGCCAAGAATTCCAACAAGTTGACGCCGAAGTGGGAAGGCCCTTATCGGGTGAGACAAGTAACAAGGCCCGGCGCTGTCCGCCTTAAGACCGAAGAAGGCTTACCGGTGAGCAACTCCTGGAACATAGAGCACCTTCGAAAGTTTCACCCATAAGGCGCGGTTGCCGTGACCCGCTCCGGCAACCACCTTTTGTACGAGTCTTGCCGCTGTTGCATGTAAACCTTTGTACAAAGCCGGGCGCAGATCCCGTGCATCAGTAAAGCTTTGTGTTTTCGCACTATTTGCCATTCTCGTGCTTTTCTTTGTTATTTGCATGCATTATTTGGCATTTTGTGCAACACACATATCCGGTAAGCACTACCATGCCAAGAAACCCTGTACTCGTTTCCTCTTCTCCTTTTTTTTTCTCTCTTAAGAAAAAGAAACATTCCTCGCACACAAGTTTGCCGGGGGGGAAGGAGGTGGAGGATGAACCAAGTGCTGTTCAAGAAAGAGAAGCTTGCCGGAAAACGAACAGACTATGAAAGCTAAGTTACCAGAATTTGAGCAGTTCAAATTTTTAATTTTTAGTTATCTTCCTTGAACAACCACACTTTGTATGGAAAACCTGTGCGCGGAGGAACCTACCCGTAGCTAGCCGCACCCTTGTCTTGTTTTCGAGTACGCTCAACGGCTTAAGAGAGCTGCGACAAGTGTCGCGCCCTTATTTCGTTTTCGAGTTCGCTCAGCAAGCTAAGTGCGTTGCGACTAACTGCGGCAAGGTTGCTTGCCGGTAAGGCCTTTGCCAGCAGGCCGCTCAGAGTCCAGCACTCAGCGCTCGCGGCAAGGGTCCCTTGACGGCAAGTTCCCTAAAAGCGTAGGGTAAAAAAGCATACAAAGTAAAGGACCGAAACAAGGGAGATAACACTGCATCAATTGCTCGGAAATAAGATAAATATGTTACAGAGATAACTTGTCGCAATGACTAATGGGTTCGTGTTCATGGCACACTTTGCAGCAACAAAAGAAATAAGAAGAAAGAGGCCTAGTCTACGCGGTCGCCTTCACGCTTGGAGATCTTGTTCACCTTGGCGATGATGTGGGCGACCTGCGCCTTCAGTGCCTCCTGATCTGCGTCGGCCGGCAAGCTGCGGAGAACGTTGACGAGATTTATACCAGGGTTGCGGTAGACAATCTTGGTCAAAACGCGCTCCAGAGTTCCCGCGCAGAGTTGGCGCGACTCCTCGGCCAGCTGCGCGGGGAGTTTCTGCTGCAGACGTGCGAGCGCCGGCGCGATCCCCCTGAAGAAAAGACTGAGCTTGGCGCTGTGAGGGAGATTTGGATCCGGAGAGTATATGAGATGCTCAACCCTTATCGCCATCAGCTCCTTGTCGATGTTGGCGGCAGAAGCCACCAGATCTTCAGTCCATACCTCGACGGTCCGGCGGAAGTTGTTAGCTGAAGTGGCGGCGCTCTCCACCAGGCCTCGCTCCTTGCGGAGCTCGTCCTTCAGCTTGGTTTCGCGGTCCCGGACGGCGTCGAGTGAGTCCTTCAACGTGGAGACCTTCAGCTCCAGATCAGCAATTGAGTCCTTGGCGGCCTTGAGCTCGTCGCCTTGCTTGGAGAGGCGTACCTGGAGTTCAGAGTTAGTGTGGGCGTCCTTCTCGCGCTCTATGTTGAGCGCGGTGACCCTCTCCGTGCTCGCCTTCAGGAACTCCTCCAGCTGCGCCACCTTAGCCTCGAGGTCCTTCTTGGCGGTCTCCACGGTGGCAGCGGCGGCCTTCGCTTCCTTTAGTTCTCCACCAAGGGCCTGCTCCCGGGCGGTAAGGTCTTCCTCGTGAGCGTCGAGGTCGACCTTCCGTTGGTTGAGCTCTCCTTCTCGCCGGGACAGCTCTTCCCCGACAAGACGCTGCTGCTCCTCGGCCTCTGCTTTCTCTAGGAGGAACTCCTGCTGCTCTCCGGCAAGCCTCTCGCGCTCCTCCGCCAAGTCGCGGAGGGCCGCCTGGTTGGCGGCGCGGAGTTCAGCAGCGCGCTTCTCCAACTCTGCTGCAGCCTTGGCAGCGAGGACTTCCCGAGACTCTAGTTTCGCCTGCCTGGCCCGGTAAAGGGCCAGGAGCCGGTGAAGCAGTTTCTCCTCCTCGGGCTCGTCGCTCCCGCCAGGCGCCTCGACGATCTTCAGCCCCGCGGAGGCGAGGACCTCTCCATCAAAGGTCTCTCCCTCCTCGGGGGCTCGCGACGAGGATCCCCACGGCACCTGTATGAAGACGCCGTTGGGAGCCTCAAGATAGAAGGTGGACTGCTCCTTCTCGGTGGAGGGGTCGGCGGCCGGCGCAGCGCTAGACGCTCCTGCCGCCTCCGGGGCGGCAGTGTAGCCGCCGTCCCCCTCCCCGGCCGCTGCGTTTGCGCTCGGGGCAGTCTCCTCAGCCGCAGGCTCGTCGGCTCCTGCCGTGTCTTCGACGATAGGGGCGTTGCCGTCGTCGCCCTGCGCGCCTTCCTCGCCGACGACCTCGGTCTCCATCCGGTCCGGCGCGGGAGGATCTAGAAGAAGAAGAAAAAGAAAAGAAAAAGTTCAAGCAAATATCCAAAAAAGACAAGTCCAAGAAGACGAGGTTGCAAAACTTACCTTCGCGGATTTCGTCGACAACTGGCTCCCTCGCCGGGGAGTTCACCCTTGGCGGGGTGGCCACCCTCGCCGGGCTGCTCGCACTTGGCGGGGTACTCGCCCTTGGCGGAGTACCCGCCCTTGGCGGAGCGCTCTCCCTCGCCGGAGAGTTCGTCCTTGGCGGGGACGGCGGGATCTGCGACTCCTCGGAAGCGGTCTCCGGGCGCTCCTGCGGCTGCGGCTCCACCTCTGCACAAGACAAGCAAGACAAAACAGAGCAACAAGATGTTAGTACAAGGCAAAAACTTCAGGCGCGCCCGATGAACGGAAAGATCAAGCCCAGACTTACGCTGAGGGCTGCGCTGGGGGCTGCTCCTTGGAGCAGCGCTTGGGTCCGGCAAGTTCGTCGCCGGCGCGTCCCCTGTCGCCGCGACGGGCGAGTCGTCCTCGACCTCGACCACGGGAACCTTGGCCTTCTTCGCCGCTCGCTGGGCCAGGGTCCTGAAATCAAAGCAAGAAGCAAAATCAGAATCATCAACGAAAGAATCAAGACAGAATTGAAGAAGCTACAAAATCGCAAGTACTTACTCCTGTTCCTCGTCGTCGTCATCGCTTAGGGCGGAGAAGTCGAACTCCACCTGAGGCGCTTCGGCGCGAGGAGCGGGAGGAGAAGGCTCCCTCGGGCGCTTGGCGGTCCCCGGGGCTGGGGGCTGCGAAGACCCAGCCTCTGTTGGCGCCGAGGCCCGGGGAGCAGGCGGAGCAGCCGCTCCGCTCTGGGAGGCTCCTCCTCCGCTTGGCACTGGTGCGCGGGGCGCCTCCGTCGCGGTCTGGCTCGCTCTGGTGGCGCGCGCCGCCTGGCGAGCGGGCTGCTGTCGGGGCGCCTGCGTCCTCGTCGCCGTAGCCGCCTTGCGGAGGCGCTTCGGCGGTGTTCGCTGGGGACTTGCCCGGGTCGGGGAGCTCTCCGAGGACGAGGAGACGTCGTCATCGAGCCCCAGAGATCCGCCAGTATCCTCGTCGGCTCCGGCGTCCTCCTCCTCCTCCTCCTCGGTGGGCTCGCTGGGCCCAGCACCCTGCCCCGCGGCCCTGCTCCTTCCGGCGGCTCCGCTCCCTCCGGCACCTCTGCTTCCTCCGGCAACCTCGCCTCTTGCCGCGGCCTCGCTCATAACCCCGGGGATCCCGGCATGCCTCAGAGAAGGGACCCCGACGAGCTCGTCGGGCGGAAGTTTGAGAAGTCTCCGGATCTCTGCCTCCTCGGCCTGGCACGACGCGTCCTCGGCCTCTGCCTCTTCAACGGTGAACCCGAAGTCTCCTACCGCTGCAGCTGCGGCGGCCTCTTCCACCCGGGTAGCAATATAAGCCATCTCTCGATCCGTGGTGGCCCGGGTGAGACCCTTGATCTCCTCGGAGTTCTTCGGCACCTCCACCAGGTTATCAAAGAAGCTCATGATGGCGTCCGGCGTGGGCACTATCCAAGTGGGGTCGACGCCGTGAGAATCGCACGCGGGCATCATTGCGCGCAATGCGTCCCGGGCGGTGCTGTTGCATAGTGGTACTACTCCCCGGGGAGGTCTAAACCACTCCGGGTGGGCCGGGTCGTGCTTGAAAAGCTCCCGGAGCATCCCCTTCAGCTCCAGCGCCGTGAAGTTGTAATTCAGCCCCGGGCGCAACCTCATTATGTCCGCCGCATTGCCAAACTCCCATGCTGGCCTTTTCCTTTCCTGTAAAGGAGCAATGCGGCGGCGGAGGAAGTTTGCTCCTACCTCTCCGATGGTCAACTTGGCTACCCGAAGACGAAGAATCCTGACAAGGGCAGCGTTGAGCTTGATGTCGTCCGGGGCCAACTCGCTCCAGTCCCTGCCGCGCACTATGGCTGTTGTGCGCGGCGCGGTGAAAGGCTGCGGCTCGTCCTCCACTATCCAGCACCAGTCCGCGCACCACTCCTCCCACTTGCCGCGGAGCTCCCCTTTCAGATAAGATTCCTTCTTGTTCAAGCGGAAGACCCAAGAGATACCTCCGGAGAGGGGGGCGCCGGCCTCTGCTCTAGGTAAGGATGGCGATGGATCGGGTTCGGCTCGGGTTGAACAATATCAAATCCATATCCAGATCCATGAAGGTGTTCTTTGCCCATCCACGAAAGAATCCATGGATAGAAAATTGTATCCTTGTCCAAAACCGACGGATATCCATCGGGTATGGATATCCATCGGGTACTCTCAACAATGTATATATAATCTTATAAAACAAAACCAAAAAATGCATACCAATTATAAGATTAGCACTTCATATAAGAACAAGTGCATAATACATTTATTATCTGTCTAAGTTCTCACAAAATGGCATAGCTACATCGAAACCCCCCAAAATTCTCATAATAGCATACCACAAAATCACATTATCACAAGTACACAACTTTCAATCTCATTGACAAAGCAGTAGCACAACATCATATTCCGAACTTACTTTCTTACAAAATGACATAGCACAGCATCAAATAAGCCTAATACATTTGTGAGAGATAAGTCCATCATGTTCAGATTTATTTAAATAGTACGTAGACTTCTAGGCATCATCTTTCGTTCTTCACCTCTTGGTAGACTATGCTTCAGTCATAATAGATTCAGACTCATCCTTGAAGTGAACAGATCAAAAGCACAATAATTAAATTCATGGAAATAAAAGGACGAGAAATTGCAATATGTACGTTGAATACACGGAGTGAGATATGTCACTAACCAAAAAAAATTCTTCAATTTCAGTTCAAGCGGAAACCAATGTACAGTAACTAGCAACTTATTGACCATAGTCTGACCAAATATGCAATAGTATAATGCTAACTAGACAGATGAGATATATCAAATAATTTATGAAATTCAGATATACCAATAATGGATTCCACGAAATATTTTGCACAAAGCCGCGAACAATCATATATTTTAGTTTTTATTGTCATAACATCGAACACGTATAATGCATCAACTGTTGCACAAATAGACATAGTCAAGTGGGGATCTGCACAGGCTGATAGAGGAGTGAGAGAGAGAGAGGTGCAGGGGGGCGGGGATTAGCAACGACAGCCGTATAGCATGCTCACAAGAGAGAGAAACAACAAAGAGCTGCGCTGATGACCTGCTGCAGCAAGCGTGTGCTCCGCAAATCCCAGGAACACTTTGAACAAAAGAATCTCCACGTACAAGAACACTACAGTACTAGACGTACATGAGCAGCAGGAAGAAGAAGATTACCCGAACGCCGCATGTTTGGCATGGCCGTCGTCTCGTCGGTGCGGTCCTGTTCCTCGCCTTGGTCTGCGTCCTCGTCTGCAACGCTCTTGCGTGCCCCGGCGCTCAACTTCGAAGTGCTTCGCCTCCCAGGACGCAGCCTTGTACTGCCCCACCACCACACCTATGTTCTACAGGAGGAGCGAGCAATCCGAGGAGACGAGATGGTGAAACTTTTAATGTGGAGAATGTGAAGGGGCGGATGAGTCAACTAATCTTTTAATGAGGAGAATGAGAAGGGGTGCACACTGATTGTCGAGTAAATTATGGTTTTGCTTTGCTTTTTTATTTTCATTTCATTAATTAAAGAAACTACGATGGGGAGGGTAAGTCGGGGTAGGCACAATATTGCCCCATAAGCAAGAATATCGGGTCGGGTTCGGGTATGCCCGCGGGTACAAAAATATGCCCATGCCCTATCCACGACTAATCGGGTCGGATTCGGGCACTGCCCATGGACACAAAAATGTATCCAAACCCTGCCCATTCGGGTCGGGTATCCACGGGTATCCATGTCCATGGATAAAATTGCCATCCTTAGCTCTAGGCATGAAGAAATGCCTAAAGAGCGCTACGTTTGGATAGATCCCTATGTAGTTTTCGCACAGATGTGCGAAAACCGCCATCGTGAGGATGGCGTTGGGGGTGAAGTCTAAGAGATGGAGGTTGTATGTATTCATGATATCGCAGAAAAATTCAGAGAATGGAGGACACAGGCCGCAGTGGAAGAAGACAGCAAAGAAGAAATACCCGCTGGGGTACAGATCTCTGGCGGCGGCCGGGTAGACTCGGGTGCGGGGATGCGCCTTGGTCTTCTTGGCCCAGAATAGATAGTACTTGTTCCAGAGCTCCCTCGCGCTGAGCCTCGGCGCGAAGACGACGTTCCTCTTCCGCAGGGCGACAAGCTTTGCCGCCTGCTCGGATTTCTCCCTCTTGGTCTTCTCCGCTTTCGCCTTCTCGGCCTTCGGAGCCATGGCGGAGGCGGCGGAGGAAGGGGGCGAGAAGCTCGACGGCGCCGCGGATGCGGAAGAGGGCGGAGGAGATGAGGAGGCGGGGCGCAGAGGGGATTTCTGGAGGAGGAAGAAGCAATGAAGACGAAGTAAGGTAACGGCCCCTGCTTCCTCTGCTTTTAAGGGGGAAGTGGGGGACGCTCCGCATTTCCCATTAAAGAACGTGGCCACGATCTCTCCCACGACGCCGCAATCGACGCGTGCCGTTAGGGAGGGACGCGGCGGATGCGGAAGGGGAATTACGGCTCGCCGTGGGCCGCGCGTGCCCGTGCACTGTTTTGGGCCTGGCCCAACAGCGCTGGGCACCGTGTGTGGCCCAGGCCTGGGGCTCCTGTCGGTGTACTAAGATAGGGGTACCTTAGTACCTCGACTTGTGCACGGGCAGTAGCAGCTTCCCGCGGCAGGGTTTGCCACGTGCTTGCCGGAAACCTCCATGATCCTTATTTAAGCCATTCAAAAACAAAGTATGCAAGACAGAAGATCAAGGCCCCGACAAGCTGAGCTTGCCGGGAAGGCCATCCCAAGCTCGAGACTATCACATTAACACAAGGCCCTGGCAAGGGGAGCTTGCCAGGAAGACCAGAAGATTGTATCTAGAAGACAAGCCTCGGCGCACTCTGCGCCCCGGCAAGACCCGGGGAGCGACAAGCTTCCCGGCCCGACAAGATCAAGCCCTCGGCAAGGTGCTTGCCGGGGGAAGCCTGCACTGTGTGCCCGCGCTCCAGCTCATCGGCCCACGCGTCGCCCTGAGGCCATTCCAGGGACGCGTGGCGGATGGCTGTGCAGCCTGGGGGACACGGTGGCACTCCACGGTGACGAAGCTACCGCCGTGGCAAACGGAGACGCAAGGGCGGGCGCTTTTGGGGTCGACGGCGACGGGCATTTAATGCTCTTGTCCCCCACTGTCAAAGTAGGTGGTGACCACTGTTCATCCACTGTTCATCCACTGTTCCCGCACTGTTACAACTACCCCCAAAGTTACTTTTTTACCCTTTCTCCTACATTGACACCTGTCGGTGACCCCTTGAGCTATAAAAGGAGGCCCATGCACAACGTAGAAAGGGTTCGGAAGCTAGATATCTCTCCCGCTCGGTGTAGCTAGTTCTTCAAGCTCCCGAACTCCCCAACTCAATACAAACCAAGCAGGAGTAGGGTTTTACGCGTCCATCGCGGCCCGAACCTGGGTAAACTGCCCGTGTGTGCTCTACGATCTGCTCTTTGTGCTCCCTCCGCTCCCTTACCGCACGAACAAGGGGCTCCGGTCCCATAGATGCTCGTGGTGGACAGTTTCCCCCGACACGAGCTCGGGTCGACCTCCCACCCCGTGTATTTAAAGGTTGAGGGCGAAGATTTGCCGCGCCCCGTAATTTTTTTTATAGGCTACGGGTCGATTCGGTGGCTGATCAAGCCTCCTTTTTTGCCCGAAAGCGTAAACGGCCGGTTATTTTGTGGGTCGGCGCATCTTAAGGGGAGTGATAGAGCAGATGCTCCAAGGGTGATGGTGTCGGGACGTTTTCAAAGAAACAGAGGGACGTTTTCAAAAACATTGCACAGGGGTTTGGGCGGGGTGGGGTGCGGTGGGGGTTGGGCGGGGTGGGGTGCGGTGGGGGAGGCTGGCTCCTCTATACATATTTTCTATTCTTTTCCATCCAAAACAAACAAACAAAATTCTCTCTGCTCGCTCCCCCCAAATCCCCAGCCCCAGCCCGCCGCTGTCCCGTCAACCTCGCCGGCGGCGCGATGGATTCGTCGTTGGGGAGCCACGTCACGGTCATCCCCGATTGCGTGGGCGACTTGGGCGAGTCCATCGGCCCCGTCGACTACGGCTGCGTGCGCAGGTGCCGTCACCGCCGGCTCGCCACCTACCTCTGGCTCCACGGCTTCCGCGACGCCCTGCGAGGGTACGTGCACCCCCACCCCCTCCGTCCTCCAAAACTGCTTCGCTCGCTCGCTCACCGGCGGCCGCCATTGGCCAAATCAAACTCCCGCAGGTTGCTCAACGAGACGGACGCGTACATGAGCGTCATCCACCTGTCGCGGCTGGTGCGGCAGGGCCTGTGGGACGACGCCATCGCCTACGTTTCCCGCTTCCTCCGCCCGGTCTCGCACCCCCAGAGCGACGAGGCACAGGTGCTCCTCCACTTCCTCAAGCACCACGCCGCCTTCGCCAGCATGGTCGCCGGCGTGCCCGACCGCAACCTCAGCTACTTCAACCACAAGTACAACACACGGTACCTCAAGCACGACGACTCCGTCTCCCACGACGCCCTCCGGATCCGCTCCATCGTCCTCTCCATTCTCCACTCGGAACAAGTCAGGTAGATGATCACATCTTCAGTTCATGTCTGCCTGTCCATTCCTGCAATTTTTCCTCTTTATGTCTCTCGACTGTACCACTGTTTCATCAGGTCCTCCCTGGACTGGGAGCGCGTTCGTTGGAAGGCCTCTCAAATCGTCAAACACTTGGCTTACAAGGCTCCTGAGTTGAAAGGTCTGGTCATATTGCCGGGCGGCTCAATGATGCCACACGATGTACTTCCCATCGGATTCAGGTGATTCCGGCTCCATATATACTCCATCAATCAGTTTTGTTGTCCATGTTCACTTGATCCATTCCATTGTATCCATTGTAATGCAATGTGTAAAACCGGTCTGCCAATTTCATTGCAGCTAACTTTGATACAATTAATTAAAAAAAAAGTCTCGCATTCATGTCCCTGTAATCTTGTTTGCCTAGGTACCGTCGGAGGCGTCATGTCAAGGAACAAGACCTACCACGACCTAAAACACTGGCCAAGATCTTCCTTAGGACCAAGAAGAGGTAAAAATATGACCTTGAAACATGGCGAATTCATTCTGCTCTTGCTCGCTCTTTCTTGACCAACTCAACTCATGCACATGCTCCATGTTTTGCAGGCTGCCTTCGTCAACTCGCAGTCACGAGATAAACAGGGGTACAATGCCCTATTTACAAGCATCTTATGATTAAGCAATATACTTCCTTGTAGAGATCTGTGATGCTAAAAGCCATCGTTACTGTTGTTGGTGGCAGGATTGACAGACAAGACAAGGAAGTGGCACGCAGATCTTATCGGTAACTCTAGCCTCTGCTCTTGTGTCCTTTTCTTGTTTACTTTGCACTTTACACATCTATAGCTTGCTCGACTTATTGTCAATCCAGATATATTTGGCAGCAAGCTGCGAGACCCTTTGATTTTACTCTTTCGAAAAACCTTCTCGGTATATGCATGTATATGCATATAAACTGATCAACTTGTCTCGTCTTCAGATGAAAGCTTGCAAGCTGGTCTGGAACTTCAATCAAGTGGGAAGGAAGGTAACCGGAGTTCCTTTGAAACATATTGGCCAAAGTTTTAGTTGAATCATAGCGGAAGTTGATTCAGTTAGCCTGTAATACCTTGTGGTGCTAAGTTCTGTTCCACTTCCAGCCCTTGCAGTTTGGTTCATATATGCATTCCCTGCCCTTATTTATTATTAGGGTTATCTCTAAAAGACCTACGGTACTGCGGGAACATTTTCCCCTGGATTTTCCATTCTTTAATTCTTTTTTCCATTTGCTCGATGTTGCTCTCTGCACTTTATCAGGGCCTGGCTATCTGCTACCAATTTTAACTGCCGGATTTGTTGCAGGTGCTCCTGTTGCTCCAGTTTTGCAGACTATGTTCGGTACCTTGACAACATGTGCTGAAGTATCTGGTATCTCATCGGTGAAAAATCCAGGTAAATTAGTTGAACACGGCCAGTTGTTTTCATACCAGGACGAAACTCCATCTGCTCAGTTGATCCCTGATCTTGTTGTCAGAGAACAAAAAGTATATAGTCAAGTGCCTGGTTGCATTGTTAATATAATACGAGTATATGTGATGTCCGTCTGTCAATTTCATTTGTACAGTTACAGAGGTGACCTTGCTACCTTTACTTGTCTCTTTGCCACTTGTTTCTGTGGAAATAATATAGGTTCTGGATATTGTGGAAGATTTCCTTTTCTGAGTCTGCATTTGTTAGCTACTTCTTTGTTCCTTCCTTTTTTGCATATGGTATATCCAAGACAATCTCAGGACTATGTTTGCGTCGCAGAGGCTAACCGTTCATATTTACACTGACTAACATACTGCAAGTGTTGGCTTTTACAGTAAAAGTGTTCCTAAAAACCCTTGTTTCTCACGAAAAACTAATGAAAGTCAGACTCTTTCTTTGAATCTTGCACAAGCCGCTGTCATCACCTTTTGTCATTGGAATGATCACTGTTAAGAAAGCATCGGTCATAAAAAATATTTGAGTCAAGCTCCTTAAAAGTATTATCTGTTGGGCACACACAAGTAACATTTGAGTCCAGAAGGTTCCAGTCTAGGAAAGAATCGGTGGACGGAAGCATGCCTTAAGATACTTAGTAGGTTGAAATATTCCCATGTTAAACCAGCAGGACCGCCAACTTATGGCGATTTCTTAAGATGCTTGGCGCAAGTTATACTGCCCAACTACAGATGCTTGTGAATGAAATGGCCAATCTTTTATTTATTTTTGTGATGAATATCCAACTAATTAAGCTTGGCAGTATATATATTGCTGGGTGCACTTGATAAAGAGGAAGGAAGGAGGCTTTGCATTTTTTTCCGTGGAGTTTATGTATGTATGTATGTTGTACTCCCTCCGTTCCTAAATATTTGTCTTTCTAGAGATTTCAACATGTGACTACATACAAAGCAAAATGAATGAATCTATACTTTAAAATACGTCTACATACATCCGTATGTTGTGACCATTCGAAATGCCTAGAAAGACAAATATTTAGGAACGGAGGGAGTACGAATCATGCATGATCCTATACTAAGAAGAGGTCGTGTACTTAATTGTTGATGTGCAGGCATCTGAAGCTTGAGGAGGGATCGATGCATGAAAACTAGTCCAGTCCATGGGATGGGTGGTGTTTCCTTGTGGACACGCGGGTTCAGGACACAAGATAGAGAGAGGCTTTAACTTGTTGTTACTGATGCATGGTTGTGTTCATGTAATGGCCACCGTTTTGCTTATAGACAACACACAGTGATGGGTTATGGTCAAATATCAGCAGCAAATAAATGTATGCATGTAATGTACTCCCTCCGTTCCTAAGTACTCCCTCCGTTCGGAATTACTTGTCTTTGTAATGGATGTATCTAGAACTAAAATACGTCTAGATACAATCATTTCCGCGACAAGTAATTCCGAACGAAGGGAGTATATGTCTTTTAAGGCATTTCAAATGGACTACAACATACGGATGTATGTAGACATATTTTAGAGTGTAGATTCACTCATTTTACTCTGTATGTACTAGTCATTTATTGGAATCTCTAGAAAGACTTATATTTAGGAATGGAAGGAGTATCAAGTATAATGTGGTGACGTTGGAGGAAGTTGCTTTATTTTGTTGTTGTTACTGATGTAGTAGTGGCCACCGCTTTGCTTGTAGACAGTGATGCCAAATATCAGCAGCAAATGCATGGATGCATGCATGTAATGTACTCACTGTGATGAAGTATGATTAATGTATGTTTGGACAATTAGACATGTTATTTGTTCCTTTGGGGTTTAACGGAACAAAGGATGTCAATGACAAATAAGCGGCGTCCGCAAGTCCCGTTTAGTTAGCTTTAACTAGCTCCATAGTGAGGGAGGGTTTGAGACGAAGCCTATCGGCGAAGTCCCTACCCATGTCATTGTTACCAACCTTCGTTTTACTGGCGAAATTGGGGAGGACGGAAGGCACGGGTGCTAGATAGCATACATCAACGGCGGCCGCATGAGCTTTTCCTAAGGATCCGGATCAGGTGGCGCCTGCAAGAAAAAACACGTCGGCTCTAGTGGCAATTGCGATGGTACCAACCATCAGGTGACGAGGAGAACTGATCAGGAGCGAGGAGAAGGCACGGGATCGGGCAGCACCACCGCTGTGCTCCTACCTGTCTCCTATATCTCTCTTTCTTCCACGGTGAGTTGAAGGCACGGGATGGGAGTGGGACGCACCCGGTAGCGGATTGTGTGGGGCGTGAATTTTTTTTTAGGGAAAAGCAAAGCTTTATAGATTTAACGGTGAACGGGCATATCGTCCGACACACGGTCAGCCACGATGGGCGGTACAATAGTGTCCCACTCCACATAGTTATTAGGAGGGCAGTTACAACCAATCTTTGCTAGTTCATGAGCAACCGAATTCATGGCTCGTCTACACGAGATAACACTCCATTTGGAGAACCACATCTTTAGTTGGAACTTGGTATCTTCAATAATGGCTGCGTAAGGCGAGGAATCTACATGATGGGCATGCATTGCTTCGGCCAGCAACGTAGAATCCGTCTCAAACGAGAATCTGACCACACCCATATCAGCCGCCGTCGTTACCGCTGCCGCCAAAGCACTGACCTCCGATCCAAAGGCGTCGAAGATCTGCTCTTGTCGTCTTGCACGAGCAGTAAGAACGAAACCGGAGCTATCCCGAGCCACCACTCCCCAGCCACAGAACGAGTTTCCCGCGGTGAAGGCGCCATCCAAGTTAAACTTGATCGTCTCCTCGCTAGGCGGCTGCCATCTCTCCGGGGGCGGTTCTGGTGCCTTCAGCTGATAGATTTGCTCATATTCAAGTGCGTCACAGCGGGATCTTCTCACGATTTCTGTTGCCTGCAATGTGAGTTCTCCTTCTCTAACCTTGTTTCGGTTATTCCACCAGTGCCACCAGAAGCATATGATAAGCACTCGCTTCTTCTCTTCTAGCCCCCATAACGAGTCTAGCATTGCATGCACACTCCCAATTCCTTCAAGGCTTCTTCTTTCCGTTTCCAGCCCCAGCTGTCGCCAACATTCCTTTACTGCCTTACATTTCATGAAGAGATGCCCTCCATCTTCGTCTGCTCTCCCGCATAGGAAGCATTTTTCCGAATCCAGCTTCATACCACGCCTCGACAGATTGGTGCATAGGGCTAGGGACTCATGACGCATACGCCACACGAACATCTGCAATTTTGTTGGGCAAGGAAGTTTCCATATCCGCTTCCAGGATTGATCCGAGCATCCGTTTATTTAGCCTGGAGTTGTGGCGCTTGTGCCGGATGCTCCTGTACCACCTTGCTTGTTAAGCTCCTGCAACAGCTTATATGCATTCTTGACCGAATGCTGGCCCTTAGGATCGAAATGCCATGCTACGAAATCCTCGGTTCCATCCCTCAATGGGATTTGCAGAATATAGCGGGCGTCGTCAGCACAAAAAATGTCTGTTATGAGTTGCTCATCCCATCCACCTGTGACCGGGTCCATCAGCTCATGCACATGATTCAACAGGTTAGCACCTTTCGGTGTGATCACCTGTCGTGACCAGGGCCTGGGGATCCAAGGATCCCTCCATATGTTGATCTTGGTTCCGTCCCCCATGCGCCATATATAGCCGTGTTTCACCACCTTTAGTCCTTGGAGGATACTACGCCATGAATATGAGATTCCATCGTGTTCACTGGCCTCCAGTGCCGTGCAATTGGGGAAGTAGCGGGCTTTGAGAACTCTTGCACACAGACTCGATGGGTTTTGCAAAATCCTCCATCCCTGTCTCGAGAGCATTGCTAGATTGAAAGTGTGCATATCGCGGAACCCGAGTCCTCCCATGGCCTTAGGTTGAGCTAGCTTCTCCCACCGCAACCAATGCATGGCATTTTGTTTGTCTTGCTGGCTCCACCAAAAGTTGCCGAGTAGGGCATTCAGTTCCGCACAGAAGGTTTTTGTCAAGTCGAAACAAGACATGGCGTAGGTGGGAATGGCTTGCCCCACCGCTTTGACGAGAACCTCCTTGCTTTCCTTAGCTAGAAGCCGTTCCTGCTAGCCGTTCACCCGTCCACTCATGTTCCGTTTGATATAGTTGAAGGCTTTCTTCCTGGATCGCCCCACATGGACGGGAAGTCCGAGATATTTCTCGTTCCAATCCTCACTATGAATTCCCAAAGCAGCCTTCACCGCTGCTCTATCATCATCGCATGTGTTAGGGCTGAACATGATGGCCGACTTCTCCGTATTGATACACTGCCCGGAACAAGCTTCATACAATTGCAAAGTGTCACGGAGCGCTGCTGCTTCTTGCTGATCGGCCCTGATTAGCAGCATGGAGTCATCGGCAAAAAGGAGGTGTGAAACAGATGGTGCCCTCGGGCAGACCTTAACTCCATGTGTGAGGCCATGCTCTTCTGCATCGCATAACAACGCCGTCAAGCCCTCAACGCATATGACAAACAGGTAGGGGGAGATGGGGTCTCCCTGTCGAAGGCCTCGCTCTGGGCTAAATTGTTGCGTGATCTGTCCATTGACTTTAATCTGGTACTTTACAGTTCTGACACATTTCATCACAAGATTAATCCAGGTCGTACTAAAGCCCAATTTGTGCAGCATGCCTTCCAAGAAACTCCACTCCACCCGGTCATACGCCTTACTCATATCTGCTTTAATGGCTGCCATTCCATTCATTCCTTTCCTCTTATTCATCAGATAATGGGAGATCTCGTACGCTGTTAGCACATTGTCTGTGATTAACTTCCCAGGTACGAACGCACTTTGGTTCTCAGAGATGACCTCGGGTATGATAATCTTAAGTCTATTAGCTAGCACCTTTGATATGAGCTTGTATATAACGTTGCATAAACTAATGGGCCGGAGATCCTTGATTCTTCGTGGGTTCTTGACCTTGGGGATGAGCACCACCATTGTATCGTTCCACCCCTCGGGTATTTGTCCACCCTCCAGCACCTCCAAAACTTCCTCCACAATCTGATCCCCCATAAAATGCCAGCTGCGTTTGAAAACAATGGCCGGCATCCCATCTGGACCGGGTGCCTTGAGGTCGCCTATGTTGTCAAGCGCCACCTTCACCTCCTCCCTAGTGTAGTTGGCCTCAAGGACGGCATTCATTGCGCTGGACACCCGAGGTTTCACCTTATCCAACAACTCATCAAGCCGTTGAGGGTGTGACGAGGTGAATAGTTCCTGAAAAAAGGAGCGCACATGGTTAGTTAGAGCTTCCCCCTCCTCCACCGCTGTGCCGTCGTCCCGCCGGATATCCTTGAGTCTATTGAACCTCTTCCTTGATGTTGCTACGGATTGCAGATATTTGATGTTCTTGTTTCCTCCCTTCAGCCACCACATATGTGCCCTCTGCTTCAGGTGCGTGTACTTCTTCTCCTTAAGCTCCTCCAGTACTCCTCTCATCCTAGCTTCCTCCTGTATTTTTGTGTGGGGCGTGATTTTACTTGGGAGAGAGGCGGGGATTAGGGCGAGGGGTTGGGGAGGGATGGGACGTGGGACGTGTGTGCGTGATGACAGTTTTCTTTTCTGTTTCCCACGGGGACGGTAAGAAGTGGGGCCTTTTTCGTGGGGCTTTTTTCATGCGGTGGAAAAAGAAGAGGTGGTTGTCGTACGAAGGGATTTTTGCGATGCTGCGGGCCTAGCCCTTGGGAGGTGGGGGTTGAACGAGATCAAACCATCACGACGTTTGATCCCCTTTAATAGTAGAGATTAAAAATGTTAGAGACATAAAAATAGCCCGAGTTAGGATGCGGTGCTGATATCTAGTCTGGTCAACGAAAGAAAGACAGAGGGGCGTTTTCAAAAAAGTGTCATAGGAGACCTGGTCACCAGGGTGGGTGTGGTGGGCGTGGGCTGGGTGGTGGCGTTGGGACGTTTTCGAGAGAACAGAGGGACCTTTTCAAAAACATTGCACAGGGGGTTTGGGCGGGGTGGGGTGGGGTGGGGTGGGGTGTGGAATCCGGTGGTGAAGCCCGGCTCCTCTATACATATTCCCCCAAACCCCCAGCCCGCCGCTGTCCTCGCCGGCGCCGTCATCGATCGATGGGGACCTCCGTCGATGTCATCCCCGATTGGGTGGCTGATTTCGGCGAGTCCGTCGGCCCCGTCGACTACGGCTGCGTGCGTCGGTGCCGTCACCGCCGACTCGCCACCTACCTCTGGCTCCACGGCTTCCGCGACGCCCTGCGAGGGTACGTGCCTCCCCACCCCCTCCGTCCTAAACTGCTTCGCTCGCTCGCTCACCGGCTGCCGCCATTGGCTGAATCACTCGCACTCGCAGGCTGCTCAACGAGACGGACGCGTACATGAGCGTCATCCACCTGTCGCGGCTGGTGCAGCAGGGCCTGTGGGACGACGCCGTCGCCTACGTCTCCCGCTTCCTGCGCCCGGTCACGCATCCGCAGAGCGACGAGGCTCAGGTGCTCCTCCACTTCCTCATGCACCACGCCGCCTTCGCCAGCATGGTCGCCGGCGTGCCTGACCGCAACCTCAAGTACTTCAACCACAAGTACAACACACGGTACCTCAAGCACGACGACTCCGTCTCCTTCGACTGCCTCAGGATCCGCTCCATCGTCCTCTCCATTCTCCATTCGGACCAAGTCAGGTACCACTAGACGATCACAGCTTCAGTTCATGTCTTCCTGTCTGTCGATTCCTGCAATTTTGAAGCCATCTTCAGTTCCTATCCAAAATTTTCCTCTTTACAGCTCAACTTTAATGATGTGCTGTTGCATATATCGGGTTTGCTATTTCACATTATCTCACATCTAACTCTCTCACTTTTGATATATTTTTTACTACATATATATGTGCAAGCAGATCCTCGCTGGACTGGGAGCGCGTTCGTTGCAAGGCGTCTCAAATCGTCCAACACTTGGCTTATAAGGCTCCAGAGTTGAAAAACCTGGCCCTATTGCCGGGCGGCCCGATGATGCCCCACGATGTGCTTCCCATCGGATTCAGGTTATTCCAGCTCCATACTCTATTAGTTTGGTCGCCCATGTTCACTTGATCCATTCTAATTCTACTATAGGAAATGTGTAAAACCTGTCTGCCAATTTTATTGTAAAAAACTTTTATGAAATAAAAATAAAAAAGTCTCACATTGATTTCCCTATAATCTTATTTGCCTTAGGTACCGTCGAAGGCGTCATGTGAAGGAACAAGATCGGCCAGGACCGAGAACACTGGCCAAGATCTACCTTAGGACCAAAAGGAGGTAAAAAATATGATCTTGAAACATGTCAAATTTAAGGCATCCCTCGATCCTGCTCTTGCTGGCTCTTTCTTGACCAACTCGGCACATGTTCCATGTTTTGCAGGCTGCCTTCGTCGACTCGCAGACACGAATTAAACAGTGGTACAATGCCCTATTTACAAGCATCTTATGATTAAGCAATATACTTCCTTGTAGATTCTATGGCTGTGATGCTAAAAGCCATTGTTACTGTTTTTGGTGGCAGGATTGACGGACAAGACAAGGAAGTGGTTCGTAGATCTTATTGGTAAACTAGCCTCTGCCCTTGTGTCCTTGTCTTGTTTACTTTGCACTTTGCACATCTATTGCTGTGCTTGGCTTACTGTCAATCCAGATATATTTGGCAGCAAGCTACGAGGACCTTTGATTTTCCTGATTCAATCTTTCGAAAAACCTCTTGGGTCATGCATGTAAACTGATCAACTTGTGTCATCTTCAGATGAAAGCTTGCAAGCTGGTCTGGAACTTCAATCAAGTGGGAAGGAAGGTAACCTTCGCTTAGTCCAGTCGTTTCACTGTCTCCAGTGGTTATATGGGCTCCTTACTAGCTGTCTCACCAGTACTTAATTCATAGTTAATTCCTGAAGTATTAACTGTTAGAGAGTCAAGAATCAGGCTTTGATGATCTTCGTTGCACTTCACCAGTACTTAGTTAATCCCTAGCATTTCTAATTGCCGAATGTCTTGCAGGTGCTCCTGCTGCTCAGTGATAAATGCCGCCAGTTGTTTCATTTGTTCAGTTACAGTGGTGACCTGTCCTTTTGCCACTTGTTTCCTGTGGAAATAATATAAGTTCTGGATATTGTGGAAGATTTCCTTTTTTGAGTATGCATTTTCCTTCCTTTTTTGCATATGGTATATCGAAGACAGTTTCCGGACTACGTTTGCATTGCGGAGGCTAACCGTTTATTGTTTGGAACGTTTGTTTTCGACCGGTGAAAACTTTGTCGCGTAAACTGGATCACCCGCACGACACGTGTCCCCTACACGAGCGAGTCCACCGCCTCCCCACCAGCCTTATCTCCTCCACTCGTCCTCTCATCCACTCGTTCTCCTCCTCGTTTCTTTTCCTCTCCCAATCTCCTCTTTTCCGTTCCAATCGAGAGAAAGGGTGAAGCCGACCACTGCCGCCGCCGGAGTTGCAACGCAGCACCAAGACCAGGTGAGGCGCGGCTCGCCACCTGTGCTCGCCACCGGTGTTTCAAGGCAGCATGAAGGCCACAGTCGGGCGCCGCTCGCCGTCTGTGCTGCAACGCACAAGCGGGAGGCCCTGCGTTGAAGCTTTTTTGTGGCACTGTTGGGCTGTATTAGAGCACCACCAGGTTGCTGAAGATGTGATGGGGCATGGAACGGACTCTGCCGAGGCTGCAATGAAGCTTCGTCGGAGCTGCATTGAAGCTTTCGGTGGAGTTGCAATGAAGCTTCTTCGGGGGCGTCGCGGTTGGTGTTGCCATGGAGCAGTCCCTGGTGGCTCCCGCAACAGTTGCCGGCGGGATCTGGGAGCTGCGTTGCAGCGCTCGACGGCAGCTCCGTCCACCCGCAGCACTGGTAGTGTTGCAACGTAGCATGACGGTGGCGGGCCACCGGAGATGAAGGAGATGCTCTGGCGCATCCCAGCGAGCACACATCAACAGCCCTTGCAATCGGACGCCTCGCCACAGTAGTAGCGGTGTTGCAACGCAGCACGGCGACGGCGGCCGCCGGAGTTGAGGGAGATGTTCTGGCTCCCGTCTCGGCGAGCGGACATGCAGCAGCAGCATGGCCTCCTTGCACAGTGGAGGGGACATTGCTATCTTCAGAGAAGTCAGGAGCTGAACGGGATCAGAGGGAGAGAAGATGCGGGGTGAAAGGGATCAGAGGGAGAGAAGACGCGAGCGAGCTGCCTTGCTTCGATCGAAGGGCAGCCAGCGCCACATCGGACGGCTAGCCAGCCGGATGATTTTTCTAGAAAATCATCCGGCTGATTTGTAGCAGCCCTTATTGTTTACACTGAATAACATACTGCAAGTGTGCGCTTTTACAGTAAAAGTATTCCTAAAAACCCTTGTTTCTCATGACAAACATTTTTTCTTCTGAAAAGGAGAATAACCCTCGGCCTCTGTATCAAAACGATGCATGCAGCCATACATTATTAAAAAAAGCAAAACTCAATAGTCGAACAGCCTCGGCCCAAAACTAAAGCGCAAAACAAACCCTGAGACGGTAACTCCCCAGATATCTATTAGCCCTATGTTACAAGACACATCAAAAACGAAAAATACACAACTCTTAGGCTACGCCTTTAAGAAGAAATCACTGCACGTGCACCGATGATGATGAGTCCACCGCAAGGTTGAACTCGGATTCTCATCCCCAAAGCCAAGCTTCAATCCACCACCTTCAGCAAGGACACGACGCATGGGCGCGTCGACGTAGGCCGATCAGAGATCTCGTGTTTCCACCAGAGTGCATAAACTCGTCGATGAAGCCGTCTGTACCATCCACCCTTATCCGTCTACCGATGCCTCGATAGCCGAATACCTCTAGAGAAGACACCGGAAGACAAAGACGTCCCTGATAACCCACAAGTGTAGGGGATCGCAACAGTTTTCGAGGGTAAAGTATTAAACCCAAATTTGTTGATTCGACACAAGGGGAGCCAAAGAATACTCTTAAGTTTTAGCAGCTGAGTTCTCAATTCAACCACACCTGGAAACTTAGTATCTGCAGCAAGATAGTTTAGTAGCAAAGTAATATGATAGTGGACGTAGCAGCAATAAAAGTAAAGATAGTGTTTTTTCGTTTTTGTAATAGTAGTAACGGAAAAGTAAATAAGCAACTAGCAATATAGGTAAAACTCGTAGGCATTGGATCGGTGATGGGAAATTACGTTGGATGCAATTCATCATGTAGAAGTTATAACCTAGTGTGACATAGAACTAGCTTCAGTTCATCAATGCAATGTAGGCATGTATTCCGAATATAGTCATACGTGCTTATGGAAAAGAACTTGCATGACATCTTTTGTCCTACCCTCCTGTGGCAGCGGCGTCCTATTGGAAACTAAGGGATATTAAGGCCTCCTTTTAATAGAGTACCGGACCAAAGCATTAACACATAGTGAATACATGAACTCCTCAAACTATGGTCATTAGCGGGAGTGGTCCCGATTATTGTCACTTCGGGGTTGCCGGATCATAACACATAGTAGGTGACTATAGACTTGCAAGATAGGATCAAGAACACACATATATTCATGAAGACATAATAGGTTCAGATCTGAAATCATGGCACTCGGGCCCTAGTGACAAGCATTAAGCATAGCAAAGTCATAGCAACATCAATCTCAGAACATAGTGGATACTAGGGAGCAAACCCTAACAAAACTAACTTGATTACACGATAGATCCCATCCAACCCATCATCGTCCAGCAAGCCTACGATGGAATTACTCATACACGGCGGTGAGCATCATGGAATTGGTGATGGAGGAAGGTTGATGATGACGATGGCGACGATCTCCACTCTTTGGAGCCCCGAACAGACTCCAGGTCAGCCCTCCTGAGAGAGATTAGGGCTTGGCGGCGGCTTCGTCTCGTGAAACGCGATAATTCCTTCTCTCCTATTTTTCTCCCCGAAACGGAATATATAGGACCCGGGGATACGTCGGTGGAGCATCGAGGGGCCCTCAAGGCAGGGGGCGCGCCCCCACCCTCGAGGATAGGCCGTGGACCCCCCGGTGTGGATCTTCTTGCAGGTATTTTTTATATTTTCTGAAATAATTCTCCGTTGATTTTCAGGAGATTCCGAGAACTTTTTATTCTGCACAAAAACAACACCATGGCAGCTCTGCTGAAAACATCGTCAGTCCGGGTTAGTTCCATTCAAATCATGCAAGTTAGAGTCCAAAACAAGGTCAAAAGGGTTTGGAAAAGTAGATACGTTGGAGATGTATCAACTCAACATTTGCTTGTCCTCAAGCAATTCAGTTTATAAACTGAAAGTGGTAAAGAAAAACTTTGACAAACTCTGTTTGCTCTTGTTGTTGTAAATATGTAAGCTAGCATTCCGGTTTTCAACAAGATTATGAACTAACCATATTCATAATAACTTTCAGGCCTCAAGACTACTCACATCGATGGCATAACCAACTAGTGAGCAATAATAATAAACCTCGGATGACAACACTTCTCAAAACAATCATGATATGATATAATATGACGGTATCTCGCTAGCCCTTTCTGAGACCGCAAAACATAAATGTAGAGCACCTTTACAGATCAAGGACTGACTAGACATTGTAATTCATGGTAAAAGAGATCCAGTCATGATCATACTCAATGCAAATTAATAGTAATACATGCAACGACAGAGGTGCTCTCCTACTAGTGCTTTTTGATAAGAGGATGAATCTGCATAAAAGTAAATAGATAGGCCCTTCGCAGAGGGAAGCGGGGATTTGTAGAGGTGCCAGAGCTCGATTTTTAAATAGAGATTGAATAACATTTTGAGCAGTATACTTTCATTGTCAACATAACAACCAAGAATCTCGATATCTCCCATGCTACGCACATTATAGGCGGTTCCCAAACAGAAAGGTAAAGTTTATACTCCCCCAACCACCAACAAGCACACTCCACAGCTAGCCGAATCCATGGGTTACCGTCCAAACAAGCAAGAGCCCTGGGGGAGTTTTGTTTAATTATTATGATTTTGAGCATGGGACTGGGCATCCCGGTTACCAGCCATTTTCTCATGAATGATGAGCGGAGTCCACTCATCGTGAGAATAACCCACATAGCATGGAAGATATAGACAGCCCTAGTTGATACATGAGTTGTTGGAGCATACAAAACATAATGTCATTTGAAGGTTTAGAGTTTGGCACATACAAATTTACTTGGAACGGTAGGTAAATACCGCATATAGGAAAGTATGGTGGACTCATGTGGAATAACTTTGGGGTTTATGGAAGTGAATGCACAAGCAGTATTCCCGCTTAGTACAGGTGAAGGCTGGAAAGAGACTGGGAAGCGACCAGCTAGAGAGCAACAACGTTCATGAACATGCATTAAAATTAATCAACAGTGAATGCAAGCATGAGTAGGATATAAATCACCATGAACATAAATATCGTGAAGGCTATGTTGATTTGTTTCAACTACATGCGTGAACATGTGCCAAGTCATGTCACTTAAATCGTTCAAAGGAGGATACCACCCATCATACCACATCGCAACCATTTTAATATCATGTTGGCACGCAAGATAGACCATTACGAACTCTCAGCTAATTAAGCATGGCATAAGCAGCTATGATCTCTAATTGTCATTGCAAACATGTTTCATTCATAACAAGCTGAATCAAGAACAACGAGCAATCAGGTTTACAAAAACAAGAGAGGTCGAGTTCATACCAGCTTTTCTCATCTCAATTAGTTCATCATATATCATCCTTATTTCCTATCACTCGCACGACCGAATGGTGTGGATAATAATAATAGTGCACGTGCATTGGACTAATGGAATCTGCAGGCATATTATACAAGAGAGAAGACAAAGTAATATGGCTCAAGGTTAAATCAACAACAAAGCATATGAGAGCCACTAAGCATTTTAATCATGGTCTTCTACTCTTAACCCCTATAGAAAAGAAAACAAACTATTTACACGGAAAGCTCCGAACGAGCAAAAGAAGAACGGGAAATCTTTTTGGGTTTTCATTTTTAGTTACTACTACAAGCAAAGAAAGTAAACTAGCTGGAAGCTACCACTAATTTTTTTCTGGGTTTTTTCTAGCACACGAGAAAAAGACTAAGAAAAAGAAATTTAAACTAAGCATGGATGGTACATTGAAAGAGTGTGAGCACCGACAACTAGAATAAGTGTGAACATGAATGTAAGTCGGTGACAAAACACGTACTCCCCCAAGCTTAGGCTTTTGGCCTAAGTTGGTCTATGGTCACAGATCGAAGCCACTCCCTCCAGTGTACTGAGATGTGTCCTCTGGATGCCACTGGTTGGCGAGCTCATCCAGATCCCACCCATAAACAGATTGACAGGAAGGATCAAGTGGTGGTTCTGGCTCAGGCTCTGAAGCTTGTGCCTAGCCTTGGTACTTGTAGAAGACATCTGAGGTGATGAGGAATACGCCTGTAGATAGATCAAACAAAGAAGGTGCAGGCAAGGTAACAATTTCACAGTATATTTCATCGAACCTCAATTTATAATGGAGCTGCATATTTTTGTCTTTAACAATAAAGTCATGAGCTACCATGCTCTTGTAGTCTAGATAAACAGGGGCAAGCAATTTTTCTTCCTTCTCATGATGCCTAATGGGTATATTGAAATATTCAGCAAGGTGAGAAGCAAAGATGCCTCCAAAGACGTGCCCTCTTGAGCAGTTAAGACTCAATCGTTTGGCAACGACGGCGCCCAAGCTAAAAGTTGTGTCGCGAAACAAAGCATGGCGTAAAATGATAATATCAGGGGCACTGAGATTCCCACTGTTCCCGCGACCAATTAAACACCTACTAGCAAATAAAGCAAAGTATCGCAGAACAGGGAAGTGTATACTGGTGATTCTTGCCCCTGCAACTTGTCTAGTTTCACCTACAACTATCATATCAATAAACACTTTGACGTCTTCATGACGTGGTTCATCAAGTCTACCTCCAAAGGGTACTTTGCATATTTCACAAAAATCTTAAAGTGATATCTCCTTACTCACATCATATAAGCGAAACTCCACCGTAGGTGGTGTTTTCTTAGAATGACAATAAAAGCTTTGCGTAAAATTATTGGTGAGTAAGAGATACTATTCTTTCTGGTCGTTGAGGAAGTCGGTAAGCCCTGCATTATTCGCCATCCAATGAAAGTCTTCGTAAATACCGGCGGACATCATGAAATTATTACAAGGCCATTCGCACGGTCGAACTTCCGCCATGCGAGGAAGATGATACTTGGGCTTCTTATTTTCTTCTTTCTTCTTCTCCTCTGAGCTCTTGCTGGAAGAGCCCCCCAATAATATTTTTAACATTTTCCTTTTCTGAAAATTTCTGAAATTTTTAGTAACTCACAATAAAAGTTAACCAAACTCAACAAGAATGATAGCAACAACTCCTATAAGTGCCTAGAGGCTATATCATGCATTACAACTACTTGGGACCAAGAAAATTTGACATGCAAGCTCAAGAACAAGGTCACCACAGCAGCACAAATTTGCAACAAATAAAGACTAGAACAAAAGCTAATTGGACCAATGGAGGAGTCACATACCAAGGAACAATCTCCCCAAATAGTTTGGTGAATGGTGCTTTGAGCAAGGAGATCGAAAATGGCAGCAAAATGAGCTAGAACTCAGGTTTGAGCTGGTTGGGGATTTTTTTGGGAGGAAGAAGAAGAGCATGGGTGAAAGGATAAGTGGAGGGGGGCCACGTGGGGCCCACGAGGCAGGGGGCGCGCCCTGGGCAAGGGGGTCGCGCCCTGTGCCCTCGAGGCCACATGCTAGCTCCCCTCGCTGTGTGTTTAGTGTCATATTTTCTTAAATATTCTAGAAAAAATCATATTTCATTTTCATGGCATTTGGAGAACTTTTATTGTCGGGGTTTTGGGACGACATATGCCAACGTATGGCTTATCATGCATGGGGTCAAAAGAACGTCGCCGGGCTCGGGAGCGGGATAAAGCGATACTTAGGACGCCTACGAATCTTACCCAGGTTCGGGGCTCTCCGAGGAGATAACATCCCTAGTCCTGCTCTGCGGGGGCTCCGCGTCATGACTAATAGCACTAGAGTAGATACAAGATTGCTCCTTGAGCTGTGAGGTCTAAGGGATGAGGATGAACAAGGCTAGCTCACCCCCCCTCTCTCTAGGGTTTTGTCTTGTGATCTTCTAATGGCTAACTATCCAACCAGCCCCTCCTCATGGAGGACCCTGGGGGTTTATATAGGCCTACCCCCCAGGGGTACAATGGTAAACTCGACGGTGTGGCCCCCGGTCGTCAGTGTCTTCTGGCGCCGGCTTCGCCGCCTGTCTGCTGGGGCCCGCCGCCTGCGGGCCCCTCATGATTGTCTTTCACTGTGGGGGTGATTTGCTAACGACAGCCTCGTCGGGAAGGAGATGGCTATAGTGCCATCGTCCCTCGCCGTATGCTGCCGCCTCGTCCCGTCCCGCCGTCTTGATGAGGCCCAGACTTCTAGGGTGAGCTCGCCGTCTGCTACCAGACGGCTGTCTCCCCTGGCCACCTGCCAGGGGCAATTTGCTCGTGAGCTCACCCACTGACCGATGGGGCCAGCCGCCTGCTGGCCCCGCCGTTTGCGAGTAGTGGGATCGTGCCTCCTCTGACCGCAGCTTGGTCACGAGCTTCTTGGCTACAGTGACCCGCCGCTTAATGGATATTTACAGGGTACACGGCCGTTGTAGCCACACCCTTACAGATCTTCTAAGGACATGTTCTCCTGTAGCCACATCCCCGCGACGCTGGGACTCCCCAGCGTGTTCCCCAAGGAAGGAGTGCGGGGCCGTCTGCTGGCTGGTATTGTTGGTGTTGCCGCCTGCTGGGTCCCTGCCGCCTGCTGGCAGCCTGCTCCTAGGGAAGGCTACCCTAGGAGACGGCATGAGGAGCAGACGGCCGCAGCTGACCAAGCGGCTGTCATTTGTCTTAAAATACCAAGGGTAGGAGCCGAGGGTACCCATGGTCAATATCTCCGACAGTAGTCCCCGAAGCTGGTGGAACTCCGAGGCGAATGCTGGAAAGGTTGAGGGGTTTCAGCAGCTTCTCCCCCCAGGCATGCTTATAGTCTGTCACTTGCCTGCTAAGGGAGTCCGTCCGCCGACAGCCGGCTCTGCGCTGCCGGAGCCGGCCTCTGGCAGCCGCATCACCGTCTCGAAATCTTTGGCGGGAAGGCGCCGCCTGGTCAGCGGGCAGTCAAACAGGCCCGCGGACCATTGGCAGCGCCCACGGGTCACCGTCCTGTCGCTTCAGCCTGCCAGCCCACGCGCCTGACAGGACGTAACAGTGGGCCGGGGCCCGCCACTAAGGGCCTCGGGCCCCGTAGAGATGCACAGTGGCAGGGGTAATCGATTACCCTCCCACGCGCATTTAATGCGCGCAGATTAGGCGCGAGAAAATCGGGGGTCGTGCGGGACGTGGGGTGGTTAAGCCCATGCCCGTCCCCTCGCCTTCGTCGCCTGGGCCTATATATAGGCCGGGGGAGAGGGCTGGCGCTGCTCTCGCGCTCACTCTCCCCCGTCCTTCATCTTCTTCCTTGCTCCTCCTCATCGCAGTTACAGCGAACCACCGCCCGAGCCATGGCCGGTCCAGCGCCTCCCCGACGCCACGGCCAATGGGACGGCAGCGACGTCTTGCAAGAACACATAGACGTTCTCCGCCGGTCGCGGAAGCTGCCGCTAGCCGACAAGGTCGCCGTGCGCCTGGCGCCGGTGACGGAGATCAGGTCGGCCCCGCAACAAGGCGAGCGGGTCATCTTCCGCTCGCACTTTCAGTGCGGGTTCGGCCTACCGGCGAGCGGCTTCTTCCGCTCCTTCCTCGACTTCTTCCACATCCAACCGCATCACCTCACGCCAAACACGGTGACGACCATCTCTTCCTTCGTCGTCCTCTGCGAGGCCTATCTCGACATCCTCCCCACCGTCGAGCTCTGGACGGAGCTCTTCTATGTGAAGCTGGGCATCGCCGTCCAGAGCATGGCCGCCCAATGCGGGGGATGCATCGTCGTGAAGCGCATCGGGGCGAGGAACTTCTTCCCAACGCCAAAACTCGTTGGATCGGTGAAGCTGTGGCGGAAGACGTATTTGTACGTCTCCAACGTCGACCCCGAGGAGGATTTTATCTGCCTGCCGGAGTGGGTGCCGGGGCCGCCTGCTGAGCCTCGGGACTCCTGGAGGACCCGGCCCGTCGCCCTGACTGAAGGCGCCTCCATCGCCGTGCGCCGTCTCCGGGAGCTGAGAGATGACGAAGGTCTGGAGTTTGCAGATCTGCTGCTGACGTTCGCCGAGTGCCGGGTGCTGCCGCTGCAGCGCCGGCCCCACCTCATCTGCGACATGAGCGGGCGCCGAGACCCCAGCCGGACCTGCACCATGCCCCCGCCCTACGGGGAGGTGGCCCGGCTGGTGAACCACATCTCCAGCTGCCAGGTCTCTAACTCCGGCTGGGCCTTCAGCAAGGCTCCGTACAGCCGCAACAACCAGCCGCCCGCAGTAAGTTTTTTCGTCCTTCCTTTTCTTTTTCTTTCTTCTTAATCCGGCTGTCGTAGCCGTCTGGTGCTAACACCCGGCTCAGATCTTCCCAGGCCAGCCGGCGCCGGGCTCCAACCAACGGGGCCGCCCCCTAGAGCCGGATTGCTCCCAGAGCGATACGAGTGATCCTGAATTTGGGGCCGTCGCCGTCATGGAGGAGGAAGAGGTGACAGGCGGCGGGGACCAGTCGTTGGGTGCCCAGCCAGAAGGCGACCTTGAGAACTGGCCGGACGACGACGAGGGGATGGAGGAGGCACCCGCCGGTGCCAGCCAGCAGCCGGGACCGTCTGGCACAGCCGGCGGCGGGAAACGGCGGTCCTCGTCAGGGCCGACTGGCGCCCCGCCCAAGAAGCTTCGGCTGTCAACCGCCGCTACGAGGCGTCAGGAGGCGGCCGCCAGGGCGAACCTGCCAAAGAAACCCAAGGCCCGGCCGGTCGTGTCTGGGTAAGTACCCTTCATTCCTTCTTTGTGTCTTATTCTTTTTCCTCAGATGATCGCTTCTTGCTTGATTCTTTGTTTCCTCTGGACGTCCAAACAGCGCGCCGCTTTCCCTCTCGCGGGTGCCAGAAGGCTCTATGGTAGGAGGCCCAGATGCCCCTCTTGTGCCCCCTCGCGTGGATCCTGCCGCCGCGCTCCGGGAGGCGACAGAGAGGAACGCCCGCGAGGCACGCGCGGAGCGCGAGGCCGTGGAGCGTGAGCGAGCAGCGGTCGATGCCGCCGCCCAGGCAGAGGCCGAAGCCGCCAAGAAGGCCGAGGCAGACGCCGCCCGCGTCTGAGAGCAGGGGAAGGGCCCCCAGAAGCCAGCAAGCCATGTCATCCGCCCGGCGTCAGGGGCTCAGGAGCCGTCTACCCAGGCGCCGGCTGCTGACAAGCAGCCGGCTCCAGGCGATGGGGTGACGAATGCGTCATCTTGGAGACGCTGCCACCACCCTCCGCGCCGCCTGCTGGGGAGCAAGGCAGCCGGCCGGCGGGGACGAAGGTGCCGCCGGTTGGGGGCGCGCTGGTGATTGGCCCGCAACCGGCCCCCCGAGGCCCAGCCCGCCGGCGCCTTGCGAGGGGGGCTTCTATGCCCCAGCAGGTGGAAGTCGGCGGGGCCAGCTCGTCCGCGCCGGAGAACGAGGCGACCAGCGCGGCGCCATCAAGCTGGAGATCCGGAGGAGGCGGCGCGTGGATCGTCGCCTCGCGGGACGTCCTGGACCGCATGAACTCCCCGGGCAATGTCGTGCAGACGGCAATGCAGGAGTTCATCGCCACGCGATCCTCTGTTCAGGTAAGTGTGTTTCATTTCTGCTTTTATTCCTTCAATTTTTTCCATGGGGGCGCGTCAGCGCACCCACTGGGTGTAGTCCCCGAGTTGCGAGCCGGCTGCTGAGCAGGCGGCTTGGAACTCGAAAGTGTTCACCCAGATCTAATCTTGCTTCTTGTTGCAGGAGTACCAGAACCTCCGCGTGGCCTCCTACAACGTGCATCGGCAGGAGCTGGCGCAGCTGCAGACTGCCCTGGCAGACAGCCGAGGTGAGTGCCTCCTCTTCTCCTTGCGGGGGCGTGTCAGCGCCCGCTGTGTGTAGTCCCCGAGTTCCGAGCCGGCTGCTGAGCAGGCGGCTTGGAACTCCAAGGTTATGTCTTTTGTTGCTGACCCTTGCTCTTTTTTCTTTCTCCCCTGCCAGCGGTCGCAGCCAGCTTCCGCAGCCTGCTGGGCGAGGCCCAGACGGAGCTGGCCGAGAAGGAGCAGGAGCGTGCCCTCGCTGCCCAAGACCGCGATCGCCTGGCCAAGGAGCTGGCGGACCAGGCGGCGGCCCACAGGGCTGAGCTCGGCAAAATGTCTGACGCCGAGTCCCTTCCGCGAGCCGAATTCGAGACTGAGCGCTCGAATTGGGCCGAGAAGGAGGCGGCTCTCCAAGACGGCTACGTAGCCATTGGAGACATGGTCGATGGTGAGACATCTACCTTCTCATTCTGTTTTCATCGTTTGCAGCAGCCGTCTTTCTTTTCTTCTGATACTTGTTCTAGTCTTGGAAGAATTCTTCCCGAGCTACTCTGTGGCCGCCACCCAGGCCATCGAGGCCGAGCGTGCTGCGGGGCGCCAGGCGGGCCGGGAAATCACGCCCAACGCGCCCAGGACCCCGGCCGAGGAGCTTCTTGTCATACGGGTGCGTCTTCTACCAGTCCGCCGTCTTCTCCGCCGTCTGCAGCGTGCTGGCGCCCAAGTCCTAGCCGCCCTCTGGCCAGGTGTGCCAATGCTTCACACCCCCAGCCGAACGGCCGCCTGGCTGGAGGCGGCCGACCAGCGCTTCGAGGCCTGGAAGGGCTCCGCGGCAAGGGCTGGCGCACGGACCGCCCTGGAGTTCGCCAAGAGTTGGTATCCAGGCCTGAGCCTTGAGCAGCTGGAGACGTTCCGTGCGGAGGCCCAGCCCGAGCTGGCTGCGGAGCAGAGGGAGCTTGTCCAGCGAGCTGCCGCCCTCACCGAATACACCGACACCTCCCTCTTCATCCCGGAGCTGGATGACAGGGGCCATGTAGTGCCGCCTGGTAACTTCGGGCTGGACTTGGCGGCGTCGGAGGAGCCGGACGAGGAGATCGCCTCCAGCGAAGGCGATGAGGACGAGGAAGGCAGCGACGAGGAGACCAGCTCCCAGGAGGCGGACCCGGCAGGCAGTCGCCAGCCTGACCAGTCCTCAACAAGCGGGCCAGGAGTGACGGCCCCGCCTGCTGCGGGAGACGGCCAAACCGAGACCCGCTAGGCGGCCTCTCCAGAAGCCGGCTCCGTCGTGCCACCTGCCCAGCCTGCTGCTCCTTAGGATTTTCATTTGTACCGTATGCCTTTTTGTAAGACTCGCAAGGTTAATTCAAACAATTCCACCCGCTGGGTGTATTTAGTAAGTTATTGCTACAAGGCGGCTCTTAAGGCCTTTTGGATGTAAATATTCTTTTTAATGCAGCATCGTTTTTATGCAATTGTGCCGAGTCCTAGGATTAGCCTTGCCCTAGTTCCTTGTGGCGATTTTCTCCTTGCCAACCCCTTGTACTGCCGCCTGCCAGCCAGACGACCACTCCGTGGTTCTGTGGCTGGGTGAGGGACTTGGCTGTTTTCGGGGTGGGCAAGTATCTCGCCCTCTGGAGGACGGTCTGGCCAAGCCTAGAACCGGCTGGCCGGCTGCTCGGCAGCCGACAGTTAATCTTAAGTGCCGGCTGCCCCTATGTCTTTTTTCCTTAGTCGTTTTTCATGTGGGCACCACTTCTTGCCTTTGGCTCCTGCCGGCCGGACAGCCGCGTTTTGCGAGTTTGTGACTTGATGCAGGAGAGGGCTTGGGTGCCATCACATTACTTGTCTGACTTTTTAAGGAGAATTCTCTAGACACAGGGCCAGGCGGCCAGTCCCCGGGCCGTCTGGTAGGCTCCGGTGCCGGACGAAGGAGTGAACAACAATCATTCACAGGCATAATTCTTATCATATAGATAAAGGGTTGGGCAGTCCTCGAGAACTCCTCAGGGTTCCCACTGATTCTCAAAATAACTTTAGATAGCACGACACATACTGACATTCAGCTATAAAAGCAACGAAGAAGGTTTGCGTTCCATGGGCGCTCTGACTCCTTGCCTGAGTCGTCTCTCTTGCGCGCTCTTGGCTTCTGGGTGTCAATGAGGTAGTAGGCGTCCTTGCCCAGTACCTTGCTGACGATGAACGGTCCTTCCCAAGGAGCCGAGAGCTTGTGCTGGCCGGCTGTTTGCTGGATCAGCCGGAGCACAAGGTCTCCCTCGCGGAAGGAGCGTGGTTTGACTCGCCGGCTGTGATAGCGGCGGAGGCCCTGCTGGTAGATGGCGGAGCGGCTGAGTGCTACCAGCCGGGCCTCCTCCAGCAAGTCCACGCCGTCTTCGCGTGTTTCTTTGGCTTCAGCTTCCGTGTACATGGTGACATGAGGCGAGTCAAACTCAACGTCTGTTGGGATGACGGCCTCGGCCCCGTAGACGAGGAAGAAAGGGGTGAAGCCGGTGGATTTGTTCGGAGTGGATCTGAGGCTCGACAGGACAGAAGGCAGTTCTTCGATCCAGCAGCCGGCCGATCGCTCCAAAGGCTCGACTAGCCGGGGCTTGATGCCAGATAGGATGAGGCCGTTGGCTCGCTCGACTTGGCCGTTAGACTGTGGGTGGGCAACGGACGCTAGGTCCAGCCGGATGCCCTGAGTTGCACAGAAACGGGCAAGTGCGCCTTTGGTAAAATTTGTGCCGTTGTCGTTGATGATGCTGTGCGGTATAACATACCGGACTGTGATGTCTGCAATGAATGTCATAGCAGTTGGGCCATTGAGTTTCTTGATTGGCTTGGCTTCGATCCACTTGGTGAATTTATCTATTGCCACAAGTAAGTGTGTCAGGCCTCCTCTGGCAGTCTTGAAAGGTCCCACCATATCCAGACCCCAAACGGCAAATGGCCAAGTGATCGGAATAGTCTTGAGTGCAGAAGCTGGCAAGTGTTGCTTGGAGCTGAAGCGTTGGCAGCCGTTGCACTTCTTCACCAAATCTTTGACATCGTCCAAAGCAGTCGGCCAGAAGAAACCGTGGCGGAAAGCTTTGGCTACAAGAGATCTTGAGGCCGCGTGGTGGCCGCACTCTCCTTGATGAATGTCCTTCAAGATGGCCAACCCTTTTGTTGCCTCTACACAGCGTTGGAAGACGCCCGTCGCACTCCTTCTGACGAGCTCTTTGTTGACAATGGTGTAAGCTGAGGCTCGGCGTTGAACTTGACGCGCCAAAGTTTCTTCTGCTGGCAGTTCTCCTTTGAGCAGGAATGTGAGGATTGGTTGTGCCCAAGACGGCCCTGAGATTCTAGTTGCTTCGGACAGAGAGACTAGGGTGGTTGGGCTGGGAGGTGGAGGGCTGGGCTGAGCCGTCTGCTGTGTCTCCGAAGTCCCCGAGCCGTCTGCTGGAGCCGGCGCCTCCTGGCCATCTGTCGGAGCAGTCCCCGGGCCAGGAGCTGGCACAGCTGTAGGTGGTCCGTCTGTTGGAGTTGGAATGTCGTGGCCGCCTGCTGGGGCAGTCTCTGGGCTAGCAGCCGAAACCGCGGGGCCGCCTGCCCCGGGGTCGGCTGGTACGAAGATTGACTCCGACTCTGGTGAAGGCTTGATAGGCGGTTTGCGCAGGCATTGTAGAGATACGCCAGCTAGTATTGCTTGGCGGGTGGAACCAATTCGCGCCAAGGTGTCTGCTTGCATGTTATCAGCTCGTGGCACATGGAGGAACTCGCAGCCATCAAAGTGTCCACTGATCTGCTGGACAAGGAAGCGGTAGCTTTCCATGTTTGCATCCTTGGCGTCCCAGTCCCCAGACGACTGCTAGACAACCAAGTCTGAGTCACCGTAGCACAACACTCGGCGGATGCCAATCTCCTTGGCCATCCGGAGCCCGTGGATAAGTGCCTCATATTCCGCCACGTTGTTGGAGGCGGCAAAGTGGATCTGCAGAGTGTACTTGAGCTTATGGCCTTTGGGGGAGGTGAGGATGACGCCGGCTCCTAGGCCGGTGCGCATTTTTGATCCGTCAAAGTGCATCCGCCAATGGGTTGAGTCTGGCACAAGCGGAAGGTACTGGGTTTCGGCCCAATCGACGAGGAAGTCGGCCAATGCTTGCGACTTGATGGTGGTGCGCGGCTGGTAGAAGATGGTGAAGGGGGCCAGCTCGATGGCCCACTTGGCCACTCTTCCTGAGGCATCTCTGTTCCCCATGATTTCAGCAAGCGGGGCTGTGCAGACGACCGTGACAGAATGCTCTTAGAAGTACCGCTTGAGTTTCTTGGCGGTGATGTACATGCGGTAGCACATCTTCTGGTAATGGGGGTAATTCTGCTTGGACGCTGATAGCACTTCGCTCAAGTAGTAGACGGGCCGCTGGACGGGCAAGGCTCTGCCGTCCTCTGGGCGCTCGACCACAATGACAGTGCTGACCACCCGGCTGGTGGCGGCTATGTAAAGGAACATGGGTTCCTTGTGTGCTGGCGCCGCCAGGACAGGCGGGGTGGACAGCAGTCGCTTGAGTTGCTGGAAGGCTTCGTCCGCCTGGTCGTTCCACTCGAAGCAAGTGGTCTTCTTCATCAGTTGGTATAGGGGGAGTGCCTTTTCTCCCAGCCGGCCAATGAAGCGGCTGAGAGATGCCAGGCACCCCGTGAACCTCTGGACATCTCGCACACGGGTCGATCGTTCCATCCTCTCGACGGCTTTGATCTTCGCGGGGTTGCACTCGATGCCGCGTTCGGACACCAGGAAGCCAAGGAACTGGCCTGCTGGTACCCCGAAGACGCATTTCTCCGGGTTTAGCTTAATCCGAAAGCGGCGCAGATTTTCAAATGTTTCTTGGAGATCCTCCAAAAGGGTTCCGCTCTTCTCCGTCTTCACCACAATATCATCCACGTAAACATGAGCATTCCTGTCAAGCTGCTTGAGGAGACACTTCTGCATGCATCGCTGAAAGGTGGCGCCGGCATTTCTCAAGCCGAACGTCATGGTCAGGTAGCAGAAGGCCCCAAACGGCATGAGGAAGGCAGTCTTCAGACGGTCGGCTAGATCAAGCTTGATTTGGTGGTACCCCGAATAGGCATCAAGGAAAGACAGCAGCTCGCATCCGGCTGTGGAGTCAATCACTTGATCTATCCGTGGCAGAGCGAACGGATCTTTGGGGCAAGCTTTTTTCAGGCTGGTGTAATCAATGCACATGCGCCATTTATTGTTCTTCTTCAGCACTAGGACTGGATTCGCCAGCCACTCGGGATAAAAGACTTCCATGATGAAGCCGGCTGCTAGCAGACGGGCGACCTCCTCCCCAACGACTCTCCTCTTCTCTTCTGACAGGCGGCGTAGCGGCTGCCTGACAGGCTTTGCGTCTTCTCTCACGTGCAGCTTGTGCTCGGCGAATTCCGTCGGGACACCAGGCATGTCATTGGGGGACCATGCAAAGATGTCCCGATTCTCACAGAGGAAATCGACGAGCTCGCTCTCCTATTTGCTGTCTAGGCTTGACCCTATGACAGCAAATCGCTCCGGGTGAGACGGGTCCAAGGAAATCTTCTTTGTGTCCTTGGAGGGCTGGAACGAGCCTTGCGGCTCCGCCTCCTTGGGGTCGGCTGGTATGGCCGGCTGCTCGCCAGCCATCGCCACCAGCCGCACCAGACGGCGCTTCTCCTCAGCCACAACAAGGGTTTCTGCCAGGCGACTGCTGGCCGTCGCACATGCAATGGACTTCTCGTAGTCCCCGGTCATGGTGATTATTCCCTTGGGACCTGCCACGAACTTTGCAAGAGCGGGCCGGCCCAAGATCACGTGATAGGGACTTTCCAGATTTACCACTTCAAACCAGACCGGCTCCCTCCGGAAGTGCATCTTGTCACCAAACAGGACATCGACCCTGGCCTTGCCGATTGGTGAACAAGAGAGGTCTGGCACAATGCCATGGAACACGGTCCTGGTGGGCTGAAGCTGCTTCTCTTTGATGCCCAACTTCTCCATGGTGTCTCGATACATGATGTTGATGCTGCTGTCGCCGTCTACCAGAGCTCGGGAGAAACGGCAGGCCCGCCTGTCAGTGGAGAGAGTAGCGTCCAGGACCAAGGCATAGGCCCTTGGAGATGGCATGACAGCCGGGTGATCCTCTCGGCTCCAGCTGACAGGCCTTTCAGACCAGTGCATGAACTTTGGGCTTTTGACGGCAACAGTGTTGACTTCTTTGCGCTATTGGCGTCGGCTGTGCCTATCATTTGTCTGGCTGGTGAAGACAACATAGGCTCCATTCTATTCTGGGAACTCATCCTGGATCTGGCCGCCAGGACGGGCAGCCGGCGGATTAGGAGGCGGAGCCGGCTGTCCCGCAGGCGGCGGAGGCAGAGCTTCTCCCCTCGCAATCCTTGTGAGCCAGTGACATTTGCGTGTGGTGTGGTTGGAGGGCTTCGCGCCGCTGTGGAACTTGCAGGGGGCGTCCAGGGCTTGATCAAAGGAGAAGGCCGGCTGCGACACCGGTTTGCCGCCCTTCTGGCGCTTGGGCCCTGCTTGAGCTTCTGGCTGTTGCCCGTCGACCGCTGCCACCAGCTGACTGTTGGCAGCCGGCGCCTGGGCCTTGCGCTTCTGGTCGTTGGTCTGCTGGCGCCGGCTGGATTCTCCTGCCGGCGTCTTGGAAGTTGGAGGGGTCATCTTGCCAGAAGCATCCACTTGCAGCACGGTCTTCATGGAGGAGTCAGCGGTGGTGTACTTGTCTGCTATGCTTAGCAGCTCATCCAGCATGGCCGGCTCGTCGCACAGGAGCCGGTGCTTGAGCAAGGTGCCTTCTCTGCACCCGGCCGTGAAATACTCGATGGCTTGTACCTTATGCACTCCCTCACAGGAGTTTCGTAGCTCCGCCCAATGTGTCAGATAGTCACGGGCTGACTCGTTCGGGCCTTGGACACAAAGGGAGAGCTGACGCGGCTTGGGAGAGCGCTTGTAGGTGCTGGTGAAGTTGCGAGTGAAGGCGTCGGTAGAGTCTAGCCAGCCGTTGATGCTGTTGGGCTTGAGGCTATTCAGCCATGTCCGAGCCGTGCCCTGGAGCATGAGGGGCACGTACTTCACAGCGACACGCCTATTGCCGGTGGCGATGCTGACAGCCGTGGAGTAGTCCACCAGCCAGTCCTCTGGTTTCACTGATCCGTTGTACTTGGGGTGTCTCTGGGGAGCGAGAAGCCCTTGGTAAAAGGCTCGTTGCGGATGCGAGGGCCGAAGCAGGCCGGACCGAGGTCATCTTCTTCTTCAACCGCCTGGGAGCGAGCCAGACGGTCCAGGCGGTGGCGGGCGTCGTTCTCCCCGACCCCCTCGCGGCGGCCCAGGCGGCCTGCCAGAGAGGGGTGGTCAACAGGCGGAGGAGACACGCGCCTCTCCCGCCTGGGAGGAAGTGGCTACTCCCCTCGTCATTCTACGACCCTTGGGCGGCCGTCTTCGTCGCGCTCGATGGTGAAGCGTGTCTGCCGGTTGCGGCTGGCAGCGGGCTCTGAGTCTCGCCGGTTGATGGCGCCGACTGTTGAAGAGCGGGACGTGGCTCCTTGCTCCCGCCGAAGAGGGCGGTTGTCGGCGTGTGCAGCCACCTCCGATGCCCAGCGACGGGCCTCCTGCTGCGTAGCAGCAGCGTCCAGGAGCTGGCGGGCACGCTAGGTCATGCAACAAAGTTCGTCTCCCTCTAAGTGGCCCATCTCATCGACTGCCGCCTGGGCAGCCCTTAGGTTTTTCGACGGAGTGAGGTACACAGGCCGCGGGGCTCCCAGCATGTCTGCTAGCAGCCCGCCGCGATCGTGGACAGCGTCGGCTTGGCTAGGCTCGCCAGCAGCCGGCGTGCCATAGATGGTGCGGTCCATTTCGCGACGGTAAGCTTCAGTGAGGCGTCGGGAGGCGGCCAGTTTGTTGGCGCTGTCGAGGAGCGAAACGCGGAGTGCCTCCAACTCTGCGTCGTCTGCCCCCGCCGCGACAGGGGCAGCGAGGTGCTGCAGAGCGGCCTCGAGCGGATCTGGGCCTGTTCGGCACGATGGTTCGCCGTGGTCGGTGACGAGCACCTCCGTGACGATGCCGATGGTGCCGCAGATCGGAAGAATGGGAAGAGGGTCGTTGACGATCTCCACGTGCTCGGGGAAGGAGTCGTCTGGCCCCGCAACAGGGTCGACGATCATGTCTACTGGTGGGGTCAGAAGAACCCACCGACTCCACGTCAGAGGTGCGCTCGTCGACGAGGTGGATCTTGTCGAGGAGCTCGACGAGGAAGCTCTCCGACGCCATTGGCTTGGCCGCCGGAGAGGGTTCATCGCGGATGCGGGCGGCGCCGAGTAGATCGGCGAGCCCGCTCATAGCGCATGGAGCCTCAGCGCTGCGAAGTATCCCGGTCTCCACGCCAGCGGGCGTGCCGGGCTGGCTACTCTCGCCAGGAAGGAACAAGGTTCCCGTCCAGAACATGTCTCCGGACGATGGTGCACCTAGCCCCATGGTGGGCGCCAAATGTCGGGGTTTTGGGACGACATATGCCAACGGATGGCTTATCATGCATGGGGTCAAAAGAACATCGCCGGGCTCGGGAAGCGGGATAAAGCGATACTTAGGATGCCTACGAATGTTACCCAGGTTCGGGGCTCTCCGACGAGATAACACCCCTAGTCCTGCTCTGCGGGGGCTCCGCGTCATGACTAATAGCACTAGAGTAGCTACAAGATTGCTCCTTGAGCTGTGAGGTCTAAGGGATGAGGATGATCAAGGCTAGCTCACCCACCCTCTCTCTAGGGTTTTGTCTTGTGATCTTCTAATGGCTAACTATCCAACCAGCCTATCGGTGTACTAAAGTAGGGGTACCTTAGTATCCCGAACTTGTGCACGGGCAGTTGCAGCGTCTCGCGGCAAGGCTTGTCGGGCGGCCGCCAAGGTCCTTTACGATTCCTTTAGAGCCATTCAAGAACAAAGTATTTGAGACAAGGAGACAAGGCCCCGGCAAGAGGAACTTGCCGGGAAGGCCACTCAAGCCACGAGACCACTCAAGGCACAAGGCCCCGGCAAGAGGAGCTTGCCGGGAAGGCCTACCGAGGCATCTCAAGAAAACTTGCCGCGACGCGCCACGCGTCCCGGCAAGGCCCGGTGAGCGGCAAGCTCCCGGAAGCAACAAGATAACAACCGCGGCAAGACGCTTGCCGCAGCAAGCTTCCACTCAGTACCCGCGCTCCAGCGCATCCACCCACGTGTCGCCCTGGGTCCGTCCCAGGCGCACGTGGCGGAAGGCTGTGCAGCCTGGGGTACACGGTGGCAAGCAACGATGACAAGGCTACCGTCGTGGCGGACGGTGGCGCCCCTGACGGCCACTTTTTGCACTGTTTGGGCGACGGCGACGGGCATTTAATGCCCTTGTCCCCTGCCGTCAGGGTTAGGTATGGAACACTGTTCCAACTACCACTCTTTTTACATTTTTACCCCCATCTGTGTTGCCACCTGTCGGTGACCCCTTTGACCTATAAAAGGAGGCCCATGCGCAACGTAGAAGGGGTTCCGAACATCGACCATTCCCACGCTCGGTCTTGCTAGCGGTTAGAGTGTACTGTAGCTCTCCTCGCTCCCGAGCAAGAACGCAATACAAACCAAAGCAGGAGTAGGGTTTTACGCATCCCTGCGGCCCGAACCTGGGTAAACTGCTCGTGTGCTCGCCTCGATATGCTCTTCGTGCATCCTCCGCCCCCTTGCCGTACCGAAAAGGGGCTCCGGTCCCATAGGTGTTCGTGGGCGATCAGTTTCCCCGACATCTTTGGCGGAAGGAGAAGACCAAGTCCGGCAAGAGCTCTGGGGCCCACTCCGACAAACGCACCTCTTCGGAGTGCTGCGCTGCCGTCGAGGACGCACCATCGAGCTCCACCGGCAAGTGTAAGAAGACGATGGCGGCTCCGCCAGAAACCAAGAAGGTGTCCGCCAAGGAGGACGGCACTGGTGGTACTTTCACCATCAGTGCCACGCTTGACCCTAAATAGGAAAGCGCGCTCGTTGCTTTCCTGCGGGCGAATGTCGACGTGTTTGCATGGCAACCATTTGACATCCCCGGTGTCCCAGGAAAGTGATTGAGCACAAGCTTGCCGTCTGTCCTCACGCGCGGCCCGTCAAGCAGAAGGTCAGAAAACAAGCAGTGGAGCACCAAGAGTTTATTGCAGAAGAAATCAAGAAATTGGAAGCAGCAGGCCTTGTCAGAAGAGTACTCCATCCCACGTGGTTGGCCAATCCTGTAGTTGTGCGTAAGGAAAACGAGAAATGGAGGCTTTGTATCGTTTTCACCGATGTGAATAAAGCCTATCCCAAAGACCCATTTCCCTTGCCGCGCATTGACCAGATTGTTGACTCCACGGCCGGATGTGACTTGCTTTCATTTCTTGACGCCTACTCAGGATACCATCAGATCTTCATGGCTGAAGAGGATGAGGAGAAGACCGCATTCATCACTCCATGTGGCACATACTGTTTCATACGCATGCCTTTCGGATTGAAGAATGCTGGTTCAACATTTGCAAGAGTAGTCCATACTGGTTTTGAGCCACAGATTCAAAGAAATGTAGAAGCATACATGGATGACATAGTGGTCAAGAGCAAGGACAGGGCTACTCTGATCCAAGACTTAGATGAGACCTTTGCAAATCTGTGCAAGATCCAACTCAAGCTCAACCCCGAGAAGTGCGTGTTTGGAGTCCCTTCCGGCAAGCTTCTCGGGTTCTTCATGTCTCAGAGGGGGATTGAAGGCAATCCCGACAAGATCAAGGCCATCTAGCAGATCGAAGCACCGAAGCGCGTCAAGGATGTACGGAGGCTTGCCGGCTGCGTGGCTGCCCTCAGCAGGTTTATCTCTAAGTCTGCTGAGCGCGCCCTGCCGTTTTTCAAAATTTTGAAAAAGGTAGGTCCAATGAAATGGACTCCGGAAGCGGAGGCTGCACTGCAAGATTTGAAGAGGTACCTGTCCTCCACTCCAATACTTGTGGCACCTAAGCCACAAGAGAAGTTGCTGCTGTACCTAGCGGCAACCAATCAAGTGGTTAGTGATGCGTTAGTAGCGGAGAGGGAGGCAGACGACGAGCCAGCAACCGCGGCAAGCACATCCAGCGACAAGAAGGGGGCTTCCCCGACAAGCTCTGGTCCCGACAAGGATGGATCTGCGCAGGCGCAAGAAGAGATACGGAAGAAGATGGTGCAGCGCCCAGTTTACTTTGTCAGCTCCCTTCTGCAGGGGGCTAGGTCAAGGTACTCTGGTGTGCAAAAGTTGCTTTTCGGCCTCCTCATGGCCTCGAGAAAGCTGCGCCATTACTTCCAAGCGCATGAGATAACAGTTGTCACTCGCTTTCCGCTGAAGAGGATACTGCAAAACCCAGAAGCAACAGGCAGGATTGTCGAGTGGGCACTAGAACTGTCAAGCTTTGGCCTCAAGTTTGAAAGAACTTCAACTATCCAAAGCAGAGCATTGGCAGAGTTTATAGCAGAGTGGACGCCAACACCAGATGAAGAGATTCTAGAGACGAGCATCCCCGTCAAAGAAGAGAGCAAAGAGTGGATAATGTACTTTGATGGTGCCTTCTCGCTGCAAGGCGCCAGTGCCGGCGTGCTGCTTGTCGCACCCACCGGAGAGCACCTCAAGTACGTGGTCCAGATGCACTTTCCCAAGGAGCAAGCAACAAACTATACTGCAGAGTATGAAGTTTTGCTTGCCGGTCTCAGGATCGCGGCGGAACTTGGGATCAAGAAGCTTATTGTAAGGGGTGACTCGTAGCTTGTCGTCCGCCAAGTGAACAAGAATTACCAGAGTCCGTTGATGGAAGCTTACGTCGATGAAGTGAGAAAGCTAGAAGAGCACTTTGACGGCCTGCAAATGGAGCACGTTCCAAGAGCTCAGAACGACATCGCATATGGCCTGTCAAAGTGCGCCGCACTTAAGTTACCTGTGGAACCAGGGATCTTTGTGCTCAAGCTGACTCAACCCTCCGTAACACCATCAACTGGACAGAGCAAGAAGAGGAAGTGGATTGTTGGCGACTATTTTCCGGCAGAGCTTACCAAAGCCGCCGCCAAGAAGGTTCCCAAGATCAACGCCCAGAATGCTGAGGAGCAGTCTGCTCCGGCGAGCCCTAGGGCTTGTTCCGTTGAAGCAGACGCTCCCGACAAGTTTTGCTCCGGCAAGCTTGCCGGGGAACATCAAGCTCCGGCTGAGCCACAGGGCCTCGCCGTAGAAGCGGATGTTCCCTCAGCAGCAGATGTGCCTTTAGTCCTTGTTGTCGAGCCACAAGCTCCAGCATGGGCGCAGCAGATTGTCCGTTACCTTCAGACAGGAGAACTTCCCGAAGAGCCAGAAGAAGCGGAAAGAGTAGCCCGGCAGTCAAGTATGTACCAGTTTGTCGACAACACACTGTACAGAAGAAGACTCAACTGTGTGAAATTGAAGTGTATTCCCCGGGAAGATGGACAGAAGCTGTTGGAAGAGATACATGGAGGCATATGTGGCCACCACATTGGCGCAAGAGCGCTTGCCGGCAAGGCGTTCCGACAAGGTTTCTTTTGGCCAGAAGCCCTCCAGGATGCAACTGCACAAGTAACCAAGTGTGAAGCGTGCCAGTTCCATTCCAAGCAGATACACCAACCAGCTCAAGCTCTCCAAACGATCCCTTTATCCTGGCCATTTTCGGTCTGGGGGCTCGACATCCTCGGCCCCTTTCCCCGCGCAGCCGGGGGCTTTGAGTACTTGTACGTTGCAATTGACAAGTTCACAAAGTGGCCGGAAGTGCAACCAGTGAGAAAGGTGACCGCACAGTCAGCAGTCAAGTTCTTCAGGTCAATTGTCTGCCGTTTCGGGATCCCTAACAGGATCATCACCGACAACGGCACACAATTCACAAGTCGCACCTTCATGCAGTACGTCCAGCACCTTGGCGCCAAGGTCTGCTTCGCTTCTGTTGCTCACCCGAGGAGCAACGGTCAAGCAGAGAGAGCAAACGCTGAAGTGCTGCGCGGACTCAAGACAAGGACTTTCGACAGGCTGCACAAGTGCGGAAGAAACTGGATCGAGGAGCTGCCGGTGGTTCTTTGGTCGATCAGGACGACGCCAAATCGAGCCACCGGACAGACACCTTTGGCACTAGTCTATGGAGCGGAGGCAGTTCTCCCCACGGAACTCGTTTACAGGTCACCTCGAGTGCTCGCTTATGATGAGCTCGAGCAAGAGCAGCTGCGACAAGTTGACGCGCTGCTCCTTGAGGAAGACCGTCTTCAGGCTGCTGTACGAGCTGCTCGATATCAGCAAGCTCTGCGCCGCTACCATAGCCGCAAAGTTAACGCCAGAAGTCTCGAGGAAGGCGACCTTGTTCTTCGGCGTGTTCAGTCCGCCAAGGATTCCAACAAGTTGAAGCCGAAGTGGGAAGGCCGTTATCGGGTGAAACGAGTCACTAGGCCTGGCGTTGTCCGCCTTGAGACCGAAGATGGCTTTCCGGTGAGCAACTTCTGGAACATTGAACATCTTCGCAAGTTTTACCCGTAAGGCGCGGTTGCCGTGATCCGCTCCGGCAACCACCTTTTGTACAAGTCTTGCTGCTGTTGCATGTAATCCTTTGTACAAAGCCGAGCGCAGACCCCGTGCATCAGTAAAACTCATGTGCCTCGCACATCTTGTCATTTCATGCCTTTTGTTTCTTGCGTGTGTTATCTGACACTTTGTGCAGCACTTACCCCCGGTAAGCCATAACGAGCCGCAAGGCTCCATGTCATTATATTCTCTTCTTTCTTTTTCTCTTAAGCAAAGGAAGGTTCTCTCGCGCACAAGTTTGCCGGGGAGGGAAGGGAAGATAGTGGTATGGACCAAGCGCCGTTCAAGAAAGCCTTGCCTTGCCGGGGAGCAAACGACACAAAAGCTAAGTTGCCAAAGTTTGAGCAATCAAAATTTTAAATTTTTAAGTTATCTTCCTTGAACGACCGCACTTTGTATGGAAAACCTGTGCGCGGAGGAACCAACTCGTGGCTAGCCGCTCCCTTACTTTGTTTAGAGCACGCTCAACGACTTAAGTGTGCTGCGACTAGTGTCGCGCCCTTACTTCGTTTTCGAGTTCGCTCAACAACTTAAGCGTGCTGCGACTAGCTGCGACAAGGTTTCTTGTCGGTGACAGCACCGCCAGCAGGCTGCTGAAGTTCCGCACTCAGCGCTCGCGGCAAAGGGGCATACACCGACAAGTTCCCTAAAAGCATAAGGGCAAAAACATACAAAGCAAGGAAATCAAGTAAAGGAAATAACGTTGCAGCCATTACCCAAAATAGAGTTATAAAACAAAGATAGCTTGTAGCTCTAATAAACTATTTTCATGACATGATTGACAACGACAAGGGAAAGAAGAAAATGGGCAAGACTAGTCCGCGCGGTCGCCCTCGACCCTCTTGATGCCACCCACCTTGTCCACAATGGGTGCGACAAGGGCCTTGAGCGCCTCTTGGTCGGCGTCCGGGGGCAAGATCCTAAGGACGTTGGTGAGGTTGAGGCCCGGATTGCGGAAGGCAACCTTCATCAACACCTTCTGTAGGGCTCCCACGCAGAGCCTACGTGACTCGTCCACCAGCTGCTTCGGGATCTTCTCCCGGAGTTGCCGGAGGGCCGTCGCCACGCCCCTGAAGAATAAAGTGAGCTTGGCGCTGGGGTGGAGGTTCTCATCGGTGGAGTACCCGAGATACTCCGCCCCCAGCTGCTCCAACTCCTTGTCGATGTCTGCGGCGGCGTTGACGAGGCCTTCTGTCCAGTGCTCGACGGTCGCCCTGAAGTTGTTCTGGGTGATGGAGGCGCTCTCCAACAATGCCTTCTCGGCCTTGATCTCCTCCTTCAGGGTCGCCTCCAGCTCCCTGGCGCCGTCCAGCGTCTGGGTTAAGGTGGCTAGCTTCAGCTCGAGGTCGGCGTTGGAGTCCTTGGCGGCGGTGAGCTCCTTGCCCTTCTCGGCGAGGCGAACCTGCAGCTCCGAGAGGCTGTGGGCGTCCTTCTCTCGCTCGAGCTTGAGCGTGGCAACCTCCTCGCCACTCGTCTTGAGGTTGGCCTCCAGCTGCGCCACCCTCGCCTCCAACTCCTTTTTGGCGGTCTCGGCAGCCGCGGCAGCGTCCTTTGCTTCCTGGAGAGCTCCACCAAGAGATTGCTCGCGCGCGGCAAGTTCCTCCTCGTAACTGTCGAGGTTGACCTTCCGCTGCGCCAGATCGCCTTCTCGCTTGGATAGCTCCTCAGCGGCAAGCCGTTGCTGCTCCTCCACTTCAGCCTTCTCGAGAATGAAGGCCTGCTGCGCCTCGGCAAGTTGCTCCCGCTCCTCCGCCAAGGACCGGAGAGTTGCTTGGTTGATGGCTCAGAGCTCCTCCGCATGCTTCTCAATATCAGCTCCTGCCTTTGCGGCAAGAGCCTTGCGGGACTCCAGCTTGGCCTGCCGGGCGCGGTAAAGCAACAGCAGCCTGCGTAGCAGCCGTTCCTCCTCAGTCTCGCTGCTGCTGCTCGGCGCGTCGACAAGCTTCAGCCCGGCGGAGGCAAGCACCTCCCCGTCGAAGATCTCTCCCTCGACCGGCGCCCTGGACATGGACGCCCAAGGGAGCTGGATGAAGACGTCGTCGCCGGCCTTTAGGTAGGCGCCTGGCTCGGGCTCGTCGGGGCTGGGGGCTGCGGCGGCTACGGAGGGCTCTGCGGTCGGTGTAGCGCCTGGCGCTCCTGCGGCCTCAGTGCCGTCAATGCGATCGCCAGCCCCTTCGCCGGCTGCTGCGGCGTCAGCCTTGGCGGCCTCTGCGCCAGCGGGATCGTCAGCGCCGACCGTTTCTTCAGCAACGGCGGCGTCGTCAACAACGACCTCCATCTCCATCGGTTCAGCTGCGGATGGGTCTGACGGAAGAAACGAAAAGACAGAAAGTCAAGCAAATATCCAAAAAGAAAAATTAAAAGAAGAAAAGCCAAGGGAAGCTTGAAACCAAGGGATCACCTGCGCGGGCCGGCTCTTCGGTGAGGTTCCTCGCCGGGGAGCTCTCCCTCGGCGGCGTGGTTGTAGCTCCTGCCGGCGGAGCGCCGCTAGTGCCACCACTCGCCGGAGAGCTCGCCCTTGGCGGAGTATTCGCCCTTGGCGGAGTGTTCGCCCTTGGCGGAGAATTCGTCCTTGGCGGAGAGCTCCCCCTTGCCGGGGAGACCCTTGCTGGGGAACTTCCCCTTGGCGGTGTGGTCGAAGCATGCGGCACGTCAGGGGCGGTCTCTTGGCGCTCCTAATGCTGTTGCTCTGCTCCTACACGAGTCAACGAACAAGACATCAGTGAAGAAGAAGCGCCCACGCGCGCCTAACAGCGGAAAGTGGACAAAGGACTTACGCTGGGGGCTGCTCTGAAGACCAGTTGCCGGGTCCGACAAGGTTGTCCGAGGCGCACCCCCTGCTGTCGCGGCAGGCTCGTCCTCGATGACGATCACCGGGACCTTGGCCCTCTTTGCCGCCCTCTGGGCCAGAGTTCTGAGGAAAGGAACAAGCTCAGAGTGAGGCAACTGAGATGCAAGACAAAACAACAGAAAATCAAAGAATTACAAGAATTGCAAAGTCTTACTCTTCTTCTTCCTCGTCGGAACTGAGCGCGGAGAAGTCAAAATCTGGCTCACGCGTCCCGGCGCGAGGAGGCGGAGTAGTGGGCTCCCTCGGCCGCTTAGCGGGAGCAGGGGCGGTGGTCTGAGAAGACCCCGCTCCGGCTGCCGCTGAGGCATGAGGGACGGCAGGAGCGGAGGCGCCAGTCCGGGAAGATCCCGCTCCAGTTGCCGCGGAAGCGCGAGGTGCCCCCGTGGCAGCCTTGCTTGCCGCGGTGGCGCGTGTCGCGCGGCGTGGCGGCTGTTGGCCCGTCTGCCGCACCGTTACGTCCCCGACCTTGCGGAGACGTCTTCTTGGTGGAGCTGGAGGCTCCGCTGGTGGCGGCGAGCTGCCCGAAGACGAGGAGGACGAGGAGTCGATGTCCAGTGAACCGCTCGCGTCTTCGGCAGGCCCACTCGACCCGACGCCCTGCTCGGTGGGCCCGCTCGACCCGACGCCCTGCTCGGCGGGCTCACTCGCCTCGGTGATTTGCCCGGCAAGCTTCCCCGCGTTGAGAAACTCTTCTCGCTCGGCGAGGCTTGTCGCCTCCGCTGCCTCCGCCTCCTCCACTGTGTACCCGAACTCACCCGCGGCTGCGGCTGCCGCCGCCTCTTCCAACCTGGTGGCAATATATGCCATCTCCTGGTCAGTGGTGTCGCGGGTGAGGCCCTTCTTCTCGTCGTAGTTGAATGGCACTTCTTCCAAGTTGTCGAAGAATGCCTGCACAGCTTCGTCGGTGGGCTCTTGCCAAGTGGGGTCGATCCCGTGCGAGTTGCACAGCGGAATCATTGCACGGATGCCGCTGAGCGACGAGTTGTTGCACAGCGGAACTACGCCCCTCGGCAGCATGAACCATTCGGGATGGTCGGGGTCGTACTTGAACAACTCCTGAAGCATCCCATTGAGCTCCAAGACCGTGAAGTTCCAATTGAGGCCCGGGCGCAGCCTCATGATATCTGCCGCGTTCTCGAACTCCCAGGCAGGCCTCTTCCTCTCCTGCAGGGGGGCGATGCGGCGGCGGAGAAAGTCTGCGCCAACTGCGCCTACAGTCAGCCCGGCAAGCCTAAGGCGAAGGATCCGGGCAGTAGCAATCTTCAGTCTGCTGTCTTCCGGGGCCAAGTCACTCCAGTCGTTGCCGCGTACTACTGGGGGTTTATATAGGCCTACCCCCAGGGGTACAATGGTAAACTCGACGGTGTGGCCCCCGGTCGTCAGTGTCTTCTGGCGCCGGCTTCGCCACCTGTCTGCTGGGGCCCGCCGCCTGCGGGCCCCTCATGATTGTCTTTCACTGTGGGGGTGCTTTGCTGACGACAGCCTCGTCGGGAAGGAGATGGCTACAGTGCCATCGTTCCTCGCCGTACGCTGCCGCCTCGTCCCGTCCCGTCGTCTTGATGAGGCCCAGACTTCTAGGGTGGGCTCGTCGTCTGCTACCAGACGGTCGTCTCCCCTGGCTGCGTGCCAGGGGCGGTTTGCTCGTGAGCTCACCCACTGACCGATGGGGCCAGCCGCCTGCTGGCCCCGCCGTTTGCGGGTAGTGGGATCGTGACTCCTCTGACCGCAGCTTGGTCATGAGCTTCATGGCTATCGTGACCCGCCGCTTAATGGATATTTATAGGGTACACGGCCGCTGTAGCCACACCCTTACAGATCTTCTAAGGACATGTTCTCCCGTAGCCACGTCCCCGCCACGCTGGGACTGCCTAGCGTGTTCCCCAAGGAAAGAGTGCCGGGCCGTCTGCTGGCTGGTATTGTTGGTGTTGCCGCCTGCTGGGTCCTTGCCGCCTGCTGGCAGCCGGCTCCTAGGGAAGGCTACCCTAGGAGACGGCCTAAGGAGCAGACGGCCGCAGCTGACGAAGCGGCTGTCATTTGTCTTAAAATACCAAGGGTAGGCGCCAAGGGTACCCATGGTCAATATCTCCGACATTTATTTTCGGGATATTTTTTATTGCATGGATAAGTCTGGAGACAGACAGATAATGCTATTTTTCTTTTTTTAACCTAATTAACAGAAAGTAAAAGGAGGGTACAGAAAGTTTGTGCTATCTAGATTCACCTATCCCATGTTCATCAAAAGGAATCCATTAACAAGGTTGATCAGGTCTTGTTAATAAACTCTTTCCGAGTAACATGAAACCGGAGAATTTTCGAATAACACTATGTTACCTCAATGGGGATATGTATGACCCCAACAATAAGTATGTCCTATGCTTTCTTGATAGTAGGAATAGGAAACTCAAAACCTCAAATAGTAATAGTCGAAATTTTTCCAATATAATTGATACTGTAGATCGGAGGTTGTTTTCTCGGAAAGTGTATTGTATGCTCATTACCATTGACATGGAAAGTGACATTGCCTTTGTTGCAATCAATAACAGCCCCTGCAGTATTCAAAAAAGGTCTTCCAAGAATAATAGACATACTATCGTCCTCGGGAATATCAAGTATAACAAAGTCCGTTAGAATAGTAACATTTGCAACTACAACAGGTACATCCTCACAAATAACGACAGGTATAGCAGTTGATTTATCGGCCATTTGCAAAGATATTTCAGTATTTGTCAACTTACTCAAGTCAAGTCTACGGTATAAAGAGAGAGGCATAACACTAACACCAGCTCCAAGATCACACAAAGCAGTTTTAACATAGATTCTCTTAATGGAGCAAGGTATAGTAGGTACTCCTGGATCTCCTAATTTCTTAGGCATTCCACCCTCAAAAGTGTAATTGGCGAGCATGGTGGAGATTTCTACTTTAGGTATCTTTCTTTTGTTGGTAATAATATCTTTCATATACTTAGCATAAGGATTTGTTTTAAGCACATCAGTCAAACGCATACGCAAAAAGATAGGTCTAATCATTTCAAAGAAGCGCTGAAAATCCTCATCATCCTTTTTCTTGGATGGTTTCGGAGGAAAAGGCATGGGTTTCTGAAGACATGGTTCTTTTTCCCTACTGTGCTTCCTAGAAACAAAGTCTCTCTTATCATAACGTTGATTCTTTGATTATGGGTTATCAAGATCAACAGCAGGTTCAATCTCTACATAATTATCATTTCTAGGTTGAGCATCAACATGAACATCATCATTAACATTATCACTAGGTTCATGTTCATTACCAGATTGTGTCTCAGCATCAGAAACAGATATATCATTGGGATTCCGAGGTGGGTGAGCTACTGGTTTACTAGAAGCATGCAAAGTTCTATCATTTTTCTTTTTCTTCTTCTTAGAACAACTAGATGCATCTAAATTGGCTCTCTGAGAATCTTTCTCAATTCTCTTAGGGTGGCCTTCAGGATACAGAAATTCCTGAGTCATCTTACCACCTCTACTTGCAACTCTAACAGCATAGTCATTATTCTTACTATTTAATTCTTTGAGCAAATCATTCTGAGCCTTAAGTACTTGTTCTACTTGAGTGTTGACCATAGAAGCATGTATACTAATAAGTTTCAGTTCATCTTTAGCACTAGACAGATAATCACTCAAGCGTTCAATCATATAAGCATTGTGTTGTAATTGTCTACCAACATAAGCATTGAAGTTTTCTTGTTTCACAATGAAATTGTCAAACTCATCTAGGCATTGGCTAGCAGACTCATAACGAGGAATATCACCTTCATCAAATCTATAAAGAGAATTTACCTTTACTACCTGTGTCGGATTATCAAGACCATGTATTTCTTCAATAGGCGGTAAATTCTTAACATCTTCAGCTTTAATACCTTTTTCTTTCATGGATTTCTTTGCCTCTTGCATATCTTCAGGACTAAGAAATAGAACACCTCTTTTCTTCGGAGTTGGCTTAGGGGCTGATTCAGGAAGTGTCCAATTATTTTCATTGGCTAGCATATTATTCAATAGTAATTCAGCTTGTTCCATTGTTCTTTCCCTGAAAACACAACCAGCACAACTATCCAGGTGGTCTCTGGAAGCATCGGTTAGTCCATTATAAAAGACATCAGGTATATCATGCATCTCAAGAGGATGATTAGGAAAAGCATTAAGTAACTGGAGAAGCCTCCCCCAAGCTTGTGGGAGACTCTCTTCTTCAGTTTGAGCAAAGTTATATATTTCTCGTAAGGCAGCTTGTTTCTTATGAGCGAGAAAATATTTAGCAGAAAAATAGTACATCATATCCTGGGGACTACGCACACAACCAGGATCAAGAGAATTAAACCAAGTCTTAGCATCACCTTTAACGAGAACGGAAACAACTTATGGATATAGTAATAGCGAATCTTTTCATCATTGGTAAACAGGGTGGCTATATCATTCAACTTAGTAAGATGTGCCACAACAGTTTCAGACTCATAGCCATGGAAAGGATCAGATTCAACCAAAGTAATTAACTCAGGATCAACAGAGAATTCATAATCCTTATCAGTGACACAAATAGGTGAAGTAGCAAAATCAGGGTCATGTTTCATTCTAGCATTCAAGGACTTTCCTTTCAGCTTAGCTAATAACTTCTTAAGATCATATATATCATTGCAAGCAATAAAGTCTCTAGCAATTTCTTCATCCATAACATAACCCTCAGGCACAACAGACAATTCATATCTATTGGGAGTAGTTTCATCATCACTTTCATAAATATCATCAACATTTGCAATCTCCCTAACCTTAGCAATTTGTTCATCTAGAAATTCACCTAGTGGCACAGTATCAGGCATAGAGGTAGTTTCATCATACATAGCAGAAGTAGCATCATCAAGAACATACGACATATCAGATTCAATAGCAGGAGCAGGTGTCGCAAGTTTACTCATAACAGAAGGAGAATCAAGTGCAGAGCTAGATGGCAGTTCCTTACCTCCCCTCGTAGTTGAGGGTAAGATCTTGGTTTTTGAGTCCTTCAAATTCTTCATAGTGATAAACAGATATAAATCCCAAGTGACTTAAAGAATAGAGCTATGCTCCCCGGCAACGGCTCCACAAATTAGTCTTGATAACCCACAAGTGTAGGGGATCGCAACAATTTTCGAGGGTAAAGTATTAAACCCAAATTTGTTGATTCGACACAAGGGGAGCCAAAGAATACTCTTAAGTATTAGCAGCTGAGTTGTTAATTCAACCACACCTGGAAACTTAGTATCTGCAGCAAGATAGTTTAGTAGCAAAGCAATGTGATAGTGGCGGTAGCAGCAATAAAAGTAAAGATAGTGTTTTTGTAGTTTTTGTAATAGTTGTAACGGAAAAGTAAATAAGCAACTAGCAATATAGGTAAAGCTCGTGGGCATTGGATCGGTGATGGGAAATTATGTTGGATGCAATTCATCATGTAGAAGTTATAACCTAGGGTGACACAGAACTAGCTCCAGTTCATCAATGCAATGTAGGCATGTATTCCGAATATAGTCATACGTGCTTATGAAAAAAAAACTTGCATGACATCTTTTGTCCTACCCTCCCGTGGCAGCGGGGTCCTATTGGAAACTAAGGGATATTAAGGCCTCCTTTTAATAGAGTACCGGACCAAAGCATTAACACATAGTGAATACATGAACTCCTCAAACTATGGTCATCACCGGGAGTGGTCCCGATTATTGTCACTTCGGGGTTGCCGGATCATAACACATAGTAGGTGACTATAGACTTGCAAGATAGGATCAAGAACACACATATATTCATGAAGACATAATAGGTTCAGATCTAAAATCATGGCACTCGGGCCCTAGTGACAAGCATTAAGCATAGCAAAGTCATAGCAACATCAATCTCAGAACATAGTGGATACCAGGGATCAAACCCTTACAAAACTAACTTGATTACATGATAGATCCCATCCAACCCATCACCGTTCAGCAAACCTACGATGGAATTACTCACACACGGCGGTGAGCATCATGGAATTGGTAATGGAGGAAGGTTGATGATGACGATGGCGACGATCTCCACTCTCCGGAGCCCCAAACGGACTCCAGATCAGCCCTCCCGAGAGAGATTAGGGCTTGGCAGCGGCTCCGTCTCGTGAAACGCGATAATTCCTTCTCTCCTATTTTTTATCCAAGAAACAAAATATATAGGACCTGGGGATACGTCGGTGGAGCATCGGGGGGCCCTCGAGGCAGGGGGCGCGCCCTGGGAAAGGGGGGCGTGCCCCCACCCTCGAGGACAGGCCGTGGGCCCCCGGTGTGGATCTTCTTGCAGGTATTTTTTATATTTTCTAAAATAATTCTCCGTTGATTTTCAGGCGATTCCGAGAAATTTTTATTCTGCACAAAAACAACACCATGGCAGTTCTGCTGAAAACAGTGTCAGTCCGGGTTAGTTCCATTCAAATCATGCAAGTTAGAGTCCAAAACAAGGGAAAAATGGTGTGAAGCCGTCTGTACCATCCACCCTTATCCGTCTACCGACGCCTCCATAGCCAAATACCTCTAGAGAAGACGCCGGAAGACAAAGATGTCCCATACCGCCTGCCTTCCGCTATTGTCGCACCAACTTTGATATAACTACAGCAAGCTAAACATGATACCTCCGCGAGAGCCACGATACATCACCTACTGGTAGTAGGCATGACTTGACGTCTCCGTAGAAGTCATTGTGTGTAGCATCCGCCGGTAGTGCATCCGCCGGTAGTGCATCCACCGGTGTCTTCACCTGTCGACGACAGGCAGTCCGACAATTCCGAAAGAGGCACATGTGTCACCTGCCGAGCCGCATCGAACCCGGTCTGTTGATGGCAGGGGCCTCCTATACTGCCACCAGCCTCAGAAAGGCTGTCACCACCTAGAAATCCAGACTCTGAGTCGCCCACACAACCCCGGAGTTCGCTGCCGTCGATGAAGAGGGGTCGCCGCCTCAATTACGGGCACTACAAGAAGCACCCACCATCGCGCCAGCCGCTGTCATCGCCCATATTACAGGAGCAGTCGTCATGATCCCGCATCCAGCGCTGGCAAAAGCTCCAGCCGCCACACGCGTCCTGCAACTTCCCCGGGAGCGGGATCTCAAGATCCGCCGCCACCGATGCCACCACAAAGACCCACCACCTGACGGGTCATCCCCGGTGGAGGGGACGCCGCCACCGCCATGATCGGAGCCACGGCTCCGGGGATCCATCACCGCCGATTGGCCACATCATCCCCGATCTACACTCCCTACGAAGCCGCCGGAGCAGCACCGAACCGTCAGGAAAGATGAACTCCACATCAGATCTCGCGCCGCCAGTCCCTCTAGACCACATGCTGCAGCCCAGGCCCTGCGCCCCCATCACCGAAGGCGCCCGGGCCTTGCCGGCGCCCGCCTCTAGCTCTAGGGATGACAAGGTGGAAGAGAGGGAAGGTGGTGGCGGCTGGGGGCTAGGGTTGGCCCCCCCGGTCGCCCTGGATGGGTTGATCCAACGCTTCATGACAAACTAATGAATGTCGGACTCTTTCTTTGAATCTTACACAAGCCACTGTCATCACCTTTTGCCATTGAATGATCACTGTTAAGAAAGCATCGGTCATTCATAACATTTGAGTCAAGTTCCTTAAGAACAATATCTACTAGGCACACACAAGTAACATTTGAGTCCACGAGGTTCCGGTCTAGGAAAGAATCGGTGGACGGAAGTTATACTGCCTTAAGATACTTGGTAGGTTGAAATAGGGGTCAGTCCCATTTTAAATATACTGCCCAACTTAAGATGCTTGTGAATGAGATGGCTAAACTATGTTGGGTTGGGTGCACTTTGTGAAGATGAAAGAACGAGGTTTTCCACGACAGTTGGCGCCCACCGTGGGGCCTGCGGCCTGTGGTTTCGAGTTCTTGAAGGGCAACTTCGAAGGGCTCAAAGGATACGTTGTGGGCCAGATGACCAAGAGTCGTCGCGGCAAACTCTACATCGACGATGCAGGCTGGGGCCCCGAGGCCGGCTCAATTGAGTACGGGTACCGGGTCCCCTTCGACGGAATCCACATTTTCATCGGCAAGATTGGCGAACTGGGCCCTGAGCCGGACACCTGCACCGACATCTTCGAGATGGCTCAGCGTGCGCGAACCGCCCGGGTTTAGCCTGCCATGTAGCGTGCGTTTGTTGGATATATCCAGGGCACTGCAAGCTCTAGATCTCGCGGTGAGACGGCCGCTCTCCCCAATGGCGAGTCATCCATAGGTGAGACCAATGCCATGTACCAGATGCAGAGCGGACGGCTCGGGGGCTTGTCCGATGGTAGCAGTATTCCGGACCCCTGTGAGCCGCCGAGCAGGGTGGCGATTTTCATGACTAGCACCCAGTTGGCTCTTGGATCAACAATTGTCGGGGCCATAACACCCGGCGCAATGACAGCTGCGGCAGGTGTGGGCGGCTCAACGCGCCCGCCGACTCAAGTCTTGTCAGATCTGTTGGAGAATCTGGTGACTCTGATGGGGACAGAGGTAACCCCAGAAAGCCAGGACCAACATAAGGCAGCTGTGGATAAGCTGCGGTAGGAGATAGCACAAGCTAAGGAAGACCCGGCGGTGGAGAACGCCAGGATGACTGAGGAGTGGGCTGTTTTGGACGCCCGGGCTCAATGGATTCAAGTGGAGTCTTACCGGCTCTCGATGGATCAGAACATGGCTAATGAGGCCATGAGGAGAAAGCAACGGAGTCCCCACCCCTTCGTCTATGAGCCAAGGAATCTTTTGACACAGCCGGAGTAGGAGCGGTAGTCCACCGATGGTAAAACGGACAGCCGAAGTGCCTAGGACCGTCGTGCCGGTTCACCAGCGTATGACAGGTTCTCTATATGCAAATCAAAACCGCCCGACACCTCATTACCCGGCGGCGTCGGTCGGTCACTACTCCAACCCTCTGGATAACATGATAGCAGAGGCAGCGAGGCTGGCGGCTTTACCAGTTGAAGGTGAAACTCCGGTAGCGGTGGAAACCCGGAGGGCTCAGGAACTGCTTCAGACGGTGATGCAGCAACAACGGGCTTATTCTTATAGTCGAGACCGGATTCATTCAACCCCTCATCCAAGTGCCAGCTACAGCAGGCATGTTGACTCGCCAGAGATTTCAAGCACAGAGTGGCGCTGTAACTCGCCACGTGAACAAAACCCGGCACGGCAAGACGCCAATGCACAAGACTTGGTGGATCAGGGCAGGATGCACCGAGAGGCGGGGCTGATGGCTCAGGCACCCGATCATCAGCCGACGCCATATTATCCGGCAACATCAGTAGAGACAGGCAGGACGTCTAGAGCTTGGGGCGTGCCAAGCTTAACGGCGGCTATACGGAACGAGCGGTTGCCTAAAGATTTCAAGGGCCCTCGTAAGGTGCCCAATTACACAGCAGATCAGCCTCTAGAGGCTTGGATAGAGAGTTACGAGATGGCTATGGAGATGTTGGACGTTAGCGAAGCCGCGTGTGCCAAGTATTTCATGATGATGCTGGAAGGTACGGCTCGTAACTGGTTGAAAGGATTGCCCGTCAACTCCATCGGGTCATGGGCGGAGCTGAAGGCCAAGTTTATCAAGCATTTCAAGGATACATGCAAGCAGCCGATGTCAATTGTCGATCTAGACTCTTATCTTCAGAACGAGGGTGAGTCAATGACCAGTTGGGTGCGCCGGGTCTCAACCATCATGCATTCTTCAAATAAGATCAACGCCGAGTCTGTGATATTAACGTTGGAGAAAAAATGTCGTTCCCTTCGCTCAAGCTGAAGTTGGGGTGGCTTAAGCGCCATTGTAGTGATATGGGGGAACTTATGGCGGCTCTCGTCAAATATGCTGACTCTGATAGTACCAAGGACCCCGAGACTGAGGCTGAAAGACCGGGAAAGGGAAAGAAGAGTAATGACCCGGGAGGACACGAATATAACCCGGCCAATCAGCACTGTAGCAATAAGCGCAAGGCTAATACCTTTGTAGCTAATACAGGGGTGCGGTATTCTAACCAGCATCGCAAGGGGAAGCCGCCTCCAAGATATACCATCCATGAGGTGATGAATCAGCCATGCCCAAAGCATGGAACGGACGAAAAGTCGGCCACCCATATGTGGAAAGACTGCAGCATCGTGAGATCTTACAGGGAGTTTATCCAGAACAATTATGGACCAAACGGCGGCTCAGGGTCCGGTTTCCATGGTCCGGGTCATGGAGGCGCCGGCTCAAACTCCGGTTTTCAAGGCCAAGAAAATCAAGGCGGCAACAACCAGCAGAGTAGTCAAGGGAATCAGCAACAGTCCGGTTATCAGAGTAACCAGAAGCAGTTGAGCAGCGGGCAGTATCACGTCTTCACCACGACTTTGTGCAAGCGGGATCAGAAGCTTCATAAAAGGGCGGTGCACGCTATTGAGCCGAAAGTTTCTCGTTACTTGCGATGGTCTGAGCAGCCAATTGTGTGGAGCCGTGAAGTTCACCCGCCCCGAGTGGATAATCCGGGTCAGCTGGCTTTGGTGGTAGCGCCTCAGGTTGATGGATACAAGTTCACCAAGGTACTCATGGATGGAGATAGCAGTATCAATATCCTTTACTACAATACCTTCCGTTGTATGGGATTAACTAACAAGAAGCTTAGGCCGTCTAATACTGTATTTCATGGAGTTGTGCGTGGTAAGTCGGCATACCCGGTGGGCAAAATTGATTTGCGGGTGGCCTTTGGGGATGAGTATGATGCCAGGACGGAGGCTTTGACGTTTGAGGTTGTTAAGATCCACAGCCCGTATCATGCTCTGTTTGGGAGACGAGCGTACGCTAAGTTTATGGTGAGGCCGTGTTATGTTTATTTGCAGCTTAAGATGCCGGGTCACAAGGGGACCATTACAGTTCATGGGAGTCACACGATAGCTTTGGAATGTGAAGAGGGCGATGTCGCTTACGCAGAGTCAGTTTGTGCCACAGAGGAGCTCAAGTTCTATAAAGATAATGTTGACCCGGCAGATATGACGTCTTTAAAGAAGCCAACTACACAGCATGACCCTTTGCTCAAGTTTAAATCGGCGGACGACACCAAGATGATTGACTTTTTCCCTGGCGACTCATCGAAGTAGTTCAGCATCAGTGCTAATTTGGATCCGAAATTGGAAAGCGCGCTCATCAGGTTCATCCGTGAGAACCGGGACATCTTTGCATGGAAACCTTCAGACATGCCAGGTGTACCGAGAGAACTCGCTGAGCACACTCTTAATATTTATCTGAAGTATAAGCCGGTCAGACAGTTTCTTCGCGGTTTTAATAAGGAGAGACGGAAAGCCATTGGTGAAGAAAGTGACCCGGCTCTTAGCGGCCGGGTTCATCGTGGAAGTTTTTCATCCGGAGTGGTTGGCTAACCTGGTTTTGGTGCTTAAAAAGAACGGCACTTGGCGAATGTGTGTGGACTACACAAATTTAAACAAAGCTTGCCCAGCTGACCCGTTTGCCCTCCCCCGTATTGATCAGATCATTGATGCTACGGCGGGTTGTGAGCGCTTGAGTTTTTTGGATGCGTATTCTGGGTATCATCAGATCAAAATGGCAGTTAAGGACCAGGAGAAGACGGCTTTCATCACTCTGTTTGGAGCCTTCTGCTATGTGTCTATGCCTTTTGGCCTTAAGAGTGCTCATGCGACTTACCAGCAGTGTGTACGGAATTGCCTGCATGGCCAGATTGGGCGTAACGTTCATGCTTATGTGGATGACATTGTGGTTAAATCCAGAAAAAAGGAGACCCTGATCGACGACTTAAAGGAAACATTTGACAATCTCCGGGTATACAAGATGGTGCTTAACCCAGTCAAGTGTGTTTTTGGTGTTCCGGCAGGCAAGCTCTTGGGTTTTTTGGTCTCTGAGCGAAGCATCGAGGCTAACCCGGAAAAAATCAAGGCCATCACCTCCTTGGCAAGACCGAAGTGTGTCAAAGATGTCCAGCGCTTAGCAGGACGGATAGCAGCTTTGAGCCGGTTCATAAGCCGCTTAGGTGAAAAGGCTATCCCTCTATTTCAGATGCTGAAAAAGACAGATGACTTTGTCTGGAGTGAAGCTGCTGATGAAGCGTTTGAGGCACTCAAGAAACAGTTGGTTGAGCCGCCTGTTCTTGCGGCCCCCATTGACAAAGAGTTGTTGTTATTATGCGTCGCTGCAAACAGCAGGGCTGTCAGCGTGGCCATCGTAGTGGAAAGGAAAGAGGCTGGCAAAGAGCATCCGGTTCAAAAGCCGGTTTATTACATCAGCGAGGTGCTCATTGAGTCCAAACAGAGATATCCACATTGGAAGAAGCTAGTATATGGGGTCTTCATGGTGAACCGAAAGCTCAAGCAATTTATTTCGGGTCATCCTATTATAGTGGTGAGTTCTGTTCCCTTAGGGGATCTCATCCAAAATAGAGAAGCTACATGACGAGTAGCTAAGTGGATCATTGAGCTTGGACCTCATGGTTTAAAATATATGCCTCGGATGGCCATCAAATCGCAAGCGCTCGTGGACTTTATCAATGACTGGATGGAGCTACAAACGCCTGAGGAGAAGCCAGATAACACATATTGGACAATTCATTTTGATGGATCCAGACAGATAGAAGGCTCGAGGGTTGGAGTTGTTTTAACTTCCCCGCGAGGTGATAATTTTTTTATGTTCTCCGGTTAATGTTCCCATGTACTAATAATGCAGCTGAGTATGAGGCTTTGCTCCACGGTCTTCGGATGGCCAAGCAGATGAATTTAAGCCGGGTAAGATGCTTCGGTGATTCAGATCTAGTAGCTCAGCAGGTTTCTGGCACATGGGATTCCAAGGACCCACTCATGGCTGTTGGGGATCGTTGCAGAAAATCAAAAAAATTCCTACGCATCACCAAGATATATCTATGGAGTCTACTAGCAACGAGAGGGGAGTGCATCTTCATACCTTTTAAGATCGCGATGCGGAAGCGTTACAAGAACGCGGTCGGTGGAGTCGTACATGAAGCGATTCAGATCGCGGTCGAATCCGATCTAAGCACCGAACAATGGTGCCTCCGCGTTCAACACACGTGCAGCCCGGTGACGTCTCCCGTGCCTTGATCCAGCAAGGAGAGAGAGGGAGAGGTAGGGGAAGACTCCGTCCAGCAGCAGCACGACGGCGTGGTGGTGATGGAGGAGCGTGGCAATCCTGTAGGGCTTGGCCAAGCACCGCGGGAGAGGAAGAGTAGTAGGCAGAGGGGGAGGGCTGCGCCAGGACTTGGGTGCGGCTGCCCTCCCACCCCCACATATATATAGGGGCCAGGGAGAGGGGGGGTCGGCCCCTCAGATTGGATCTGAGGAGGAGGCGGCGGCCAGGGGGGTGCCTGTCCCCCAAGGCAAGGGGGGCGCCCCCCCTTTAGGGTTCCCCCAAACCCTAGGCACCTTGGGCCCTTGGGGGGCACACCAGCCCACCAGGGGCTAGTTCCCCCCCCATCACTTGGTCCACTTGGCCCACTGAGCAGGTGGCCCCACCCGGTGGACCCCCGGACACCTTCCGGTGGCCTCGGTACAATACCGACGACCCTCGAAATCATTCCGGTGACCAAAACGGGACTTCCCGTATATAAATCTTTACCTCCGGACCATTCCGGAACTCCTTGTGACGTCCGGGATATAATCCGGGACTCCTAACAACATTCGGTAACCACGTACTACATTCCCTATAACCCTAGTGTCATCGAACCTTAATTGTGTAGACCCTACGGGTTCGGGAACCATGCAGACATGACCGAGACATCTCTCCGGCCAATAACCAACAGCGGGATCTGGATACCCATTTTGGTTCTCACATGTTCTACGATTATCTCATCGGATGAACCACAATGTCAAGGATTCAATCAATCCCATATTCGATTCCCTTTGTCTATCGGTATGGTACTTGCCCGAGATTCGAACTTCGGTATACCGATACCTTGTTCAATCTCGTTACCGGCAAGTCTCTTTACTCGTTCGGCAACACATCATCCTGTGACCAACCCCTTAGTCACATTGAGCTCATTACGATGATGTCTTACCGAGTGGTCCCAGAGATACCTCTCCGGCATACGGAGTGACAAATCCCAGTCTCGATTCGTGCCAACCCAACAAATACTTTCGGTGATACCCGTAGTGTACCTTTATAGCCACCCAGTTACGTTGTGACATTTGGCACACCCAAAGCACTCCTACGGTATCCGGGAGTTGCACAATCTCATGGTCTAAGGAAAGGATACTTGACATTGGAAAAGCTTTAGCATACGAACTACACGATCTTGTGCTAGGCTTAGGATTGGGTCTTGTCCATCACATCATTCTCCTAATGATGTGATCCCGTTATCAATGACATCCAATGTCCATGGTCAGGAAACCGTAACCATCTATTGATCAACGAGCTAGTCAACTAGAGGCTCACTAGGGACATGTTGTGGTCTATGAATTCACACATGCATTACTGTTTCTGGATAATATAATTAAAGCATGAACAATAGACAATTATCATGAAGAAGGAAATATAATAATAACCATTTTATTATTGCCTCTAGGGCATATTTCCAACAGTCTCCCACTTGCACTAGAGTCAATAATCTAGTTACATTGTGATGAATCGAACACCCATAGAGTTCTGGTGTTGATCATCTTTTGCTCGTGGAAGAGGTTTAGTCAATGGATCTGCGACATTCAGATCCGTACGCACTTTACAAATATCTATGTCCCCATCTTGAATATAATTCCGGATGGAGTTAAAACGGCGCTTGATGTGCTTGGTCTTCTCTTGAAACCTGGGATCCTTGGCAATGGCAATAGCTCCAGTGTTGTCACAGAAGAGAGTCATCGGGCCCGACGCGCTTGGAATAACTCCTAGGTCGGTGATGAACTCCTTCATCCAGACTCCTTCTTGCGCTGCTTCGGAAGCAGCTATGTACTCCACTTCACATGTAGATGCCGCCACGACGCTTTGCTTGCAACTGCACCAACTGACTGCCCCACCATTCAAAATATTCACGTATCCGGTTTGCGACTTGGAGTCATCCAGATCTGTGTCGCTAGCATCGACGTAACCCTTTACGACGAGCTCTTCGTCACCTCCATGAACGAGAAACATATACTTAGTCCTTTTCAGGTACTTCAGGATGTTTTTGACCGATGTCCAGTGCTCCATATCGGGATCACTTTGGTACCTCCCCACCAAACTTATGGCAAGGTTCACATCAGGTCTGGTACACAGCATGGCATACATAATAGAACCTATGGCCGAGGCATAGGGGATGACACTCATCTTTTCTCTATCTTCTGCCGAGGTCGGGCATTCAGCTGTGCTCAATCTCATACCTTGCAATACATGCAAGAACCCTTTCTTGGACTGATCCATATTGAACTTCTTCAATATCTTGTCAAGGTATGTGCTTTGTGAAAGACCAATGAGGCGTCTCGATCTATCTCTATAGATCTTGATGCCTAATATGTAAGCAACTTCTCCAAGGTCCTTCATTCAAAAACACGTATTCAAGTAGGCCTTTATGCTTTCCAAGAGTTCTACATCATTTCCCATTAGCAATATGTCATCCACATATAATATGAGAAATGCCACAGAGCTCCCACTCACTTTCTTGTAAATACAGGCTTCTCCCCAAGTCTGTATAAACCCAAACGCTTTGATCACCTCATCAAAGCGAATGTTCCAACTCCGAGATGCTTGCACCAGCCCATAGATGGAGCGTTGGAGCTTGCATATCTTGTTAGCATTCTTGGGATCAACACAACCTTCCGGCTGCATCATATAGAGTTCTTCCTTGAGGAAGCCACTAAGGAATGCCGTTTTGACATCCATTTGCCATATATCATAATCATAGAATGCGGCAATTGCTAACATGATCCGGACGGACTTCAGCATCGCTTCGGGAGAGAAAGTCTCGTCGTAGTCAATTCCTTGAACTTGTCGATAACCTTTAGCGACAAGCCGAGCCTTATAGATGGTCACATTACCATCCGCGTCAGTCTTCTTCTTAAAGATCCATTTATTTTCTATGGCTTGCCGATCATCGGGCAAGTCAAACAAAGTCCATACTTTGTTATCATACATGGATCCTATCTCGGATTTCATGGCCTTCAAGCCATTTGTTGGAATCCGGGCCCGCCATCGCTTCTTCATAGTTCGAAGGTTCACCGTTGTCTAACAACATGATTTCCAGGACAGGGTTGTCGTACCACTCTGGTGCGGAACGTGTCCTTGTGGACCTACGAAGTTCAGCAGTAACTTGATCTGAAGCTTCATGATCATTATCATTAACTTCCTCTTTGGTCGGTGCAGGCACCACAGAAACATCTTCCTGCGCTGCGCTACTTTCCGGTCCGGAAGGGGTGACAATCACCTCATCAAGTTCCACTTTCCTCCCACTTACTTCTTTCGAGAGAAACTCTTTCTCCAGAAAGGATCCATTCTTGGAAACAAAGATCTTGCCTTCGGATCTGAGGTAGAAGGTATACCCAATAGTTTCCTTAGGGTATCCTATGAAGATGCATTTTTTCGATCTGGGTTCCAGCTTTTCATGTTGAAGTTTCTTGACATAAGCATCGCATCCCCAAACTTTTAGAAACGAGAACTTAGGTTTCTTCCCAAACCACAGTTCATACGGTGTCGTCTCAACGGATTTAGACGATGCCCTATTTAATGTGAATGCGGTAGTCTCTAATGCATAACCCCAGAATGATAACGGTAAGTCGGTAAGAGACATCTTAGATCGCACCATGTCCAACAGAGTACGATTACGACGTTCGGACACACCATTACGTTGAGGTGTTCCAGGCAGCGTCAATTGTGAAACAATTCCACATTTCCTAGGTGTGTGCCAAATTCGTGAGTCAAATATTCTCCTCCATGATCTGACCGTAAGAACTTTATTTTTTCTGTCACGTTGATTCTCGACCTCATTCTGAAATTCCTTGAACTTTTCAAAGGTCTCAGACTTGTGTTTCATCAAGTAGACATGCCCATATCTACTTAAGTCATCAGTGAGGGTGAGAACATAACGATAGCCATCGTGAGCTTCAACACTCATTGGACCGCACACATCAATATGTATGATTTCCAACAAGTTGGTTGCTCGCACCATTGTCCCGAAGAACGGAGCCTTGGTCATCTTGCCCAAGAGGCATGGTTCACACGTGTCAAATGATTCATAATCAAGAGACTCCAAAAGTCCATCCGCATGGAGCTTCTTCATACGTTTGACACCAATATGACCAAGGCGGCAGTGCCACAAGTATGTGGGACTATCATTATCAACCTTACATCTTTTGGCATTCACACTATGAATATGTGTAACATCACGTTCGAGATTCATTAAGAATAAACCATTGACCAGCGGGGCATGACCATAAAACATTTCTCTCATATAAATAGAACAACCATTATTCTCGGATTTAAATGAGTAGCCATCTCGCATTAAACGAGATCCAGATACAATGTTCATGCTCAAAGCTTTTACTAAATAACAATTATTGAGGTTTAAAACTAATCCCGAAGGTAGATGCAGAGGTAGTGTTCCGACGGCGATCACATCGACCTTGGAACCAGTCCTGACGCGCATCATCACCTCGTCCTTCGCCAGTCTCCGCTTATTCCGCAGCTCCTGCTTTGAGTTACAAATGTGAGCAACTGCACCGGTATCAAATACCCAGGAGCTACTACGAGCGCTGGTAAGGTACACATCAATAACATGTCTATCACATATACCTTTGACATTGCCGGCCTTCTTATCTGCTAAGTATTTGGGGCAGTTCCGCTTCCAATGACCCGTTCCCTTGCAATAAAAGCACTCAGTCTCAGGCCTGGGTCCATTCTTTGGCTTCTTCCCGGCAACTGGCTTACCGGGCGCGGCAACTCCTTTGCCGTCCTTCTTGAAGTTCTTCTTACCCTTGCCTTTCTTGAACTTAGTGGTTTTATTCACCATCAACACTTGATGTTCTTTCTTGATCTCCACCTCGGCTGATTTCAGCATTGATTACACCTCGGGAATGAACTTCTCCATCCCTTGCATATTGAAGTTCATCACAAAGATCTTGTAGCTAGGTGGGAGCGACTGAAGGATTCTGTCAACAACCGCGTCATCTGGGAGATTAATTCCCAGCTGAGACAAGCGGTTGTGCAACCCAGACATTTTGAGTATATGTTTGCTGACAGAACTATTCTCCTCCATCTTACAACTGTAGAACTTGTCGGAGACTTCATATCTCTCGACTCGGGCATGAGCTTGGAAAACCATTTTCAGCTCTTGGAACATCTCATATGCTCTGTGCTGCTCAAAACTCTTTTGGAGCCCCGATTCTAAGTTGTAAAGCATGCCGCACTGAACCAGGGAGTAATCATCACTACGCGACTGCTAGGCGTTCATAACGTCTTGAGTTGCTGGGAAAACGGGTGCATCACCCAGCGGTGCTTCAAGGACATATGCTTTCTTGGCAGCTATGAGGATGATCCTCATATTACGGACCCAATCCATATAGTTGCTACCATCGTCTTTCAGCTTGGTTTTCTCTAGGAACGCGTTGAAGTTGAGGGCAACATTAACGTGGGCCATTGGATCTACAAGACATATTGTAAAGATTTTAGACTATGTTCATGACAATTAAGTTCATCTAAAAAAATTTAATGAACTCCCACTCAGATAGACATCTCTCTAGTCATCTAAGTGATACATGATCTGAATCAACTAGGCCGTGTCCGATCATCACGTGAGTCGGACTAGTCTAGAACGGTGAACATCTTCATGTTGATCGTATCTTCTATACGACTCATGTTCGACCTTTTGGTCTTTCGTGTTTCGAGGCCATGTCTGTACATGCTAGGCTCGTCTAGTCAACCCTAAGTGTATTGCGTGTGTAAATCTGGCTTACACCCGTTGTATGCGAACGTTAGAGCCTACCACACCCGATCATCATGTGGTGCTTCGGAACAACGAACCTTAGCAACGGTGCACAGTTAGGGGAAACACAGTTCTTGAAATTTGAGTGAGAGATCATCTTATTTACTACCGTCGTTCTAAGAAAATAAGATGTAAAACATGATAAACATCACATGCAATCAAATAGTGACATGATATGACCAATATCATTTTGCTCCTTTTGATCTTCATCTTCGGGGCTCCATGATCATCATTGTCTCCGGCATGACACCATGATCTCCATCATCATGATCTCCATCATCGTGCCTTCATGAAGTTGTCTCGCCAAACGTTACTTCTACTACTATGGCTAACGGTTAGCAATAAAGTAAAGTAATTACATGGCATTTTCAATGACACGCAGGTCATACAATAAAATAAGACAACTCCTATGGCTCCTGCTGGTTATCATATTCATCGACATGCAAGTCGTGATTCCTATTACAAGAACATGATCAATCTCATACATCACATATATATCATTCATCACATCCTTTTGGCCATATCACATCACACGGCACATGCTGCAAGAACAAGTTAGACGTCTTCTAATTGTCGTTGCAAGTTTTTACGTGGCTGCTATAGGTTTCTAGCAAGAAAGTTTCTTACCTACGCAAAAACCACAACGTGATATGCCAATTACTATTTACCCTTCATAAGGACCCTTTTCATCAAATCCGATCCGACTAAAGTGGGAGAGACATACACCCGCTAGCCACCTTATGCAACTAGTGCATGTCAGTCGGTGAAACCTGTCTCACGTAAGCGTATGTGTAAGGTCGATCCGGGACGCTTCATCCCACGATGCCGCCAAATCAAGATAAGATTTAGTAGAGGTAAGTAAATTGACATGATCTACGCCCACAACAACTTGTGTTCTACTCGTGCATAGTAACTACGCATAGACCTAGCTCATGATGCCACTGTTGGGGATCGTTGCAGAAAATCAAAAAAATTCTATGGAGTCTACTAGCAACGAGAGGGGAGTGCATCTTCATACCTTTGAAGATCGCGATGCGGAAGCGTTACAAGAACGCGATCGGTGGAGTTGTACACGAAGCGATTCAGATCGCGGCCGAAACCGATCTAAGCACCGAACAACGGTGCCTCCGCGTTCAACACACGTGCAGCCTGGTGACGTCTCCCGTGCCTTGATCCAGCAAGGAGAGAGGGAGAGGTTGGGGAAGACTCCGTCCAGCAACAAGACGACGGCGTGGTGGTGATGGAGGAGCGTGGAAATCCTGCAGGGCTTCGCCAAGCACCGCGGGAGAGGAGGAGTAGTAGGGAGAGGGGGAGGGTTGCGCCAGGACTTGGGTGTGGCTGCCCTCCCACCCCCCCACATATATATAGGGGCCAGGGAGAGGGGGGCCGGCCCCCTCAGATTGGATCTGAGGAGGGGGCGGCAGCCAGGGGGTGCCTTGCCCCCCAAGGCAAGGGGGGTGCCCCCCCCCTTTAGGGTTCCTTCATACCCTAGGCGCCTCGGGCCCTTGGGGGCGCACCAGCCCACTAGAGGCTGGTCCCCCCCCCCCTTCACTTGGTCCACTTGGCCCACCGAGAAGGTGGCCCCACCCGATGGACCCCCGGACACCTTCCGGTGGCCCCGGTACAATACCGGTGACCCCCGAAATCATTCCGGTGACCAAAACGGGACTTCCCATATATAAATCTTTACCTCCGGACCATTCCGGAACTCTTCGTGACGTCCGGGATCTTATCCGGGACTCTGAACAACATTCGGTAACCACGTACTACATTCCCTATAACCCTAGCGTCATCGAACCTTAAGTGTGTAGACCCTAAGGGTTCGGGAACCATGCACACATGACCGAGACATCTCTCCGGCTAATAACCTACAGCGGGATCTGGATACCCATGTTGGTTCCCACATGTTCCACGATGATCTCATCGGATGAACCACGATGTCAAGGATTCAATCAATCCCGTATTCGACTCCCTTTGTCTATCGGTATGGTACTTGCCCAAGATTCGATCGTCGGTATACCAATACGTTGTTCAATCTCGTTACCGGCAAGTCTCTTTAGTCGTTCCGCAACACATCATCCCGTGACCAACCCCTTAGTCACATTGAGCTCATTACAATGATGTCTTATCGAGTGGGCCTAGAGATACCTCTCCGTCATACGGAGTGACAAATCCCAGTCTCGATTCGTGCCAACCCAACAGATACTTTCGGGGATACCCGTAGTGTACCTTTATAGCCACCCAGTTACGTTGTGACGTTTGGCACACCCAAAGCACTCCTACGGTATCTGGGAGTTGCACAATCTCATGGTCTAAGGAAAGGATACTTGACATTGGAAAAGCTTTAGCATACGAACTACACGATCTTGTGCTAGTCTTAGGATTGGGTCTTATCCATCACATCATTCTCCTAATGATGTGATCCTGTTATCAATGACATCCAATGTCCATGGTTAGGAAACCGTAACCATCTATTGATCAACGAGCTAGTCAACTAGAGTCTCACTAGGGACATGTTGTGGTCTATGAATTCACACATGCATTACTGTTTCTGAATAATACAATTAAAGCATGAACAATAGACAATTATCATGAACAAGGAAATATAATAATAACCACTTTATTATTGCCTCTAGGGCATATTTCCAACAATGGCGGCTTATCGTCGGGAGGTCGATACTATTGCGGATCACTTCAAGGGTTACCAAGTTGAGCATATTGATTGAAGGAAGAACAAGGCAGCGGACGCCTTAAGTCGGTTAGGGTCTCAATGTAAGCCGGTGCCCCCCAACACCTTTCTGTATGTTTTGCTGAACCCGTCTGTCAAGTAGCCTACAGAGGAGGACCTTGCTATTCCTGACCCGGAGGCACAGTTGGTGGTGGCTCTTCATGTAATACCTAACTGGACAGTCCCATATTTGGCTTACATGACCCGGGGTGAGTTACCTGAGGATGAAATTTTAGCCAGACAGATAACCCGGCGGTCTAAGTCAGTGAAGATTGTTAACAGAGAGTTGCACCATCGCAGTGTGACAGGGGCGTTTCAACGTTGTGTCTCGCCTGAAGAAGGCTGTGAGATCCTGCGAGAGATCCATGAGGGAGATTATGGTCATCACGCCGGTTCTAAATCTCTTGTGGCAAAAGCTTTTCGTCACGGATTCTATTGGTTGACGACTCATGTGGATGCCGAAGATTTGGTCAGCAGATGTGACGGTTGCTATAAATTCTCAAGGCATTCTCATGTTCCAGCTCAAGAGTTGAGAATGATCCCAATAACTTGGCCGTTTGCAACCTGGGGGCTTGATATGGTGGGGCCTTTCAAGAGGTCCAAGGATAAGAAAACCCACCTTTTGGTAGAAGTGGATAAGTTTACCAAGAGGATTGAGGCAGAGCCAGTCAGCAAGTGTGATGCGGAAACATCGGTTCGGTTCATCAAGAAGGTGATTTTCCATTTTGGTTTCCCTCACAGTATCATAACAAACAGTGGCACTAATCTGTCTAAAGGTGCTATGAGGGAATTTTGTCAGCATGAGCATATTCGACTTGATGTTTCTTCTGTAGCTCACCCCCAGTCCAATGTCCAAGTAGAGCAAGCTAATCAAGATATTCTATGAGGGATCAAGCCCCGGCTTATGGTTCCTTTAAAGAGAACGCCGGGGTGTTGGGTGGAAGAATTACCTTCTGTGTTATGGAGCATTAATACAATGCCCAACGGGTCTACAGGCTACATGCCCTTCTTCATGGTTTACGGAGCAGAGGCGGTTCTTCCCAGTGATATCCGTCATGACTCACCCCGAGTGGCGGCTTACGTCAAAGCTGACAATGAGACGGCACGATAGGATGTGTTGGATTGGTTGGATGAAGAGCCTGATCTCGCGGCGGCTCGTTCAGCAATCTATCAGCAAGATTTACGACGATATCACAGCAGGCGGGTCAAGACCAGAACCTTTCAAGAAGGCGACTTAGTTCTCTGGCTCATCCAAGATCAGACTGACATGCATAAACTTTCGCCGCCTTGGGAGGGACCTTTTTTAATCAGCAATAATCTGCACAACGGGTCATACTATTTGATCGACATTCGAGAACACAAGGACTCACGCATATCAGAAGAGGAGACTAATCGGTCGTGGAATATTTCTCACCTCCGGCCTTACTATACTTAAGTCTCCGGCTCTCATGATGTAGTTCGATGACGTAAATATTAGTACAATATAATAAAGCCAGCATCCCTGCTAATTCGGGGCCTCTATCATTTTTTCAAAGTTGAGTCCTTGTCATCATCATGCATGTTTTCTCAAGAGGCTTGCCACCCAAATTACAGGGATCACAGAGAGGTGGATGCATAGCACAGCTCCAGCATAAGCTCTTGACGAGAATAATTTGTAAGTATGTCACTTGGGGGTTTCCTATTCAAACATAGGTGTATTGGACCTAAGAGAATAAATCATTACTACCCATTTGACCAGGTTATGTTCAAACATAGGCGTATTCGACCAAAGAGGACATAACATGTGGGTCATCCTACCTGTACCCAGCTGCTTCAACTCCATCAGATCATCCTGATTGACCCAGTGAACTCTTGACAATCAGTCTTTTATGGCGTATTCGATGAAGACATGAGCTTGTTAAGGTTCAAACGCCGGCTGTCACTGCCAGAGCACGACTTACAGATAGTCAGGATAGATCCAGACTCAAAATGCCGCCTTCCTTGAAACTTGGATAAATCGGCCTATGATGCAAGATGCAACTCTGACCCCGCGTAGTCTAGGCAAGTCTATCTTTAAAACAAAGACATGTACTATTCTAGGTTCAAATGTCGATTGGGTAATGTGAGAGCCGTCTCATAGCACGCACGTATCTTCTAGTGGCCACCAAGGCTAGTTTCATTGAAGAAGAACCTTTGGCATGGCGGCCTGCAAAATCCTCGAGTGTTTTTTTGATCTTTTTCTCTAGTTCCTTTGTTTTTGTGAGATTTCCGTTTTGATTTGCGTTCTTTGCAAATTCAACCAAGCTGCCTCTTCTTGTGACTCATATTTGAAGCCTCTCCAGGTCTCTGAAACCCAACCTAATGTATGGCTCTAAGCCGCCAGAATATAACAATCTTATTTCTGGAGCAATACCTCTACAAGATTTATAACTGTATGGAGACTGATAAAGCCGGCAGTCTACATCATATCTTCAGGTATGGCTATTTTTTATATAATTAAGCCGGCCCTGGTTATGGACATCTCTCCCTAGTGGCACCGGTTGGGCATAATGACCCGCCAGGCGGTAAGCCGCCAAGGCATATGTTCTTTGTCTTTGTGCAGGACAAGGGTTATACTGATTTACACGAGACAATATTGTCATAACGGTAGAATGACATACTTTGAAGCCTGGTGGGTTAATAGTATTATACAGACGGAGAACCGTGCGCAAACTTTTCTTGTTGGCATTGCTATGTTTGATGTGGTGGTGCCAAACAAAACTCATATGCTTATGTTGCGCTTACTTTTAATCTTGTGAACATGATAATTTAGAGGATGTACTATAGTTCCAATCATTTATTCTGTGTGATGAGCTTACTTTTGTACTGTAGCCACCTTCTTGTTTACTTTGATGAATCTTGTCTTGTGTACTAATCATGATTTACTAGCATTTGGCTTCTCTGTGCTAATTAAACATGATAAGTATGTATACTTCTTTGAGATACAAATTCTGCATTGCATTTTTATGAGGTTCAATTTCTACAAATGTTGCCAAATGAATGTGTCAATGTGTCTCTCCTTAGGGGTTGATTTAAACTGCATATGATCTACTGTATCATTTTTTTGTTCAAACATTGAAATTTTGGTTCATTTTTCAAACATTGAAATGTTGTTGACCTTGTCCTTCTATGCTTAAATGGTAAAAATGTCGCATTTTGCTTGTTCTAACCATTTTGCTTGATAACTTGCACATGCTGGCCTTCATTCATGTTTTGTCGTGAGGTCCAGGATGAACAAGTCATGAGAAGCATGGAGTTCTAGCTCATTGGAGCTAGGTATACTGTAATAGTTGTGTTACCTGATGTGAACATTTTTTTTATTGTAAACGTGATGTGAAATAATGTGCCAAGTTTGGCTCGGTTTGATTGTATTATTAATGATGTGAACTATATTTTTTTGGATTAGTTGTGCCCTGTTTGAAGCATTTTGTTTTCTGTCTATTTTGATTTAAATATTGTTATTTATTTACTAGAAAATTGAGATTTGAAGAATATAACCATGACAACTGGGAACCACTTATAAGAACCTGGCAATTGGGTCCCTTCTCACAAGTGGGCCCATCATTTGACAAAAATAAAATCAGAAACTTTGGAGCAAAAAGGCCATGGCCTAGAAAATAAAAAGCCCGAATTGTTGGGCTAGGTCCATGGGTCTAACCAGAATTAACAAAAAAAATGGGTTGAATTATTGGGCTTGGCCCATGTAGACATCGAATTGGACAGTGCTGATTCTTATCAACGACCTTTTCATTTGGTCACAATTTTGCCACGTCAGCTTGCCACGTCGGATCCGACGTGGTCTGGGCAGACAACTAGCGACCAAAATAGAAGGTCATAGGATCAACGACCTTTTGTTTTGGTCGTTGCCTTCAACGACCTTATCACAAAGAAGGTCGTTAATTTCACTTTACGATGGCCAACTTTTGACCATTTGTTTTTTGTCACAAAAAGGTCACAACTGGAAAACAATGACCATTCAGTGACCAATACTGATGGTCGCAAGTTGACGTATTTCTTGTAGTGGGGTGAAAGATTTATTCGCACAACAGAGGTGCTTGAAGGTGTCGCGGGAAGTCAATTCAGCTAAGATGGAATTATCATGTGATGGATAAGACAATTTGGGAGACTCGAGCATGTCGTGCAACCGAACAAGTTTGGCTGGGTCGGACTAGACAGTCTGATGAATCAACGTGAGTCGGCTTTTACCGAAGACGGTGGTGGGATCGGTGACGACTACATAGGAGTGTGATGCTGATAGTGACTGACTTCTGGGCGTGGAAACACATGGCGCATGCCCGAGGGCTTGTGAGGTTTCTCCGAGACTATGGCGCGAGGTTGATACAATGTGGTGTACACACAGAGCTTGAAGACGACAGGGTGTGAGGGTGGATTGATCATCTACCATGGAGTCATGTTGAAGGTGGAGCTGGGGGCTATGGTGTAAGGATCCAGATGATCGAAGCCTACTCAGCGGGAAAAAGCGAGTGGCGCATGTTTCGGACTGGAGTCGAGTGGTATGATGGAAACGTGAAACTCGTCATCGGTCAGTGATTATCGATGGTACTCTGAAGTGGGATTGAGTGGTATGGGTTCGGGACCCTTGAGGGTCGATTGGAACAGCGGAGGCTCGACGCGGTAATAGCGGCAAGGCGTGCGGTTAGCACGGAGCATGGAGACGGACCAAGGCTCTGGTGGTCATACATATGGTGAGACAACTGCGAATTTGACTCGGGATAACTACAAGCAATGGTGAATTGCCTTCAAGTTTCAGACATGCGGTCGAGGAAGAGCGGTGATGTTGAGTTCAGATAACTCTTATGCGCGACACCCAATATGTGAGTTGTTCACTTTCACGTAGGTCAATGATCAGTGTATGATGGTGTTGAAGTGATACTCTACTATTACAATGGCCGGGGCCGGCTTATATAGGTAAACCTAAAACAAAAACTATTCAGATCGGACGGGCCTAAACCGAGTTAAAATAGCACAACTAAAAATAAAACTATATAGCCCATGACATGGCCTGGATATAAATGAATGTTCGTCCTAATAAACTAAACCGAAACTGGATAACCAATTATTTTGAGCCACTCCTGTTTGGACTTGCTGAAACACACGATAGTGTTCTAAAATTGGGATTCACCTCACCCGTAGGAGGAATTGCAAATAAAAAGGATCCAAACTTCAGATATAAGGAGGTGGTGAAGTAACAGGAGTAATCGATATCCTCCCCTCATCATCTCCCCCAACTTGAGAGGAAACTACCCTCGGTTTTGCATTAATGTGTTGGACCTTCGTCTTCATAGTAAACGCATCCACTTTGATATCCTTGTCAAGCATAGGCTGCAGCGCATGACGCTTCCCCTTATGCCACAAGGAATAAACATTGGATCTTCCTTCATGAGTGGAACACCCTACCAATTTTCCACGGTTGGCCTAGTAGCACATGACATGCATCCATAGGCAAAACATCACAGACCACCATGTCCTCATAAGTACGTACAGAAATTTTTAGGCTCACCTTATGTGTTACCTTCAGCTATCCAGAATAATACAACCACTGAGCACAATATGGTTGTGGGTGTTTCCATGTAGGCAACAAGAGAGAACCCGCCAAACTCTTGCTAATAATGTTGGTGTAGCCGCCACCATCAATAATCACCATGCATGTAGTGTCTTGGACTGTGCATTGGGTCTGGAAAATATTCCAGTGTTGCCTTTGTCATTCTATGCGATACACGGGCACACGGTGCACCATCAAGTTAGTCCAATTAGAGTAGTGTTTCTGGGTATACATCTACTTGTTCAAGTTCCTCAGACTCCTCACACGATGGATCAATGGCCTCATCATCATCACTAGCAGACACATATTTAATCTTGTGTGAGCATCACCCTTTTTGTATGAGGGCAATCACGCCTCATTGCCATCAGCCTCCGCAAGAAAAGCACTATATACCAGCGATGGACTGACTAGACGCAGCTTTGTACACTCCGGATTTTGGCTCCTCGCCATGAGAAAAATTGTTGGAGCGTGTAGAAGGTGTCGGCTTAGCACTAGAACCAGCAACCATGGTGGGGGAATGACGTCATGTGTCCATGGATGAAACTTGGCGTCGTTTGAGCTATTTTTCTGCATGCTCACCTTGGTGCACAGGATCTTGGATGTTGTAGTAGACCACCATCTCCACACGATCCTGCACCTCAACATTCAGCCCATGAGAGAACCAAGACATAGTGGCCTCCGTGTCCTCAGTTGTTCCTGTACGTATCATCAACAACTCCACCTCTTTATAGTAGTCTTTTTTGCGGGCAAAATCATAGAGCTTTTATTTAAACAAAGGCATTCCCGGACAATCAGCCAAGAGACTGGTCAGAAGGAAGCTAGGGGTTTCTTCCAGCCAGCAATCCGTCACATTCAGGGTGCAAGCATGCTTTGCACAAAGATGCGCTAGTAGGTTCGCCGACCGGTTCACGTGTTGAACATCAAGTAAAACAAAATTATTGCTAAGCTCTCCTATTTCTAACAAGATAGGAGCCACACAATTGAACAAGAATTGTGGTAGGTTTTCCAGAGCATAACTAGCTCTAGACAGTCCACTTCCATTATCACATGCGAGAGTCCCGTATGGCAGCAAAGCGAACTCCATCTCATAGAGAAAAAGCTTCAATGATAAGAGGGTCAGAGATCCACGTATACGGTTTGCACCACGAGCCTATGATGCTTGCTAGAACTACGTTGGTATTTCCCCAAAGAGGAGATGATGCAGTACATCAACGGTAGGTATTTCCCTCAGTGTTGAGACCAAGGTTATCGAACCAGTAGGAGAACCACGCAACACTAGATGAACGGCACCTGCACACAAATAACAAATGCTCGCAACCCGGCGTATTAAAGGGGTTGTTAATCCCTTTCGGGTAACAGTGCCAAAAATTGGCAAACAGACGTGAGAAAGTTGTAATAAGTTGATAGATCAAACGCCAAATAAAATAAAGTGCAACAAGGTATTTTTTTTGTATTTTTGTTTAATAGATCTGAAAACAAAAGCAAATAAAATAGATGGTGACGGCAAACATATTAAAGAAGATACCCGGGGGGCATAGGTTTCACTAATGGCTTCTCTCGAGAAAAACAGCAAACGGTGGGTAAACAAATTATTGCTGGTCAATTGATAGAACTTCAAATAATCATGACGATATCCAGGCAATGATCATTATATAGGCATCACGTCCAAGATTAGTAGACTGACTCCTCCCTGCATCTACTACTATTACTCCACACATCGATCGCTATCCGGCATGAATCTAGTGTATTAAGTTCATGGAAAATGGAGTAATGCAATAAGAACGATGACATGATATAGAACAGATATATTTATGTAGAAATAGAACCCATCTTGTCATCCTTAATGGCAACGATACATACGTGTCGGTTCCCCTTCTGTCACTAGGATCAAGCACTGTAAGATCAAACCCATCACAAAGCACTTCTTCCTATTGCAAGATAAATAGATCAAGTTGGCCAAACAAAACACAAATATCAGAGAAGAAATACGAGGCTATAAGCAATCATGCATATAAGAGATCAAAGAAGACTCAAATAACTTTCATGGCTATAAAAAGATAGATGTGATCATAAACTCAAAGTTCATCGGATCCCAACAAACACATCGTAAAAAAAGTTAAATCATATGGATCTCCAAGAGACCATTGTATTGATAACCAAAAGAGAGAGAGGAAGCCATCTAGCTACTAACTACGGACCCATAGGTCTAAAAAGAACTACTCACGCATCATCAAAGAGGCACCAATGGACTTGATGAACCCCTCCGTGATGGTGTCTAGATTGGATCTGGTGGTTTTGGAATTTGCGGTGGTTGGAATTGATTTTCGTCGACTCCCCTAGGGTTTCTGGAATATTGGGGTATTTATAGAGCGAAGAGGCGGTGCGGGAGGCCACCGAGGTGGGCACAACCCACCTAGGCGCGCTTGGGAGCCCAGGCACGGCCGGGTGGGTTGTGCCCCCCTCGAGGCACCCCCCCAGGTGCTTCTCTATCCCAACAGGTGTCTTCTGGTCCAAAAAATTTCCACAAAAAGTTTCGCTGCATTTGGAATTCATTTGATATTGATTTCCTGCGATGTAAAAAACAAGCAGAAAACAACAACTGGCACTTGGCACTATGTCAATAGTTTAGTACCAAAAATGATATAAAATGATTGTAAAATATCCAAGAATGATAGTATAACAGCATGGAACAATAAAAAATTATAGATACATTGGAGACGTATCAACCTAGTAAAGCAGTGGCCATTCCGGCGATACCTCTTGCCCCGCCCAGGCCGTCTTCAAAGTTCAACGCACCATCCATAGTGATCTTAACCACTCCCTCGTCAGGTGGCCGCCAGCCGAAGCCTGGCAAGGCACAGCTGCCTTGCACTGAAGATCCAGGAGAGCAATTGCCTCCTTGGTAGCTCGAATAGTGGCTGTAGGGTCACGTCCTTCTTCCCCATGCTTGATGCTGTTTCGGGAGTGCCAAATAGACCACATGATTGTTATGATCTTAGCACGATCATCATCAGTGAACCTTGAATCACATATGATATCATGCGCCCATGAATTCGGATGGAGTCGCGGTAGCCAGATGTCGAACCATGCATACGCCTCCTCCCAAAAGCGACGAGCATGTACGCAATGGATAAGAGCATGTTTCAAGTCCTCTCCTATAGCCATACACACTTTGCAGCGATCTATGACTGCAAATGACGGCGCTTGAGAGTACTTTCATCTGTGAGAATGCCACAGAGAACTCTCCACCAAAAAACTCGCACCTTTGGAATAACATTGAGCTTCCATAAGGCCTTCCACAACTGTTGATTGTTCCCTGAGGTTCCGGTAGCCGTCCCTTCCTCAAGAGCCAGTCGCTCATTATGAGTCATGAGAGTGCGGTACGCCGTCTTCATAGTGTAGTTGCCAGATTTTTTGAAAGCCCAAGCAAAGGAGTCCCCCCCCCACCCCCCCTGTCGAATTGGTATGTTGAGAATGTCATCGACGTTAGGGGCAATAAAGTTCTCCCTAACAACATCTTGTCTCCAAGACCAATTTTTAGAATGAATGAGCTCAGACACTCTCTCAATGTGTGTATTATGTGGTCTCGAGATCGGGGTCATCGAGAAGTTCCTGGCATCCATTCTTGGTGCCACACTTAAATAGTGATGCCATATCCCACTCATGCGATCAGCCCTAGCCTGAGGGCCTCTCTTCCCGCGATAATTGCCTTCCAAGTAGCCGACGCCGACTTTGGAACCGAAGCTTCCATAAACTTTGTATCCGGGAAGTAACGCCCTTTCAAAACCTTTGCACATAGGGAATTAGGATTAGTCATAAAACTCCATCCATGCTTACCCAACACTGCAAGATTGAACATATGTAGGTCTCGAAAACCCATTCCACCCATGCACTTTGGTTTAGTCATCTCCTTCCATGATAACCAATGCATCGACTTTTTGTTAAGAGAGCTACTCGAGAAATATTTAGCCATAGGAGAGATCAGACTCTTACACACCTTTTTTGTGAACAGAAAGGTACTCAACGGGTAGGTAGGAATAGCCTGTGTGACTTAAGAAGAGTCTCACGAGCAGCACAAGCAAGCAGTTTCTCTGACCACCCTTGCATATATCCATGAGTTCTTTCACTGACAGGATCGAATGTACCACTCGTGATACGCCCCACAGCTGTCGGCGGCCTTAGATATTTGTCACTGAATGCCTCCACCTGGATGTTCAAAACGGCCTTCAACATTTGCTTCACCGGATCAGGAGTGTTAGTACTGAAGAAAACAACACTTTTATCATGATTAACTTGCTGGCCTGAAGCATCTCCATAGATTCTCAAGATATCATTAAGTCTAAGAGCACTATGATCTTTTGCATCAATAAAAATCAGACTATCATCCACAAAAAGCAGGTGAGAGACCCAGGGTGATCTATAGCTTACTATCCACCCTCTATCCATGGTACCTCCATTATAAAACTTCAACAAGGAGGAGAAGCCTTCCGCACATATTAGGAATAGATATGGCGAAGCAGGATCGCCTTGACGGAGCCCCCTAGACGGGGTGAAGAATGACAGAAGCTCACCATTAACTCTCACCGAAAAACAAACTGAAGATACACACTTCATGATCAACCTGACAAAGACAATGTTGAAACCCGGTTTGGACAAAATTGCTTCTAGGTAATGCCACTCAACGCAGTCATAAGTTTTCATCATGTCTAACTTGACCGCACAAGAGTAGTTCTTTCCTTTGTTTCCTCCTATTCATTGTATGCACACTCTCGTATGCCACAAGCACATTATCAGTAATAAGACACCCGACACAAAGGCACTCTGCTCCTCACTGATAAACTCATCCATGATGCATCGTAGACGGTTGGTAATTGCTTTGGAAGCAATCTTGTATAAAACATGGCATAATGCAATAGGACGGTACTAAGATATGGACTAGGGATGTTTTACCTTCGGGGTGAGAGTAATAGAAGTCTCGTTCAGACCCAAAGACAATTCCCCGCCATTTAGGAATTCCAGAACAGCACTACTTACCTCTCCACCAAGGAGATCCCAATGCCGCTGGTAAAACACCGCAGTAAACCCATCCACGCCAAGAGCCTTTGATGCAGCCATTTGAAAAGCGCAATTTTGACCTCCTCCATGTTCATATCATAGATAGGAACATGGGCAAGTAACTCACTTGCGTCATTAAAGCCTTCGGACTGGTACAAATTCTGATAGAACATGTGAACTTCCTCCTTATCCTCGCTCTCATCCACACAGACCGATCCATCAGATGAACGTTGTCGATACCATACCTCCTCCTGGTGCAATGCCTCCTTTAACTTCTTGACTGTGCTTTGTTCCTCTTCCGAATTGATGGGTAAATTCAAAACCCTAGCCCAGATTTGGAGCCTGTCAAACTTGACTCCAGATTGGCTCCCACCAAGATTCATCCCTCAGATTGTAGGGTAAATTCACAACCCTAGCCCAGATTTGGAGCCTGTCAAACTTGACTTTATCCGGTCTCATGCAGTCATCAAACTCAGCAAGCACCACAACATTCTTATTGATGTGCCATGGCGATCCACCCCACACGCGATCTCGATCACGTTGGGTCTCAAACTCGTCCACAAACATGTTGAAACCAACAGATCTGAACTTCAGTCCCCGTGGGTCACCCCACGCCGGCCGCAAGGCATTGGTGATGGTCAGGATATGGAACTGATTGCGATGAAGAATTTTACCAGCCAATAACCATCTTGTCGGTGCTCCCTCGACGCGATCATCGAGTACCAGAGGAGTAGCCACTTCTTTTGATACATCGAGTTTACCTAGGACTTCCTCCGGTTTCTTTCTTGCAGCACGCTCCACTTGGGCTACGCCTTCCGTCCTTCCGCTCGCAACAGCGCCGGGGGGCAGCCATTTTGCAGCGGACAAAACCTCGCCCCGTCGACTAATCTCTGGGCGAAGAAAAGTTCCACGGTCCAAACCCTAATCGCCACCAGCGCCGCCAGAGGTTTTAGGGTTTTGGGGGAAAAACTTTATAATAGTCATCCACCGATTTATTATCTTGAGTGAGCCGCAACAATTTGTGGTGCATATCTCGCTTGTACTATTCGGGAACAAAACGATTTCGCATGAGTTCTTTCATACCTCTCCAAGACATTGGGCGAGTGGGCATACACAGAATTTGACTCCACCAAATTGACACGTAACATGTGAATTCAACTACAACAAGTTGGAGTCGCTTCTCCTCAGTATAATGATGGGTAGAAAAGTCTGATACATACGCATGTCCCACTCCAAATAATCGTCAGGTCCATGGTCACCGGAGAAAGGAGGGATGAACAATTTGACATGGTCAATACCACCATCATCCATGGAACACAAACAGCCTGACCAACACTATTACGATCATGTGGCAGCGCACGATGATCACCATGCAAAGATTTTCGGTCAGAAACGGTACCCGACAGACCTCCTTGACAGCAAAACAGCACACCACTAAAAATAAGACTCGGACAAGAACTCGAGAAGTGCCTTCCTTATGTACGTACATGACTAGGTAGGGTTTGGGAAATATGTTTTTTTTTTGGAACGAAGGCTCGCGAAGAGCCCGGCTTTGAATTAACAAAGCCATCAACCGGTCAGGAATTACAAACATACATCATACCACATAGGCCCAACGATACAAGGGAGCACTCTTGGAAGCTTACGACTCAACGCAGCGCACAAGCACGAAAGAAAATACAACCGCACCCATTGCTTGTACTAGCCGAAGACAGCAGCAGAACTGATAACAAAGGTAGCGGCAGACAGAGCAGGATGAAGACCTGCTAGAACAGAGTGAGGGCATGAACTGGGCTGAATCGCAGGATGAAGAAAACCAGGCGTCTTCCTCCTCTTGCACCGCAGAGGGACCCTTCCCTCTCGCCTGGTATCGAAATGCATCGAACCAGCGGGCCGGAGAAACGCTCACCCTAGAGCAGAAGCGATGGCAACCTCGGGGCCAGGAGCAACCGCAGAGCACAACAACCATGGACAATGAGCACACAACATCCACTATACCGCCGCAACCAAGGACACCAGTAGACTGCCGGAAAGCCACAGGGAGCAGCTGCTGAAGAAAGGCGGCAAGGACATCAAGGAAGACTGCAGCACGTCGAGGAGCAGGACCCGTCGGCCGTTGAAGAGGAGGACAGGGAGCCCACAGCCGGGGCCGTGTTGCTAATGCTGGGAAGGGGAACCCCATCCCCTACCGCCGGATCGAAGGCGCCGTACCGCCAGCCTTGAGCCAAACACGCCACAACCAATGGGCACCACCTTTGAGGGGAACGGGGACATTGTTGGCCGTTAGGGATGGCAATTTTATCCATGGATCCGGATATCCACGGATACCCGACCCGGTTGGGCAAGGGTATGGAGCGCATTTCTGCCCATGGATCCGTGGATTTGGATACCCGCAAACAGTTGGGTTGGGCACGGATATAATTTCTACTCCATGGATATCCAATGGATACCCGTATGACACGTGGGGCCATTTGTCAGTCACACTGGACTAAGCAAACGTCCAACCCCAAGTGGTCGCGGTCACACAAAGTCAAAGCCCAGCACCCCAAACCATGTTCCCTGGTCCCCCACAAGCCCACTAACCTAATTATATTAAACCTAGTCAGATCAAACCCCAAATCCCCAATCATCCCGAGTCTACTATGTAAGTACTTTATTTATGCAACTTCGGGATGTAATATGTTCTTACAATTTTGGTTGTGATGTAATAAGATTTAAGACAAGAATTCTACTATGAGACTATTTGAGTTGCCAACTTGTCATTGTGTGGTCTACTGCTTTTTTAATGAAATAATATATGATTATACACAAGTTTTTTTACTATCGACTATTTGAGTTTTCATTATATGTGTGGACAATGTTTGACCAGTGTACTTGCTGCCTACTTATTCTTATACCTTATGTTGTGATTTGTGAATGAACGATGATGACTTAATTTAATATTTGGGAAGACTTCATGCTGATTTTTCTATGCCCATGGAGCTCCATGGGTATTTGGATATCCAATGGGTTTGGGCATGGGCACAAGTTGTGCCCATGGATACTTTGGTGGATAGGTAGAAGGTAGGAAGATGGATCATAGGTTGGATTTGGACAAGCTCCACCCGCCCCAAACCCGACCCATTGCCATCCCTATTGGCCGTGCAAATCCCGACGAAACCGCCGCCGCCAGACAACCAGAGCTGCCTAAAGCTCGGACATTTGACACACCTCACCCGAACACGGGCCCTCCCCAGGCGGCACCTCCAAGGAGGAGCACGACACGAAACACGCCGTTGCCGCCCAATCCTAACCGGATTTTGGGCTTTCACCCGGGAGGGGGACGAGGGTGGAGAGGGGGGACCTCGGTGGCACCTCCAGGGAGGAAGAACGGCGCCAAAGGCGTCGCTGCCGCCGGGCTGGACAAGCCAACCAAACGGTTTCCCGTTGTCCCAAACCTCACCACCGGGCACACACCCGCTCCAGATCCGGCGCACGCGAGACGCAAGTAGCAGGGGATGGCAGTGCAGAGGGAGTCAAGAAGGAGAGAGCCAGACCTCAGATCCGACGAGGAGGGGAAAGCTCCGCGCCGCAGCCAGCCCTCGCCGGCGGCTCACCACCCGCGTGGTCGAGCAGACCGGCTGGCGCCAGCCGAAGGACGTCGTTGCCTCGCCAAACTGGGCCGCCGCCCCAGATCCGGAGACCTCCGCCACGGGCGAAGCGTCAAAGGCCTCGCCGCCACCTTCCCCGGAGTCCGCGGGAGATATCCAGGCGGGACCCTCAGGTGGCGGCAAGGGGGAGCGGGAAAAGGGGGGTGGCGGCGCGGAGGGATTCCTAGTCGCCTCCTGAGTCGCCCAGGGGGACGACGCGGGGCAGGGGAAAAAGGGCTTCCTTGCTGGCGAAAGTGGCCCGCGGACGCCCGTTTGGGAAATATGTGACTAGGTAGGTAATCAATCCAATCTTCTCTTGCCTCCCTTGTGTACGTACGTGACTAGGTAGCTCACGTGAATTGCAACTACCAAATCTGCACTTGCCTTGTGTGCGTACACAAGCATGATACGTGCCTTTTGTTGGTTTTTTTCTTATCCAAATCCTCTTGTTTTCACGCGACAATTCGAGATCACTTGTCATGCCTATTTTAGATGAAATAGGAGAGAAATCGTCATGTTTTATTTCTTTCTCAGTTAGGCATGTCCTGGGGGATGCTAATGCGATGGCGGATCTCTATGTTAAACAGGCCTATTCCTCGTTGATTTCAGACTGTTGGCTAGAAGAATGCCCATCATTTCTCACCAGTAGCCTAAGGGCCGATTGTAATCATATGTTACTTAAGCAATAAAGCTCCCCAAGTTCGTAGCAAAAAAATTAATCTCTAGGCCAACGTAGCGCGAGAAAATTGATTATTTGCCACTTTCAATATGGGGCTTCGCGCAAATGCCACTGTCAAGATTGACTTCATAAAATTTCCACCCAGCTCATGTGTACTTTAATTAACAGCCATTTCACCCCTTTTACAGATTTCCCTTTTTCTTTTCCCATTTACAGGCATCGGAAAAGACTAAAGTGCCCCTGATGTTATCTACACGTACTTGCTTCTAATTAGCGCACTTGACAGACGAGAGGGTGCAGCCCGCCGAGAATAACGTGATTGCCGTATCCACGTCTTGTGTCAACCTCTGGACGCCGCCCTCATCTCCTTGACGCCGCGTGACACTGATCTTCTCGCCGCCACCGACTTCGTCGACGCTGCGTGCCACCGATCTCCTCAGCGACGCTTTCATTGTATCTGTGATTGTATTTGTGGAAGGCAAACGTACACTCTCCTCTGACTGCAATTCCTTTTTCCTATCTTTAAATACACTATGATTAGATGCACAAGCAGGTATACATACACAGAATCACAGATACTCTGTCATTAGATACATGTAATCGCCAAATTGCAATGCAAGATTCAAGTAAAGGATTAGAGCAAACGTCACTTACAGGTTGCTTGCATCCGGTCTTCAGAACATGTACACGCATCCATCTCCTCCAGCCGGTGCTGCCATCACGGCATGGAGCTGCTGTTCAACGCTGCCCTCGTATGTCTTGGCTCTCGGGGCAAGCTACGCTAACGCGCGAAGGGGAGGGCCAGCACCGGCAGCGAGCTATGGTGACTCGCATACGCACCCGTGAGGCTGCACCGGCATGTGCAGACGTGCACGAGCAGCGGCGGCGAGCTGCAGTGTCTCGTGCAGGCATCGGCAAGGTGAGGGTGAGCTGCGCCGGCGCGGTAGGCGTAGGCGAGTACCTGCGGCGACCTGCCGATGCACACACAGGCGTGGCGAGCTGCGGTGGCACGCGCAGGTGTGGGTGAGCAACGGCGGCGACCTGTGGTTGCTCGGCCAAGCATCAGCGACATGACGAGCTAGCCAGCCCACAAACGCATCGGATAAGGTTGAAAGGTCCAAGGGCACTTTGATCCTTTCAGGTGCTAGAAAATGGAAAAGAAAAAGAGAAGCAATGGGAAAAGGAAAAATGGCATGTTAATCAAAGTACACATAAGCTGGGTGGCATTTTTACGAAGTCAATCTTGACAGTGGCATTTGTGCGAAGCCCCATATTGAAAGTGACAAATAGCCAATTTTCTCCCGTAGCGCAGGACTTCCGGGGCTAATTTTCGTGTTTTGACCCTTTTTCAAAACTTATTCGAGATCTGACCCTACTTTGCAAAGATTTCAGGATCTGACCTTTTTCTTACCGCCAAGACCTCTGGCGGTAAGGTATAACAACCTACCTCCAAGGCCTCTGGTGTTAGGGTTGTTTTTTCCTAAGTACGAAAATGAAGGAAATATGCCCTAGAGGCAATAATAAAGTTGTTATTTTATATTTCCTTATATCATGATAAATGTTTATTATTCATGCTAGAATTGTATTAACCGGAAACTTAATACATGTGTGAATACATGGACAAAACAGAGTGTCCCTAGTATGCCTCTACTAGACTAGCTCATTGATCAAAGATGGTTATGTTTCCTAACCATAGACATGAGTTATCATTTGATCAACGGGATCACATCATTAGGAGAATGATGTGATGGACAAGACCCATCCGTTAGCATAGCACTATGATCGTTTACTTTTACTGCTATTGCTTTCTTCATGACTTATACATGTTCCTATGACTATGAGATTATGCAACTCCCGAATACCGTAGCAACACCTTGTGTGCTATCAAACGTCACAACGTAACTGGGTGATCATAAAGATGCTCTACAGGTGTCTCCGAAAGTATTCATGGTGTTGGCATAGATCAAGATTAGGATTTGTCACTCCGAGTGTCGGAGAGGTATCTCTGGGCCCTCTCGATAACACACATCATAATAAGCCTTGCAAGCAAAAGACTAATGAGTTAGTCACGAGATGATGTGTTACGGAACGAGTAAAGAGACTTGGCGGTAACGAGATTGAACTAGGTATAGAGATACCGACGATCGAATCTCGGGCAAGTAACATACCGATGACAAAAGGAACAACGTATGTTGTTATGCGGTTTGACCGATAAAGATCTTCGTAGAATATGTAGGAGCCAATATGAGCATCCAGGTTCCGCTATTGGTTATTGACCGGAGATGAGTCTCGGTCATGTCTACATAGTTCTCGAACCCGTAGGGTCCGCACGCTTAACGTTTGATGACGATCGGTATTATGAGTTTATGAGTTTTGATGTACCGAAGGTAGTTCGGAGTCCCGGATGAGATCACGGACATGACGAGGAGTCTCGGAAAGTCCGAGACATAAAGATTGATATATTGGACGACTATATTCGGACACCGGAAGTGTTCTGGAAAGTTTCGGAATTTACCGGAGTGCCGGAGGGGTTACCGGAACCCCCCGGGGGAATGGTGGGCCCTGGTGGGCCATAGGGGAGAGAGAGGGCAGCAGCCAGGAGGTGGCGCGCCCCCTCCCTAGGAGGAGTCCGAATAGGACAAGGGGAGGGGGGTGTGGCCCCTCTTTCCCTCTCCCTCTCCCTCTCTTTCCTTCCCCCTTCTTCCTTCTTTCGTAGTTCCTACTAGGAATAGGATTGCAATCCTATTCCTAGTAGGATTGCAGCCCTAGCCGCACCATAGGAGGGCCGGCCGGCCTCCCCCCTTGCTCCTTTATATACGGGGGCAGGGGGGCACCGAAAGACACACAAGTTGAATTGTTCCAGCCGTGTGCGGTGCCCCCCTCTACAGAAACACACCTCGGTCATACCGTCGCAGTGCTTAGGCGAAGCCCTGCGCCGGTAGATACATCATATCCATCACCACGCCGTCGTGCTGACGAAACTCTCCCGTGAAGCTCAACTGGATCAAGAGCTCGTGGGACGTCATCAAGCTGAACGTGTGCTGAACGCGGAGGTTCCGTACGTTCGGTGCTTGATCGGTTGAATCGCGAAGAAGTCCGACTACATCAACCGCGTCACTTGACGCTTCCACTTCCGGTCTACGAGGGTATGTAGACACACTCTTCCCTCTCGTTGCTATGCATCTGGTAGATAGATCTTGCGTGATCGTAGGAATTTTTTTAAAATACTACGTTCCCCAATAGTGGTATCATGAGCCAGGTCTATGCGTAGATGATATGCACGAGTAGAACACAATGAGTTGTGGGCGATACTAGTCATACTGCTTACCAGCATGTCATACTTTGCTTCGGCGGTATTGTGAGATGAAGCAGCCCGGACCGACATTACGCGTACGCTTACGCGAGACTGGTTTCACCGTTACGAGCACTCGTTGCTTAAAGGTGACTGGCGGGTGTCTGTCTCTCTCACTTTAGCTGAATCAAGTGTGGCTACGCCCGGTCCTTGTGAAGGTTAAAACATCACATACTTGACGAAACATCGTTGTGGTTTTGTATGCGTAGGTAAGAACGGTTCTTGGTAAGCCCGTAGCAGCCACGTAAAACTTGCAACAACAAAGTAGAGGACGTCTAACTTGTTTTTGCAGGGCATGTTGTGATGTGATATGGTCAAGACATATGAGTTATACGGTTTTGTATGAGATGATCATGTTTTGTAATGTTATCGGTAACTGGCAGGAGCCATATGGTTGTCGCTTTATTGTATGAAATGCAATCGCCATGTAATTGCTTTACTTTATCACTAAGTGGTAGCGATAGTCATAGAAGCAATAGTTGGCGAAACGACGACGATGCTACGATGGAGATCAAGGTGTCGCGCCGGTGACGAAGGTGATCATGACGTTGCTTTGGAGATGGAGATCAAAAGCACAAGATGATGATGGCCATATCATGTCACATATTTTTGATTGCATGTGATGTTTATCTTATTATGCTTCTTATTTTGCTTAGAACGACGGTAGCATTATAAGATGATCCATTACAAAATTTCAAGGTATAAGTGTTCTCCCTGAGTATGCACCGTTGCGAAAGTTCTTCGTGCTGAGACACCACGTGATGATCGGGTGTGATAAGCTCTACGTTCAAATACAACGGGTGTAAGACAGTTTTGCACACGCAGAATACTCGGGTTAAACTTGACGAGCCTAGCATATGCAGATATGGCCTCGGAACACTGGAGACCGAAAGGTCGAGCGTGAATCATATAGTAGATATGATCAACATAAGATGTTCACCATTGAAACTACTCCATCTCACATGATGATCGGACATGGTTTAGTTGATTTGGATCACGTGATCATTTAGATGACCGGAGGGATGTCTATCTAAGTGGGAGTTCTTAAGTAATATGATTAATTGAACTTTAATTTATCATGAACTTAGTCCTGGTAGTATTAGCATATCTATGTTGTAGATCAATAGCTCGCGATGTTTCTCCACGTTTATTTTTTATATGTTCCTAGAGAAAACCAAGTTGAAAGATGTTAGTAGCAATGATGCGGAATTGTTTCGTGATCTGAGGATTATCCTCATTGCTGCACAGAAGAATTATATCCTTGATGAACCGCTAGGTGACAGACCTATTGCAGGAGCAGATATAGACGTTATGAACGTTTTGACAAAAGCTCGGTATGATGACTACTTGATAGTTTAAGTGCACCATGCTTTACGGCTTAGAACCGGGACTTCAAAAACGTTTTGAACGCTACAGAGCATATAAGATGTTCCAAGAGTTGAAATTAGTATTTCATACTCATGCCCGTGTCGAGAGGTATAAGACCTCTGACAGTACTTTGCCTACAAGATGGAGGAGAATGGCTATACCAGTGAGCATGTGCTCAGATTGTCTGGGTACTACAATTACTTGAATCAAGTCGGAGTTATTCTTCCAGATAAGATAGTAATTGACAAAGTTCTCTAGTCACTATCACCAAGTTAGTAGAACTTCGTGATGAACTATAATATGCAAGGGATGACGAAGGTAAATCCCGAGCTCTTCGCGATCCTGAAATCGGCGAATGTAGAAATCAAGAAAGAGCATCAAGTGTTAATGGTTAATAAGACCACTTGTTTCAAGTAAAGGGCAAAGGGATAGAAGGGGAACTTCAAGAAGAATGACAAGCAAGTTGTCACTCCCGTGAAGAAACCCAAAGCTAAAACTCAAGCCTGAAACTAAGTGCTTCTACTGCAAAGGAAATGGTCACTGGAAGTGGAACTGCCCTAGATACTTGGCGGATAAGAAGGATGGCAAAGTGAACAAAGGTATATTTTGATATACAGATTATTGATGTGTACTTTACTAGTGTTCATAGCAACCCCTGGATATTTGATACCGGTTCAGTTGCTAAAATTAGTAACTCGAAACGAGAATTGCAGAATGAACAGAGACTAGTTAAAGGTGAAGTGACGATGTGTGTTGGAAGTGGTTCCAAGATTGATATGATCATCATCGCACACTCCCTATACTTTTGGGATTAGTGTAAAACCTAAATAAATGTTATTTGACATTTGCATTGAGCATGAATATGATTTGATCATATTTGTTGCAATACGGTTATTCATTTAAAGTCATAGAATAATTGTTATTCTGTTTACATGAATAAAACCTTCGATGGTCATACACCCAATGAAAATAGTTTGTTGGATCTCGATCGTGGTAATACACATATTCATAATATTGAAGCCAAAAGATGCAAGGTTAATAATGATAGTGCAACTTATTTGTGGCACTGCCGTTTAGGTCATATTGGTGTAAAGCGCATGAAGAAACTCCATAGTGATGGACTTTTGGAATCACTTGATTATGAATCACTTGGTGCTTGCGAACCATGCCTCATGGGCAAGATGATTAAAACTCTGTTCTCCGGAACTGTGGAGCGAGCAACAGAGTTGTTGGAAATCATACATACTGATGTATGCCGACCAATGAGTGTTGAAGCTCGCGGCAGGTATCGTTATTTTCTGACCTTCACTGATGATTTAAGCAGATATGGGTATATCTACTTAATGAAGCACAAGTCTAAAACATTTGAAAAGTTCAAAGAATTTCAGAGTGAAGTGGAGAATCATCGTAACAAGAAAATAAGAGTTTCTATGATATGATCGTAGAGGTAAAATATTTGAGTTAGCGAGTTTGGCCTTCAGTAAAAACAATGTGAAATAGTTTCACTACTCACGCCACCTGGAACACCACAGTGTAATGGTGTGTCCGAACATCATAACCGTACTTTATTAGATATGGTGCGATCGATGATGTCTCTTACCGATCTACCACTATCGCTTTTGGGGTTATGCTTTAGAGACAGCTGCATTCACGTTAAATAGGGCACCATCTAAATCCGTTGATACGACACCTTATGAACTATGGTTTGGCAAGAAACCAAAGTTGTCGTTTCTTAAAGTTTGGGGCTGCGATGCTTATGTGAAAAAGCTTCAACCTGCTAAGCTCGAACCCAAGTCGGAGAAATGTGTCATCATAGGATACCCAAAAGAGACTGTTGGGTACACCTTCTATCACAGATCCGAAGGCAAGATATTCGTTGCTAAGAATGGATCCTTTCTAGAGAAGGAGTTTCTCTCGAAAGAAGTGAGTGGGAGGAAAGTAGAACTTGATGAGGTAATTGTACCTTCTCCCGAATTGGAAAGTAGTACATCACATAAAATTGTTCCAGTGATTCCTACACCAATCAGTGAGGAAGTTAATGATGATGATCATGAAACTTCGGATCAAGTTTCTGCTGAACGTCGTAGATCAACCAGAGTACGTTCCGCACCAGAGTGGTACGGCAACCCAGTTCTGGAAATCATGTTACTAGACCATGATGAACCTACGAACTATGAGGAAGCGATGATGAACCCTGATTCCGCAAAATGGCTTGAGGCCATGAAATCTGAGATGGGATCCATGTATGAGAACAAAGTATGGACTTTGATTGACTTGCCCGATGGTCGGCAAGCCATTGAAAATAAATGGATCTTTAAGAGGAAGACTGACGCCGATGGTAATGTTACTGTCTACAAAGCTCGACTTGTTACGATGAGATTTTCTCACGCGTAGCGATGCTTAAGTCTGTCCGAATCATGTTAGCAATTGCCACATTTTATGAAATCTGGCAAATGGATAACGAAACTGTGTTCTGTAATGGATTTATTAAAGAAGAATTGTATATGATGCAACCAGAAGGTTTTGTCAATCCTAAAGGTGCTAACAAAATGTGCAAGCTCCAGCGATCCTTCTATGGACTGGTGCAAGCATCTCGGAGTTCGAATATACGCTTTGATAAGTTGATCAAAGCATATAGATTATACAGACTTGCGGTGAAGCCTGTATTTACAAGAAAGTGAGTGGGAGCACTACAACCTTTCTGATAAGTATATGTGAATGACATATTGTCGATCAGAAATGATGTAGAATTTTCTGGAAACCATAAAGGAGTGTTTGAAAGTAGTTTTTCAAAGAAAGACCTTGGTGAAGCTGCTTACATATTGGGCTTCAAGATCTATAGAGATAGATCAAGATGCTTGATAAGATTTTCGATGAGTACATACCTTGATAAGATTTTGAAGTAGTTCAAAATGGATCAGTCAAAGAAGGAGTTCTTGCCTGACTTGTAAGGTGTGAAGTTGAGTAAGACTCAAAGCCAGACCACGGCAGAAAAATATAGAGAGAATGAAAGTCATTCCCTATGCCTCAGCCATAGGTTCTATAAAGTATGCCATGCTGTGTACCAAACATGTTGTGTACCTTGCCATGAGTTTGACAGGGAGGTACAATAGTGATCCAGGAGTAGATCACTATACAGCGGTCAAAATTATCCTTAGTAATTGGATGACTAAGGAAATGTTTCTCGATTATGGAGGTGATAAAGAGTTCGTCGTAAAGGGTTACGCCGATGCAAGCTTTGACACTAAATCCAGATGACTCTAAGTACCAATCTGGATGCGTATTGAAAGTGGGAGCAATTAGCTAGAGTAGCTCCATGCAGAGCATTGTAGACATAGAAATTTGCGAAATACATACGGATCTGAATGTGACAGACCCGTTGACTAAACTTCTCTCACAAGCAAAACATGATCACACCTTATTACTCTTGGGTATTAATCACATAGCGATGTGAACTAGATTATTGACTCTAGTAAACCCTTTGGGTGTTGGTCACATGGCGATGTGAACTATGGGTGTTATTCACATAACGATGTGAACTATCGGTATTAAATCACATGGCGATGTGAGCTAGATTATTGACTCTAGTGCAAGTGGGAGACTGAAGGAAATATGCCCTAGAGGCAATAATAAAGTTGTTATTTTATATTTCCTTATATCATGATAAATGTTTATTATTCATGCTCGAATTGTATTAACCGGAAAATTAATACATGTGTGAATACATAGACAAAACAGGGTGTCCCTAGTATGCCTCTACTAGACTAGCTCATTGATCAAAGATGGTTATGTTTCCTAACCATAGACATGAGTTGTCATTTGATCAACGGGATCACATCATTAGGAGAATGATGTGATGGACAAGACCCATCCGTTAGCATAACACTATGATCGTTTAGTTTTACTGCTATTGCTTTCTTCATGACTTATACATGTTCCTATGACTATGAGATTATGCAACTCCAGAATACCGTAGGAACACCTTGTGTGCTATCAAACGTCACAACGTAACTGGGTGATCATAAAGATGCTCTACAGGTGTCTCCAAAAGTATTCATCGTGTTGGCATAGATCAAGATTAGGATTTGTCACTCCGAGTGTCGGGGAGGTATCTCTGGGCCCTCTCGGTACCACACATCATAATAAGCCTTGCAAGCAAAAGACTAATGAGTTAGTCACGAGATGATGTGTTACGGAACGAGTAAAGAGACTTGCCGGTAACGAGATTGAACTAGGTATAGAGATACCGACGATCGAATCTCGGGCAAGTAACATATCGATGACAAAAGGAACAACGTATGTTGTTATGCGGTTTGACCGATAAAGATCTTCGTAGAATATGTAGGAGCCAATATGAGCATCTAGGTTCCGCTATTGGTTATTGACCGGATATGAGTCTCGGTCATGTCTACATAGTTCTCGAACCCGTAGGGTCCGCACGCTTAACGTTTGATGACGATCGGTATTATGAGTTTATGAGTTTTGATGTACCGAAGGTAGTTCGGAGTCCCGGATGAGATCACGGACATGACGAGGAGTCTCAGAATGTCCGAGATATAAAGATTGATATATTGGACGACTATATTCGGACACTGGAAGTGTTCTGGAAAGTTTCGGAATTTACCGGAGTGCCGGAGGGGTTACCGGAACCCCCCGGGGGAATGGTGGGCCCTGGTGGGCCATAGGGGAGAGAGAGGGCAGCAGCCAGGAGGCGACGCGCCCCCTCCCTAGGAGGAGTCCGAATAGGACAAGGGGAGGGGGGCGCGGCCCCTCTTTCCCTCTCCCTCTCCCTCTCTTTCCTTCCCCCTTCTTCCTTCTTTGGTAGTTCCTACTAGGAATAGGATTGCAATCCTATTCCTAGTAGGATTGCAGCCCTAGCCACACCATAGGAGGGCCGGCCGGCCTCCCCCCTTGCTTCTTTATATACGGGGGCAGGGGGCACCCAAAGACACACAAGTTGAATTGTTCCAGCCGTGTGCGGTGCCCCCCTCCATAGAAACACACCTCGGTCATACCGTCGCAGTGCTTAGGCGGAGCCCTGCGCCGGTAGATACATCATATCCATCACCACGCCGTCGTGCTGACGAAACTCTCCCGTGAAGCTCAACTGGATCAAGAGCTCGTGGGACGTCATCAAGATGAACGTGTGCTGAACGCGGAGGTGCCGTACGTTCGGTGCTTGATCGGTTGAATCGCGAAGAAGTTCAACTACATCAACCGCGTCACTTGACGCTTCCGCTTCCGGTCTACGAGGGTACGTAGACACACTCTTCCCTCTCGTTGCTATGCATTTGGTAGATAGATCTTGCATGATCGTAGGAAATTTTTTAAAATACTACGTTCCCCAACAGAAAAACAGTGCATGCTCGCACGTATCGCCAAGGCCTTTGGTGGTATGGTTGTACAGGCTACCGTCAGCCTGTTTGGCGGTAGGGGTGTTTCCTACCGCCAAGGCCCTTGGCGGTAGGCTGTTATACCCTACCGCCAGGGGCCTTGGTGGTAAGAAAGGATCAGATCTCCAAATTTTTACAAACTAGGGTCAGATCTCGATTTACTTTCAGAAAAGGATCAAAACACGAAATTTTGCCACTTTCGGTTGGATACCATCGGGAACATGTATCGGAGCCGGCAGGACTCGGTCAGATGGATTGATCCAATCACGGAAGGATAGCAACTCGAGACATTGTAGGAGAAACAGAAGGACGGATTCAAAGTTTCAAAGTTTCAATTGGACAACGAAAGTGCAGATTCATTTTAAGACCAACAAAGTGAGCTAGAAGAAGAAGCGCGGCAAATATAATCCAGTCACGTATGCTGACTCCCTGGTAACCATTTTGCACATAGCAATAACATTCATGCACAAATACTGCTTTACAGCTTCCAAGACATATGGACACTCTTTACAAATTAGGGATGGGAAGAACGAGCACATCTCTTACATAATACATGGACAATTGAATAGGAGATCATACCCTGGATCCTTTAATCTGCCGAAGAAGATGGGCGGCTCCTTGGCGACGGCTGCGTCGACGTTGACGGGACCTTCATCACAACCGCCCTACATTTACATGCTCGGCGATGACGGTGGCTGCTGGGCGAGATCGTTTTAGAGGATAGGAGCGTCACCGGTGCTAGAACTAAGGCCCTGCTTGGATTGGCGTTTCAGCTCATTTTTGGTCGGTTTACATACGGACCTCCTCCCGTCGTTTTAATTTCAAACTGAAATCAAGAGGCGGCCAGTAATTTACACCTGTAAGATAAATACAGGTGTAAAAACTTACACCCACATCTAAGCAGGGCCTAAGGGTGGTCCGGAAGATGGGGATAGACTAGCGGTGGAGCAAAGGGCTAACCCTAGCTCACCGATCGCCTGGGCTCGCAAGCACTGTTTTGCGTAGTTAAATGATATTGCAAGGTCTATTATGTAAAATATATGGCGCTGAATGGCTCGGAGCATCTGGTGCACTTGTCGGGCCGTTGCATAGATAGGATATACGTTGTCGAGGTTAGTGCACTCGCTGCCTTCAGCTAGAGATGAAGGGCTTCATACAAGTTAAATTGACACGGAAGCACCAGTGGTCTAGTGGTAGAATAGTACCCTGCCACGGTACAGACCCGGGTTCGATTCCCGGCTGGTGCAATCTTTTTTTAGAAGGCCATTCTGGTGGTCAGGTGCTTTGGGCCGTCATTCTGCCGTTTTGCATGGGCCAGGAAAATGCAGACCAGTTTCTCAAAAAAAAAAAGAAAGGAAAATGCAGACCCGGGCTGGTGCAGCTCTCTAACCTTTTGCATCTCGTAAGAATGGCACAATTTTGATGGTTTTGGGCATCCAAGATTTTTTTCAGCCCACATGGTATCGTCGTTCCGGCGCCGTCGCTCAGTTGCCGCCGTTAAGCGAACAATGAGCACGAGCTGTGACTCTGCGAGTGAAATGAATCTTTTACCCGCGAGTCAATGGTTTCCTCTGCATCTGTATATTGCGAGTGAAGAATGGTTTCCTCTGTATATCGTGAGCGTCCAGCCAGCGAGTGGATAATTTTACCCGCAGGGGCGCGGTGACGCGGCACCTCTCCATCCAGACACACAAACCTCCCCGCTCTCCGGCCGCCGCCAGCACGCCATGCTCCCGCTCGCCGCCGCAAAGGCCTGCCTTTCCTCCCCGGCGCCGCCGCCGAGACCCCCCTCCCGAGCGGCACCTCTCTCCCCCCTTCTCTGTCGCCGCTCCACGGCCACGCAGCCCAGACCCGCCAGGCTGCCCCTCCCCCGCCCGCTCCGGGCCGCCGCGGGCGCCGGCGCGCCGGGCGCGTCCTCGCGGCCCGCGAGGGACCGCGTCATCGACTTCGGCAAGCACAAGGGCCAGATGCTGGGCACGCTGCCGCCGTCCTACCTGCGCTGGGTGGTCGCGGAGCTCGACTACGGGGACACGCTGGTCTGGGCGCGCCTGGCGCGCGAGGTGCTCGACGACCCCGTCTACGTCGACCGCGTCGAGTGGGAGCACGCGCACCGCTTCCTCCGCGGCGACTCCAAGTTCGACTACGTCTACGACGACGCCGGCGACGACGGCGACGGGCCGCTCCAGGAGATGGCCGAGCGCTTCGGCTGGGACCTCTCCTACGAGGACGGCTGGGGCCGCCTCGACTTCCGCCTGCTCGGCACCTCCTACGGCGGCCGCATCCCGAGGAAGGCCGACCGGCGCCAGAGCACCGGCAGCAGCAGCAACAGATCCCCCCGCGGCGGCGGCGCCCTGTTCGACGCCGGGGCGGACGGCCCCATGGGGAAGAGGGACGAGAGGAGGGAGCGGATGCGGACGAGGAGGGAGGAGCTGGTCAGGACGGCGAAACTGGATGTGCTCGGCGTGAACGCCGGCGCGAAGGATGGCGGCGCACTGGGGACGGCGAGGAAGGCCCGCATTGGAGCGGCGGCAAAGAAGGACATCCTGGGGCTGGGGCGCGGCGGCGAGAGTGCGGCGCCGGTGAAAGGCGGCGAGGGAGGGAGCCCGTTCCCCGGCCGGCAAGCGTTCCTCGACAAGGTCAGGAAGCTCAAGGGCGATGATAGCTAGCACCAGCAGCTAGGCTAGGTGATTCCAGAAATCGTTTAGTGCTCCATAGACGTAAATTTTGGGCAGTTCATGGAAGCAAACAGCTTGTATTCATTTCAATAAATTAGAAGAGTGAGATCTACTCTAGCGGACACGTAAGGCACTAGGAATTTAATAAATCCTTTTACGGCTACATTGACACTGTAGCTGCGTGATTTATGAAATGACGTCGAGGCAACCCTGTCTCTAAGGCTGGTGATAATGCACCGCCCCACTATCGCCCCGCCACGTTAGCTTTTACCCTCACTCTCACCCCACTCTCACCCCACTCTCACATCACGGTGCCAGTGCACGGGCTGTAGTGGCAGACTACCGCCACGTCATCTTCTCTCTCCTCAGATTTAGTTATTTCACTCACTGCCGTGGACGAATCAGAGCGCGCCACGTCAGCTAGCCGTTGCACCGCGTTGGCACCAGCCCGGTAGTGGGGGCGGTACCGCCCGCGGTCGGGCGGTAGCGGGGCGAGAGAGGGGCGAGACGAGAGTGGCGGGCGGTGGATCCGTCGCCGGGCGAGAGCGGGCGCTATCGCCCCGCTCTCGCCCGCGTTGGCGGCGGCAGGCGGGCGGCAGTGGGGCGGCAGTGGGGCGGGAGGCGGGGCGGCGCGATGGCGTGGCGGGGCGGTAGTGAGGCGGTAGTGGGGGCGGCAACGGCTAGCTGACGTGGCGCGCTCTGATTCGTCCACGGCAGTGAGTGAAATAACTAAATCTGAGGAGAGAGAAGATGACGTGGCGGTAGTCTGCCACTACAGCCCGTGCACTGGCACCGTGATGTGAGAGTGGGGTGAGAGTG
>LR738713.1:833975779-834081717 GCA_902687465.1 Secale cereale
GCGACTCGGGTGGCTCCCCAACCCTAGCCGCCGGCGGGGCCTAGCCCATCTTCCTCCCCTCCTCCCGCCGCCGCCGCGCGGTGACATGTCCAAAAGCATCATCCAATGCCACTATCTGTCAGAAATTCATGTTTTAATATAGCATAAGAGTATACCATGAGTGCCACATCTCAGCTCCGTATGGATGTAGATATTGGGCTCAAGGAATTGAATTAGGGTCTAGTTCCAAATCGGCCACAATATTAAGATGGGTTGGAAGGGATTGACTATTCGTCATCCTGGGTGAGGAATAGTTATTCTTCACCCCCTCTATTTTACCACGAATGAACTGTAATTTTACGTTCCGTAAGTTTGGTATTACTTTTGACGTAAAAAGAGACCGTAAGAAAATATATAATCGCCGAAAAATATATTTTATGTTATGTAAAATTACAAACGTAAAAACATAGTGTAAAATATACATAAACTCCAAATTTTCTTGTCTTATGACCTATATTTTTATTTTATTATACCAAATTTTACGTAGTGAATCAATATGAATGTAACTATTTGAATTCCAAATGTAATTAAAAATTTAATTATGAAGTGATCGTAAGATTACCTCGGGTTAAGAATAACTTATTCTACACCCTGGGTGATGAATAGCATCACTATGGGTTGGAATTCATTTTTTTCATGTATGGATGTACATGTAATCCGCAGTTGCAATCCAAGGGTAGCGCCCAATTCCTATTTTCTGCTTGGCTAGATTGCATAATTTAAAGAGTATGCACATTATATGGTGATGTACATGTTTGAAAATGAATTTTACAGAACATGTGCATATATTAAAATGTTTATATATCATGTTGCAGTTTTAAAAAGGGTCCATAAGAACAATAATTTTTTGAAGAAACGTGATTATTATTTTCTTCAGAAACTATTCATGACAACATCAGTATTCCAAAAACGCGAAACCATTTGGAACAAAAAGAAATAGTAGAGCTAGTGACATGACATCACTAATTTTCACCTATCTTACATGCAACAACAACATAATACAATGAATTAGTTTATAATAATTGAGCACAAACTAGAACCATCAATCAAGAGTATGGCTATGGCATCATAAGTGATCTGACATGTAGCAACCTCTTTTGCATAGATAGCTGGGCACGTCTAGGACAGATCATTGCTTCTATCAAACTCATCCTGGGTCATCCTTTCAGAATAATGTGTGCGAATTTTTAGAGGCTCCATGGAGCCCTTTAAAAAAATGAAATCATATTTAAAAGTTCCAATATTTATGAAAAACATGGTAACTTATATGTTTTCTGCACAAGCGTGTGAAAAAACTAGTTTTACAATTTTGTTTTGTATGTTGTACAAAAAAAAAATCTGGCCCAACAAACAAAACATCGGCCCATTTTGGAAAATGCATATTTTCCTTTTTTATGCCAAGTGTAAAAGTATAATGTTATGAAAATTCGGACATATATACATGTAAGTGCATCTAGTGCCACCCCTAGTTGGTGTTAGAGTATTGACGACAAACGTGGTTGAGAGACTAATGTGTTTGTGGGAATTGCAGGATAACACATGTAGTAGTCCCTCACTGATTCGGTTTACCTACAAGAGATGACCCCTAAAAATGTATGAAGACATTGAAGACAATGGTGGTTCGTGAAGACATTCACTTGAAGATAATGACCTATGAAGACATTCACTTGAAGACTATGGAGTGCGAAGACATAGATTCTTTCGTAGTTCTTTTTCTTCTTTCTCGAGTCATAGGAACCACCGTACAGTTAAGTGGGGTCCAAGTGAACAAAGTCAGATGACTGAAGTGATGCTCAATCAAAATCCTATGTCTTCGAACGAAGACAATGAGAGCAAATCCTATCCAGAGTTGGATGAGTCGGCTTTGCTTGTAGCCCAAGCCAAGCTGTCACGTGTGTTTGGAATCCGACCGTTGGACACATGTCGGTTCCTTAGTTACACAGGGTCATTTCAGACATATCATGTCGGGTTGCCTTTAGGCTATAAATAGCCCACCCCCTACATCATAATTTGGTGACTGCTCAGAGTTAGTGCACGGCTTTTGTCGTTTGAGAGCAACCCACCTTCGAAGCTTTTGAGAGAGAGATCCTTGCGAGGACAAAGCCCAAAACACCAAGAGCCAAAGAGTGTTAGGCATCACTGAAGTCTTTCTGTCTGCGTGATCTGAAGACTTGTTACACATGAGGACAGTGAATCCTCCAGTTGTTTAGTTGTTGTGTTCTGAGCATCCAAGAGCCATTGTGGATCACGAGTGAACGAAGTCTGTGAAGGTTTGAAAGTGTACCTTGAACACTTACCAGAGTGATTGGGCGAGGACTGGGTGTCCTTAGATCAAGGGGAATAAGGTGAAGACACGGTCTTCTAAGTTCAATCTCAGCCTCCCTAACCAGACATACAATTGTCACAACAACTGGAACTGGCCTACTAAATCCTTGTCTTCACCAAGCATCTGGTTCTACCCCCTACTTCCTTTACTTTTTAGTTTGTCTCGCGAAGTCATTGCTTGCTTGCCTGATCTGATTGACTTCACTGAGTGAAGACTGTTACCTGTTTGGCTTCATTCTGTCTTCCATTCTGATCCATACTACCTACCTGCATATCAATAGGTTCATTTCATCTGTTTGTTTTTACTTGACTATGGCTTGTCTAGTGTAGTCTATCTTCCGCTGCATATCAATAGGTTCATTTCATCTATTTGTCTTCAAAGACCTCATGTTTTAAATACGTTCATAAAAATCGCCTATTCACCCCCCTCTAGTCGATAACTAGCACTTTCAATTGGTATCAGAGCAAGGTGCTCCCTTGTTCTGTGTGATTCGGTTTAACCACCTGGAGTTTTAGCTATGTCGACTGCAGGGATAATCAAAGTCTCCCCTGCATGCCCTGTTTTCGATGGCACTGATTACCCCTACTGGAAGAATAAGATGCACATGCATCTTGACTCTATAGACAACAATCTCTGGTATGTCGTCAAGATTGGTGTTCCCAAAGCTGGTGAAGGCGTCACCCGTGCTGATGTCAAGAAGTTCACAAAATTGGACTCAACCGCCAAGAACATCATCTATGGTCATCTGACCAAAGGACAATACAGACGTGTGAGTGCTCTGGAATCCACAAAGCTGGTCTCGGACTGGCTGTCCAAGGTCAATGAAGGCGTCTCAACCCAGAGAGGCTCAAGAATTGACGTTCTTCACTATCTATTCAATCGCTTTAAGAGAAACAACAATGACAATGTCCAGCTCATGTTTGATCGCCTCACTGATATCACCAATTAGCTTCACACTCTTGGCGCCACTGAGATCACAAAGCATGAAGTTGCGAAAAAGCTATTGAGATCACTTGACAGCTCATTTGATACATTGGCCCTGATGATTCAAGAACGCCTTGACTTCAAAGATCTTGATCCGTCTGACATACTTGAGAGGCTCAACACACATGAGTTCCAACTATCTGAGAAGAGAGATATCTATGGCCCCAACTATGGCCGATCCCGTGCTTTGAAGGCAAAAGTTGTGTCCTCATCTGAAGAAGAATCTGACTGTAGTTCTGATGATCCTGAAGACATTGGCAGAGATCTAGTAATGCTTGTGAGAAAGTTCCAAAAGTTTCTCCAAGAAGAATCGCTTCATAAAGTCTTCAAGATCCAGCTCAAGAAATTCTGAGGCTTCCTCTCGTGACTACAAGAAGAGAACATGCCACAGGTGCAAGAAGCTTGGCCACTACATATATGAATGTCCTCAATGGGAGAAGGAATCCAAGAAAAAGAAGAAGAGCAAAGAATATGATTCCAACGACAAGAAGAAGAAAAAATCTTCAAAGTCTTCTTCTAAGTCTTCATCAAAGTCTTCGTCTTACAAGAAAAGTTCATATGGCAAGGCTCGTGCGTTCATTGGCAATGAAATGGATTCAGTGGAGGAGTCTACTTCTGAGGAGGCAGAGGTGGAGTCTGATTCAGGCGTGGCTAGCCTAGATCTAGCTTCGGCATTCATTGCCACGTCCATCTAAGACATTGGTCACACCGCCGATGCTGAAGCCAATGATGAGGACGACTCTTCTCCGACCTACTGCTTCATGGCACGAGATGCCAAGGTAAACTCACGCGATGCCTACTTTCAAACCTCCAGTGAAGATGACTCTGAATGTGAATCCAAACCTAGCTATAAGACTCTTGCTAAAATTGTAACTGAACAACAAAATGCTATGTAACATATTCAAAAGTTGCTAGGCAAAAGCGATGACCCGTTGGACGCGGAAATGACTCAAACTTAGTCCTTAATTGAAGAAATAAAAAATCTTCACGTTAAGTACACAGAGCTTGAAAGTCATCATGAAACCCTCTCTGCCTCTCATGAGAAGCTTTCCTATGATTATCTTCAAATGAAGCAAGATCTAGAGAAACTGAGAGTGTCTCATGAAGATCTTTAAAAGGAGAACGATTCACTACTCGCTCAACAGATCAGTTCCGCTCAGGAAGATTTTGTGCCACCAAGTTTAAAATGCCTTGAGCGTGATAATGATGTCTCTGTTGCTGAAAGTTCTAATGCCTCTAATAGTGCAATATCTTCAACTGTTGATGTGGTAACTAACCCCTCCACTGAGGATACCACTACTATTGTTGATGAAAATGCTAGGTTGAAGAGATTGCTTGAAACAGGCATGTACAAAAGTCGCAAAGGGCATCAGACACTATGTGATGTCCTCAAGAAAGAGATTCTGAACCGAAACCCTAGGAAAGATAATGTTGGTTTCGAGAGGAAAATGAATGTTGATGGTTCTTACTGGAAGCCTGAGCAGTACCCCAACACCACATGGGTTCCTGCTAAGAATCCTTCAGTGGACCCGTCCACCTTATCTGGCTTCACTTGTGCTAACCCCATTATCATTGATGAATCCTTTGACCCAAATTATAAGTTGTTTAAGAATCAGAATGGTGAAGTGTTTTCCAGGTTTATTGGTACTAACTGCAGGAATGGGCCGCCTTTGAAGAAGATCTGGGTGCCCAAAAGCTGTCTTGAGAAGCTTCCCATGAATGTCGTCATGACACCACCAGGGAAGAAGACAAACCCCAGACCAAAGGCTTCATATGGCCCAAAGGTTTCATACAAACAGAGGACCTCACAGGGTCACCCAAACACCAATGTTTTGCAGGAAAACCATCATCAGACTCATGAATATGATCATGTTTTATCTAACCATTTTGTTCACAAATCAAAGAACTTTTCTGCATATTCATTTAAGTACTATTCACCTCCTGCAAAACTATTTGCCAGGGCTCCCAAGCCAAAGTTCTCAGATGCTGCACTTAAACTTATTGCTTCTAAGCCACCCCTGAAGATGTGGGTGGTTAAGAAGAATTAACTACTCTTGCAGGGAATGGTCTCTAGCCTGAAATCAAAGACTTCAGACTCCAATGCTGGGGACCTAAAACATCTTGTGGGACGCAGATACGTCCAAAACGTATCTATAATTTCTGCTTGCTCCATGCCTCTTTTGTGTGATATTGCTATGATATTTATGCACTTCCATACACTTTTGATCATATTTGGACTAACCTATTAACTCAGTGCACCCCAGTGCCAGTTCCTGTTTTCTGCTGTTTTTCTATTTCTGGTTTCCCCCATATTAAAAGTGCCCTAAAAATTCCGGGAAAAATACAGGAAAAATCAGCGTATCGGGAGCTTCCAGAAAAACCAAGGCAGGGCCAGAGGGGAGCCTGGGGTGGCCCAGGCGGCCACCCGGCGTGGCCCCACCCCTGGTCGCGCCAGGGGGGCGCCTGGGGCCCCACCTCCGCCTCTGGTGACCCCCTTTGGCATATATATCGCTCGCGTCCCGAAACCCTCGAGGACGGAACCCTTTTTCGCGATCTCATCTCTGTTCCGCCGCCGCCGCGCTTCCAAGATCGGGAGCACCAGGAGAACTCTTCCCGGCACCCTGCCGGAGGGGAGAACCACCACCGGGAGCTTCTCCACCACCATGGACGCTTCCCGGATGAGTTGTGAGTAGTCCCCCTTGGACCATGGGTCCATGACCAGTAGCTTCGTGATGTTCTCCTCCCCTCTTTGTTCTTCATGGATTAGACCTCGTGAGCTGCCCTACATGATCGAGACACATATGTAATATTTATGCTGTAGCTCTGCTGAGTTTGCTGGGATCCGATGGATTATGAGATTATGTTCAGATTGTGTGTGAGTAATATATTTGATTCACCTCTTTTATATTTATGTTCTTGAGTAATTCTTGCATGTTCTCCGTTGCTGTTTATTGCTTTGGCCGAGTAGTAGGTAGTAACTCCAAGAGGGAACGTTATGCTTGATTGTGGGTTCATGCCCCTCGATGACTAGTTTGAGTGACAGAAACATGAGTCTAGGGGATGTGCTGTTGCCACAAGGGGGAAAACAACGGTGCTTGTACTTGCGGGTGCAAGGATTGTTTACTTTACGCAAAGTTCTTTTAAAGCAGTTGTCTGTTGCTTTGAGTTTACACTTTGGGTGGGACTCGCAACTTAATACCAGCGAGATGTTCTGGATAGATATCTCAAGGTGGATGATTAGTAGTAGATGCAGATGGATTTCGGTCTACTTGCCTTGGCGTACCGCCCATGCTTTTGAGCCTCTACCTTTCTTTACAGCATAGTTAGCATTGGTTTGCGCACATAATCCTATCAATTGCCCAGCTGTAATTTGTTTACCTCGCTTAGCTGTTTTATCGTCTTTTGGGAGAGAGACATCACTAGTGAACATCATGGGACCCCGGTCCATATTACCATCACTGATCATACCCGCTATTTACTTCTTGTTCTTATTTCCTAGTTGCAGTCATACCTATCACTATTATCTCTTGCGTTTGATCCTTTGTAAACGACAAGGCCGGAGGGATTGACAACCTCTCTGTACTTGTTGGGAGCAAAGTTATTTGTATCTGTGTGCAGGTCCTGTCAAGCAAAAGTTTCTGGCGCTATTGACACCTTCTTGTCGACCCTCGGAGTCTCACGGGATTCGATCCTTGGTATCTTTGCCAAGGGAAATTTGCCGCTACGCTACATCTCAAACCTTCCACTTGGGGTAACCAACGAGGGGCGAGAAGCCATCAAGCAAGTTTCTGGCGCCGTTGCCAGGGACTCCACTCTTCAAGATAGGGGAGTTGCACGCTATCTTTTATCTTTGCTTTTTAGTCTTGTTAGTTTACCTTTCAGTTTTTGCTTTATTTTCCTTTACCAAAAATCACAAAAATAGTTATCTTGCTTGCTGCTGCTATGGGTTCCACCGAGAACACCAAGTTGTCTGACTTCACTAGTCATAACAACAATGACTTTATCTGCACGCCTATTACTACACCTGCCACTTCAGCACCTTCTTATGAAATTAAACCTGCTTTGCTGAACCTAGCTATGAAAGATCAATTCTCCGGTGCTGGAGATGCTGCTGCTTTGCACTTAAATAATTTTGTTGAACTCTGTGATATGCAAAAGTACCGAGAAATAGATGGTGATATTGTTAAGCTTAAGCTTTTTCCTTTCTCCTTGAGAGGAGGAGCTAAAATCTGGTTTCAATCCTTGCCTAGAAATAGCATAGATTCTTGGGACAAGTGCAAGGATGCCTTTATTGGGAAGTACTATCCCCCTGCTAAAATTATCCAACTAAGGAGTAATATAATGAATTTTAAACAATTGGATAATGAACACGTTGCCCAAGCTTGGGAACGCATGAAATCTCTTGTCAAGAACTGCCCTACTCATGGTTTGACTACTTGGATGGTTATCCAAACTTTTTATGCAGGCTTGAACTTTACCTCGCGGAACTTGTTAGATTCGGCCGCGGGAGGAACCTTTATGTCAACTACACTTGGTGCTGCCACGAAACTTCTCGATGAGATGATGACCAACTATTCCCAATGGCACACCGAACGCGCTCCAACAGGTAGGAAGGTAAACTCTGTCGAGGAGATTTCCTCCCTAAATGAAAAAGTTGACTTGATCATGTCTCTACTTTCCAAGCAATCTTCTATTGATCCTCATGATGTTCCTTTAAATTCTTTGATTGCTCAAGATCAAGTAGATGTGAACTTTATCTCTAGAAACAATTTCAATAACAATGCTTATAGGTGTAATTTTGGTAGCAACCCTAGACCGTTCCCCTCTAATTCCTATGGGAACAACAATGCTTATCCTAACACCAAGAACTCCACTTCTGAACTAGAGATTATGCTTAAAGACTTTATCACTACCCAAAAAGCCTTCAATAAGAGTGTAGAAGAAAAACTAGCCAAACTAGATAATCTCTCTTCGAAGGTAGACAATTTAGCCCATGAGGTAGAGTTGCTTAAAATTAGAACTTAACCTCTTGAGGAGAGGAAGACCACTCCTATGAATGCTATTCAAGTGCAAATTAATGAAAACATTAGGATGATGGCTAAACTTAAAGAGAGATGGGCTAGAGAAAAGGAGGAAGAAGATAGAATTAAGAGCCTTCCTACCCACCACATTGTTGCTACTATCCAAGTTGTTGAGGATATCCAAACTCTTAGCACCCAATGCACTCCTAGTCCCATTGGACTTATTAATGGTGATGCTATGACCTCAACCATAGAAACTCCTATAACCATAGAAGCTACCAAACAAGTGAGCCTAAAGGACACCACTACCACTTTACTTGATAGTAGTGACCTTGATTTTGATGATTGCACCCTTTCTGAAGTTATTAGTTTTCTTCACAAGATGTCTAGAGATCCCCACACTAGCACGCTTAATCTTGCCTTCACGGAGCATATCACTAATGCTCTCATCAAAGCTAGGGAGGAGAAGCTTAGGGTAGAAGCCTCCATACCTAGAAAGCTAGAAGATGGTTGGGATCCTATGATTAAAATTAAGTTGAATAACTTCTCTTGCTATGCTTTATGTGATGTTGGAGCTAGTACTTCCGTTATGCCCAAAAGAATGTATGATATGCTTAAATTGAAACCTTTTGATCCTTGTTCTTTTGGTGTTCGTCTTGTTGATTCTTCCTTAAAGAAACCTTTGGGGAAGATCGACGATGTTTTTATTATTGTCAATGACAATTATGTTCCCGTTGATTTTACTATTATGGATATTGAATATGAACCTTCATGTCCAATTATTTTGGGACGTCCTTTTCTTCGCACCGTTGGTGCTATCATTGACATGAAAGAGGGGAATATAAAATTCCAATTCCCTCTCAAGAAAAGAATGGAACACTTACCTAGGAAGAAGATTAAGTTACCTTTTGAGTCCGTTATACGGGCTAGCTATTCTCTTACTCTTGATAAAACTTGATCTTCTCTCTTTGCATTATGCCTAGCTTAAAGGCATAAAAGAAAGCGCTTTTGGGAGGCAGCCCACAACGAATAAAGTTTTATTTTGCTTTTGTTGTGTCTTGATGTTTGTTACTACAGTAGCATCATCATTGTATCTTTTCTTTTCAGCTTTGTGCCAAGTTTAGCCTCTGATTGCAAGAAAGTTCAAAAGTTGTGACGTGCAGTCCAGAAAACAGATTCAGTCCTTGGACAGAAAAATTCGTATAAAATCACCAGATCATCTTTTTGATCTGAATTGTTTTGACAGCGTGCTCTATACAATTGGCTCTCGGGCGTCTGTTATGAGTTTTTTGATTTGAGTTGCAGAAGTGCCCCGAAAAAATTATTTACTACCTGCTGGTCTGTTTTTCACAGATTCTGTCCTGTTTTGCCTTTTCTTCATTTTGCAAACCTTGAGCTTGCTTTTTCTTTGCAAAAACATTTTGGCAATCTTGAGAAACAGTAGCTCTTCAAGATTATCCTTATTTCCAGTAGGGAAAAGTTATTTTATTATGGGTACTAACCTCGCTAATCAGATTATGATGAGTTATGTATGAAGGGAGTTTTCAAGTGTGCGAGGGAAGATGATAAAAAGATTCAGGAGGGTCAAACGCTCAAGCTTGGGGATGCCCCTGTGCACCCCCAAGAAATATTCAAGTAGACTCAAGCGTCTAAGCTTGGGGATGCCCCCGTGCATCCCCTTCTCCATCAACAATTATCAGTTCGTCTTTCGTTCCACTATATTTTAATCACTTCATGCATTATGTGCTATGCTTGGAGCGTCTTGCTTTTAGTTTCCTTTTTAGTTTTCTTTAGCTTTGCTTGCTGTTCATAACGAGTTAGAACCCAGCTTTCTTTGTGTGGGAGAGAAACACGCTCCACTTCAACCTAGAACACAACATAGGATTTTCATGCTTATCTTTGCTGTGTGTGTTCTTTGTCTTTCCATAGCTACTGTCATGTTTAGCTCTTAGTTTTCATGCTTTTATTTTTAAAGAGCTTTTGTTTAAGTTGGTTGTTGAACTCTCTTGAGTTTTCATGTTTATCTTGTTAAGAGAGTTTGTCTGTTGCACTGAGTTGTGTGTCTTAACTTAAAGTAGGTACATGAGGTTGCTATTTAATTATAGTAGTAACTTGCAATAGTTTCGAGGTATTGCCATGAGTAATGTCTGAACTTTTGGTGTCAAGAGCTTTAGCCTATTAGTGATAGATGTCGTATTTTGGGCAATCCGTGTTTATTTTCGAAATCCTACAAAATAGTTGATTACTTTAGCTACTAAATGGATCACTAATCTTTGGAGGGATCGAATATTAGAGTACACTCACGTACCATGGGTCGAGGATGCGCAAGGATAACCAAACCCCCATAAACACCTCCTCGGGGTACTTGTCTCTTTGTGAACCTCCTAATTAGATTGAGAGTTATCGATAATAAGTGCATGAGTTCTTCGGACTAATGTGAGTATTCGAAGGTTGACACTTCCACCTACCCATATTTTTCTAGCCTCTTCGGTACCGTGCATTGCCCTTTCTCACCTCGAGAGTTGGCGCATACTTCGCCGGTGCATCCAAACCCTTGGCATGATACGCTCTGTCATCATAAGCCTCATTATATCCTTCCTCAAAACAGCCACCATACCTACCTATTAAGGCATTTCCATAGCCTTTCCGAGATACATTGCCATGCAACATCCATCTTCTCATGACTTGATCTTCATGTCATACATGCTTTTTGCTTGATCGATGAGCCGCATGCTAGTTGGGCCTTGCCCTAATCATTGCTACATGACGCGCTAGTATCATTGCATATCCTGCTACACTGGCAGAGGCATACATTTGCATACATCATGATAGTTTCATTTTCTTTATGTTGAGTACTTTTGTAAAGTGTGAAAGATCTTCTATACTTCTTGTAATACATTGAGTGTTGCCCCTAAAGTGAGGAAAAGATCCCAAAGAGGACAAATCAAAAGATCCCAAAGAGGACAAAATCAAAAGATCCCAAAGAGGACAAATGAGAGATAAATAGAAAGAGCCATTGAGGCCACAAAAAAATAAAAAAATAGAAAAAAGAGAAAAAGAAATAAAAAGAGAGAAGGGGGCGCACTACTATTTCTTTTGAGAGATCCACACTCGTACTCCATCTTATACCTTGTACTCCATAGAGATTATCATTTATGCATATAGCTATGTGGGGACCTTTACACTATAGAACTTGGCTTGTATATTCCAATGATGAGCCTCCTCAAAAGAGCTCTAGGTCTTCTTGAGCAAGCAAGTTGGATGCACCACCACTAGTTCCATTGGAGAGCTTACCTTAGCTCATATGTGCATCCGTTGCATGGCAATCCCTACTCCTCACATCATATCTATCATTTGGCTTTCTCTCGCCGATGATTGTCCTCATTGATGTGAGCCTTTCACACCTTTTTTGTCTTCGCCCTTCATCATTTTTCTCTCTTTGCCATCCTAAGTGTCGACTTTCTTGCTTACGCTCATCCATTGCATGAGTGCTCAAAATATCGAAAGGGAGTGGATCATTTTGACTTGTACCTGGCTGACGGTCTAGGGATGAGTCAAGATAAGATTCCAAAGAAGACCAAGTGTGAAACTTTAGTAGATTAAGTTCTCAACAATACAAAAACAATCTTTACTCTCTCATATATCACTATCCCCTTTCTTGCATGCAAACACCATTTGGAGACATTCGAGTCACGGACATCGAGAGCTCTTGCACCTTTATGTTCTTATGTTGCTTGTTACAATACTAATATAGACTCTTGCTTGTTATGACTTGAATTGGATTACATGCCTTGATTACTTTACTTAAAAGTTCTTATATGGTTGATAGCATGTCACCACAGAAATTATGCTTGTTATCATTTACCTACTCGAGGACGAGCAGGAATTAAGCTTGGGGATGTTGATACGTCCAAAACGTATCTATAATTTCTGCTTGCTCCATGCCTCTTTTGTGTGATATTGCTATGATATTTATGCACTTCCATACACTTTTGATCATATTTGGACTAACCTATTAACTCAGTGCACCCCAGTGCCAGTTCCTGTTTTCTGCTGTTTTTCTATTTCAGGTTTCCCCCATATTAAAAGTGCCCTAAAAATTCCGGGAAAAATACAGGAAAAATCAGCGTATCGGGAGCTTCCAGAAAAACCAAGGCAGGGCCAGAGGGGAGCCTGGGGTGGCCCAGGCGGCCACCCAGCGCGGCCCCACCCCTGGCCGCGCCAGGGGGGCGCCTGGGGCCCCACCTCCGCCTCTGGTGACCCCCTTTGGCATATATATTGCTCGCGTCCCGAAACCCTCGAGGACGGAACCCTTTTTTGCGATCTCATCTCTGTTCCGCCGCCGCCGCGCTTCCAAGATCGGGAGCACCAGGAGAACTCTTCCCGGCACCCTGCCGGAGGGGAGAACCACCACCGGGAGCTTCTCCACCACCATGGACGCTTCCCGGATGAGTTGTGAGTAGTCCCCCTTGGACCATTGGTCCATGACCAGTAGCTTCGTGATGTTCTCCTCCCCTCTTTGTTCTTCATGGATTAGACCTCGTGAGCTGCCCTACATGATCGAGGCACATATGTAATCTTTATGCTGTTGCTCTGCTGAGTTTGCTGGGATCCGATGGATTATGAGATTATGTTCAGATTGTGTGTGAGTAATATATTTGATTCACCTCTTTTATATTTATGTTCTTGAGTAATTCTTGCATGTTCTCCGTTGCTGTTTATTGCTTTGGCCGAGTAGTAGGTAGTAACTCCAAGAGGGAACGTTATGCTTGATTGTGGGTTCATGCCCCTCGATGACTAGTTTGAGTGACAGAAACATGAGTCTAGGGGATGTGCTGTTGCCACAAGGGGGAAAACAACGGTGCTTGTACTTGCGGGTGCAAGGATTGTTTACTTTACGCAAAGTTCTTTTAAAGCAGTTGTCTGTTGCTTTGAGTTTACACTTTGGGTGGGACTCGCAACTTAATACCAGCGAGATGTTCTGGATAGATATCTCAAGGTGGATGATTAGTAGTAGATGCAGATGGATTTCGGTCTACTTACCTTGGCGTACCGCCCATGCTTTTGAGCCTCTACCTTTCTTTACAGCATAGTTAGCATTGGTTTGCGCACATAATCCTGTCAATTGCCCAGCTGTAATTTGTTTACCTCGCTTAGCTATTTTATCGTATTTTGGGAGAGAGACATCACTAGTGAACATCATGGGACCCCGGTCCATATTACCATCACTGATCATACCCGCTATTTACTTCCTGTTCTTATTTCCTAGTTGCAGTCATACCTATCACTATTATCTCTTGCGTTTGATCCTTTGTAAACGACAAGGCCGGAGGGATTGACAACCTCTCTGTACTCATTGGGAGCAAAGTTATTTGTATCTGTGTGCAGGTCCTGTCAAGCAAAAGTTTCTGGCGCTATTGACACCTTCTTGTCGACCCTCGGAGTCTCACGGGATTCGATCCTTGGTATCTTTGCCAAGGGAAATTTGCCGCTACGCTACATCTCAAACCTTCCACTTGGGGTAACCAACGAGGGGCGAGAAGCCATCAGACGCAAGATAAAGTGCCAGAATGGTCTTACTATGTATTTCGTCCCAGGGATTCTTGACAAACATCTTATCTTACCTAACAAGGATTTGAACTTTGATAGTATGCTTGTTCGTCAAATGTTTGCGCTTCACTCTTCTCTTCGTGGAGCCTATCCCCCTAACTTCACTGTAGGGTATAGCTCCGAAGACTACTGAGTGGATTATGGATAGTGGATGCACTAACCACATGACTGGTGATCGAAGTCTTCTTATGGATTCAACCCTACGTCCGTTTGACAAAAGTCACATCATGTTCGCTAACACTGGTAAAAGAAAGGTATTGGGCCTAGGTAGAGTTGCAATCTCAAAGGATCCACACATGGATAAAGTGATGCTTGTTGAATCCCTTGGATTCAACTTAATGTCTGTCTCAATGCTTTGTGATCTAAACATGATTGTGATATTTGGAAAATATCGTTGCCTTGTGCTTATGGAATCAGACAAATCTCTAGTCTTCGAAGGGTATCAAAGAGACGATAAGTATATGGTAGATTTCTCCACAGGACCACAGCTTGCCATATGTCTTCTAGCAAAAGCTTCATAATGTTGGCTCTGGCATCAGAGGCTAGGACATGCGGTCATGAGGAACTTACACACTCTTGTGAAGAAGAAGCATATCATTGGCATCAAGGGCGTCAAGTTCAAGAAGGATCATCTATGTGGTGCTTGTGAAGTCGGGAAGATGTCAAGGGCCAAGAATCCCTCGAAAACAACAATGACCACAACACGCCCCTTCGAGTTGCTTCACATGGACTTATTTGGCCCTACTCATTACTCCACCCTTACTACCACTGCATGTCTCTATGGCTTCGTTATTGTTGATGATTATTCAAGATACACATGGGTGCACATAATTCTCCACAAGACTGAATTACAGGATGTCTTCAGACGCTTCGCGAATCGTGCCATGACCAACTATGGCATTAAGATCAAGCACATCAGAAGTGACAACATCACAAAACTCAAGAACAACGGCCTCGACACTTATCTTGATACATTGGGCATCACACATGAGTTCTCTGCACCATACACACATCAGTAGAATGGCATTGTGGAGCACAAGAACAGAACTCTCATTGAGATGACGCGTACGATGCTTGATGAGTACAAGACTCCAAGGAAGTTCTGGCCTGAAGCCATTGATACTGCTTGCAACATCATCAACCGAGTTTATCTTCATAAGTTCCTAACGAAGACATCATATGAGCTCCTGACTGGTAAGAAGCCAAATGTCAGCTATTTCAAAGTCTTTGGTGCTAGGTGCTGGATCAAGGATCCACATCACACTTCAAAATTTGCACCGAAAGCACATGAAGGTTTTATGCTTGGTTACGAAAAGGATTCACACTCCTATAGAGTCTTCAACCTCTTTCAATATAAAGTGGTTGAAACTATGGATGTGTGGTCCGATGAGACTAACGGCTTGCAAAGAGAGTTGATACGTCTCCAACGTATCTATAATTTTTGATTGTTCCATGCTATTATATATTCTGTTTTGGATGCTTAATGGGCTTTATTATACACTTTTATATTATTTTTGGAACTAACCTACTAACCCAAAGCCAAGTGCAGATTGCTGTTTTTTTGCCTATTTCAGGGTTTCGTAGAAAAGGAATATCAAACGAAGTCCAAACGGAATGAAACCTTCGGGAGAGTTATTTTTGGAATCGTATCTACCCAGAAGACTTAGAGTACACACGAGGGAACGAAGGAGGTGGCCACGAGGGTCCAGGGCGTGCCCCCTCCCCCTAGGCGTGCCCCCCACCCTCGTGGGCCCCCGCTAGCTCCCCTGATGCCCTCCTTCCTCCTATATATATATCCATATACCCTGAAAACATCGAGGCAACAGAGAAAACCCTAATTCCATCGTCGCAACCTTCTGTTCCCGTGAGATCCCATCTTGGGGCCTGTTCCGGAGCTCCGCCGGAGGGGGGATCTACCACGGAGTGCTTCTACATCAACACCATAGCCTCACCAATGAGTTGTGAGTAGTTTACCACAGACCTTCGGGTCCATAGTTATAAGCTAGATGGCTTATTCTCTCTTTTTGGATCTCAATACAAAGTTCTCCTCGATCTTCGAGGAGATCTATTTGATGTAATTTTTTTGCGGTGTGTTTGTCGAGATCCGATGAATTGTGGGTTTATGATCAAGATTAACTATGAACAATATTTGATTCTTTTCTGAAATCTTTTATGTATGATTATAATATCCTTGCAAGTCTCTTCGAATTATTGGTTTGGTTTGGCCTACTAGATCTATAGTTCTTGCAATGGGAGAAGTGCTTGGCTTTGGATTCAATCTTGCGGTGTCCTTTCCCAGTGATAGCAGGGGCAGCAAGGCATGTATTGTATTGTTGCCATCGAGGATAAATGGATGAGGTTTATATCATATTGCTTGAGTTTATCCCTCTACATCATGTCATCCTGCTTAAAGCATTACTCTGTTCTTATGAACTTAATACTCTAGATGCATGCTGGATAGCGGTCGATGTGTGGAGTAATAGTAGTAGATGCAGAATCGTTTTGATCTACTTGTCATGGACGTGATGCCTATATATAATGATCATGCCTAGATATTCTCATAACTATGCGCTTTTCTATCAATTGCTCGACAGTAATTTGTTTACCCACCGTAGAATTCTGCTATCATGAGAGAAGTCACTAGTGAAACCAATGGCCCCCGGGTCTATTCTCAACATATTAATCTTCCATCTACTTTACTTTGCTTTATTGACTTTATGTTCTTATACCAAAAATACCAAAAATATTATACTATCCTATCTATCAGATCTCACTTTTGTAAGTGGCCGTAAAGGGATTGACAACCCCTTATCGCGTTGGCTGCAAAGTTCTTATTTGTTTGTGTAGGTGCGAGGGACTCGCGTGTGGTCTCCTACTGGATTGATACCTTGGTTCTCCAAAACTGAGGAAAATACTTACGCTACTGTGCTGCATCACCCTTTCCTCTTTGAGGGAATACAACGCGAGCTCGAGAAGTAGCAAGAAGAATTTCTGGCGCCGTTGCCGGGAAGGCTTACGCAAAAGTCATATACCAAGTACCTATCACAAACCCTTATCCTTCGCACTACATTATTTTCCTCTTGTTTTCCTCTCCCCCACTTCTGTTGGAAATATGCCCTAGAGGCAATAATAAAAGTATTATGATTATATTTCCTTGTTCATGATAATTGTCTGTTCTTCATGCTTGAATTGTATTGTATGGAAACAGCGATACATGTGTGAATATATAGACCACAATGAGTCCCTGGTAAGCCTCTAGTTACTAGCCCGTTGATCAACAGATGGTCACGGTTTCCTGACCATGGACATAGGATGTCGGTGATAATGGGATCACATCATTAGGAGAATGATGTGATGGACAAGACCCAATTCTGAGCCTAGCACGAGATTGTATAGTTCGTAATGCATAAGCTTTTCGGTGTCAAGTATTTATTCCTTAGACCATGAGGTTGTGCAACTCCCGGATGCCGTAGGAATACTTTGGGTGTGCCAAACGTCACAACGTAACTGGGTGGTTATAAAGGTACGCAACGGGTATCTCCAAAAGTGTCTTTTGAGTTGGTACGAACCGAGACTGGGATGTTGTCACTCCGTATGACGGAGAGGTACCTCTGGGCCCACTCGGTAAGACATCATCATAATGAGCTCAAGGTGACTAAGGAGTTAGTCACGGGATGATGGATTACGAATCGAGTAAAGAGACTTGCCATGACGAGATTGAACAAGGTACCGGGAATACCGACGATCGAATCTCGGGCAAGTACCGTACCGATGGATGATAACCCTCAACCGTAAGGGATCGAGATAGTCTTCGCGGGTAAGAATAACCCAATTTATTGATTCGACACACGGGGAGACAAAGAGTATTTATAAGCTTTGACAGTTGAGTTGTCAATTCAACCGCACCTGAAATATACTTACTTGCAACAAAAGATAAGTGGTAACAGTGATATGATAGTGATGGTAGTGATAGTAAAAGTAACAGCAAAAAGTAAATAGCAGTAGTAAATGGCAAAAATAGCAACTAGTGACAAGCAATGTTTAAAACACTGTAGGCTAGGGAGATGGATGGTTGGGCACTACATGGATGAGATAGATTCTAACTTGGGGCATGGCACACAGAAAAGTAATGATCATCTAGGCAAATATCAAACATTAGGCATGTATCCCATAGGTAGTTGTACGTGCTTGCAATAAGAACTTGCACAACATCTTTTGTCCTACCATCCCGCTACGAACGGGGCCAAAAGGAACTTATGGATATTAAGGTGCTCCTGTCAAAGAGCACCGGAACAAAGCAATGAACTCAATGGATACATGTAATCCTCAAACTACGGACCATCCCCTTTGGTGTCCCAAGCTGTCACTTTTGGGATCGCCGGTTCCGGACCGTAACAGGTGCAAACAACTCATAGATAGGATCACGAACACAAATATATTCATACAAACACATATGGTTCAGATCTGAAATCATGGCACTCGGGCCCTAAGTGTCAAGCATTAAGATTAACAAGTTGAAGCAAAGATGATAAACACCATAGTAGATGATAGGCAACATGCCCCCAACGATCTGACAAACTATTACATGATCTAACTCATCCAATCCCTACCATCCCCTTCGCCTACAGCAGGGGAATTACTCACACATGGAGGGAGAAGTCATGGAGGGATGATGGAGTGGTGATGATGATGACGATAGCGACGATCTCCCCTCTCCGGAGGCCAATTCAGCCTCCAGATTAGCCCTCCCGAGGAAGAACAGATGGTGGCGGCGGCTCCGCGATGGAAAACTGCGAAAAGAACTTCTGATCTGGGGTTTCTGCGTCGGGAGTACAAATACGAGGCAAAGTAGGGCACCAGGGGGTGTGGGCCCCACCCAGGCGACCCCCCGGTGCGGCCCAGGGGGGGGGGGCGCCCACAGGGCGCCTGGGCACCCCCTGGCCCCCCTGTGGCCCCACTTCTGGCTCCTGGTTCCTTCGGGTGCATGGATTTTCTGTGATTTTTCGTGGATTTTTCTGAGATACTTAAAAATCCGTTTTCCTGCACACGAATAAACCATACAGGCAGCTCTGCTGAAAACAGCGTTAGTCCGGGTTAGTTTAGTCCAAATCATGCAAGAATGAGGCCAAAACAATATCAAAAGTGTTTGGAAAAGTAGATATGTTTGAGACGTATCAACTCCCCCAAGCTTAGCATATTGCTTGTCCTCAAGCAATTCAGTTCAACGAACTGGACGCGACAAAGAAAACTTTGACAAACTCTTTTGCTTCATTAGATGTATATAAGCATGTACTACGAAAAGAGTTTAGCAAGTATTGAAACAGTACTTATGAGGACAATGCAAGGAGCAATCCTTCTTTCAAGTGACCAGTCACAAATACTTAAAAGTAAATAATATATTACTGAAAATCAAGACAAGATTACATTGCACATAGCTTGAGCATACTAGGGTGGTATCTCGCTAGCCTCCATGAGTGAAGCAAAACATAAATGCAGAAACTCCTCCAGAGTTTTAAAGGAAACTAGAACTAAGAATTTCAGAATAAATCATATTACAAGTATGCAGAAGACAATGTAATACTTTGGGACAATGCACATTACACTCAGAATGACAATTATGCTCTCCTAGTTGGTGCTTTGAAGAAAGAAGGTGAAGACTCTCGAACCGTGGCTTTTGTTGGCAAAGTTGAAAACCCGTGATCGGAAACAAAAACTAAACATGTACCAGAGCTCTTGGTTTTAAAAACAGAAGTAAACATGTTTTGAGAAGTGCATATTTCGTCAACGAATGCTAGCAGATAACTCAATCACTTTTTGAGTGGACAAGTCTCGAGGAACGGCTCCCGCATGAGGACGATCACATCCTCTTAATCTCCTTTGTTTATCACTGCCAAAGTTTTCTGATTTCTCATGAACAAAGCGTGAAGGAGGGTTTGTTTGTTGTATTATCTTTTCTGAGCCGGGCGCACTCTATGCCAGTTCCTTTTCGTATTAGGGGTTTGCACATTATACATGCAATCCAGGGGTGAAACTTGTCCAACTTAAAAAAAATCATGAATTAACTACTACTTCCTCATGAGCTAAAACATAGGCACAAAAGAGAATTGCTTTTGAATAATTTCGAGATGGTACACGAAAGTCTTCGTTAGGGATGGCTGGTAAATACCATGTATAGGAAGGTATAGTGGACTCATATGGCATAACAGGTTTAAAGGGTTTGGATGCACAAGCAGTCAGTCCGCTTTGTACAGGTGGAGGTTTAGCAAAAGACTGGGAAGCGACCAACTAGAGAGCAATAACGGCCATAATCATGCAGAGCGACAAAGCAATATTGAATCGGGCATGAAAGTGATATAACTATTCTAAAACTCAAAGATCATCAAGGCAGAGTAGACTTTTTAGTCTTAAACATGTGTAAGCATGTGCCAAGTGAATCCAAAAATTCTCTAAAGGGAAATACCACCTTAGTATACCAGACTATGAACAGTGCAATGCATGTGGATCATTTCAATAACACATTATATACTCTAGTTTTTTGAGACTAGCCACAAGGAAAGCATGAATCAATGGAAGAGCATTGTAAACATAGCACTATGTCGCTACAAGCTGGTCTCTAGATCATAAGTACAGGCATATGTACAAAAGTAGAAACAAAAAGAGTTCATACCGGTCTTCCTTGTTGCTTCCCTCCAGTCGATCTTCGTCATTAATGCTTGTCACTTGCACGATCGAACGTAGGAAATGTAATTAAATGCCATCACGGACTCGAGCTGATCTCTGAAAACAAAGCAAACTAAAGAGAGAAAGGAAATCTTTTTGGTTTTTTTTTTCAAAGGTTGAATAAAAGCAAAAGAAAGAGAAAATCTTTTTGTTGTTTTTGCAAAGAGAGAAACAAAGAAGAACGGGCAAAAACTTCGAAAAGATCAAAGCGAATAAAACGGATAATACAATGGAAAAGTGAGAAGGGCACGTACTCCCCCAAGCTTAGGCTTTTGGCCTAAGTTGGTAGCAGCTACTGCCCCCAGGAGCCTCCTGCTCCAGGGGTATGGTGGTGAGTCCAAGGGTCGTAGAAGGATGCTGGCGCGTACACCGAACTCCTCGGAGTCTCCCACGAGGAAGGTTCCGAACGCCAAACAGAGGAAGACCCTTCACCAAACTCGGTGGCGGTCTCTTCCTGAAAACGTGGTATCTCACCGTGCCTCTCCTCGTCGGGCACAACCCCCTCCATGGGGTTATGAAACTGATGCTGGACCATGAACTCATCGAACAGAACAACATCAAAGGACCATCCGTTCCTGCGAGAAAAATCAAACAAGAGAGGTGCAGGTAGACGGATCTCGCGTTCCGCGGCAGTTCCGAAACGCAAGATATAAATAAGATTATTAAGCTCAGAACCCATGGTAACTAACTTATGCCATTTCATAGCAGCAAGATCAAAGCTTAAATAAGTAAAAGGAGTATCATCAGGGTGTGGGGTGCCTCCAAGATGCTCTAAGATAAGTGTGGCATAAACGCCACCATATAAGTCCCCCTTGTTACCGTTCATAGCAAGGCGTCGAGCAATTAAGGTACCCAGATTATAATCAGACCTCCCTGAGAGGGCTGCTGCCAGGATAGCAATATCCGGAGCAGAAATGTTGCTCGTGTTGTCACGAGCTAACACCCCTCTAGCAATATAATATGAAAAATATCTGAGGTGAGGAAATAAGATGCTGGAGATCTTCGACCGATGAATATCCCTCGTACCCATGCTGCAGAGAGAGTTGATGACGGTTTTCAGCTCGGAGGGCTGAGTGGCCATCCAAGCCGTCCTCCCAACATTCGGCACACCTATTATTTCACAAAAATTCCCCAAAGTCATGGTGATAAGATCATTATAAATTTTAAACTCAATAGCACCTGAATCAGGGTTATATCTAAAACTGTTAATGAAACTGGAGGTGAGTTTTTGATACTGAGTAACACGGCCTGTGACGAGCCGTGTCAAACCTGCATTAGCACAAAGATTATAAAACTCATCCTTGATTCCCGCAGCTTCCATGAATTCATCACATGGAAATGTCATCGCACGTGCTGGACTTGTATCTTCCAACAACTCCAGGGGCACATGATCTTCATTATAGCTCACCCTAGCAGTCGATGGTGAAGCTGCGGCTCTAGTAACTCGATCGGAGTGTGCGGGCCTCCTCTTCCTAACAAACTCATTTCTGAATTTTTTTTACAATTTACAAAAACGAGGATTAAAACAAAGTGAGCTAAGGCAAACTACTCAACTCACTTGCCCAAGGCATAAACTTGCATCAAAACTTGAAAAATAACTTTCTACATATGCATGCAAGCTCATCTATACAGCACCAAGAACTACTAAATACTCACAAATGAAGCCACCAATCAAAAATCTAATTGGAGGGGTGGAGGAGTCACATACCAGGGAGTATTTGCTCAAAATTTCAGCTCAAATGATGGGTTGTAGAGAGAGATCGAAGAATCGCCCCCAAGAACAGCAAGAACACAAGAACAAGAGCAGAACTCGCGTTTTTGGAGAAAGAGAGAGAGGTAGGAAGAAGACATACCTGGAGGGGGGCCCTGTGGGCCCCAGGCGCCCTATGGGCGCGGCCAGGGGCTGGGCCGCGCCAGCTGGCCGCCTGGGCCACTGGTGGTCCCCCCTGGCTGGCCCCAGGACTTTCTGGGTCTCTCCCGTCGTGGAAATTTTTATTATAATTTTTCTGGAATTTTTCTGAAAACTTCACTGTTGAATTTTTTTCGAAGTTCAAAAAGCTGCGAAACTCTCTGAAAACTTGAAGCAGTTAGTAGTATTGTGAAGCTTCAAAAACATAAATACTTGGTACAGCAAGTAGGACAAAACTAAAAACAAGTGAAAACATAATAAGCTCAACTTTTTATCCATATAAAACATGTTTACTAGTAAGGTTGATCAAGTCTTACCGACAAACAAGCGATATATAGAGCAAAAAGTCTCACCTCTTACGAAGTAATCACTGAACCTTTACTTTGATGGACATTGTCCCCACCATGATAGTTTTATATTTGTGAGGCACATGTAGTGGACAGTCCCATTCTCCAATCTTCACGGTCTCGATATTCTCTATAGAGTTGAGGGCATGCCTCCTGTCGGTCTTCTTCGGAAAATATACCGTGTGTTCTTTATCATTCACATGGAAGGTAACCTTCCCTTTATTGCAATCAATAATAGCACCTGCAGTGTTAAGGAAAGGTCTACCAAGAATAATGGACATGCTCCCATCCTCGGGCATGTCAAGCACAACAAAATCAGTAAGAATCAAACAATTAGCAACTTCTACGGGAACATCCTCACAAATACCTATCGGAACAGCGGTTGACTTGTCAGCCATCTGAAGGGAGATATCTGTAGGAATTAGTTTCTCTAAACAAAGCCTCTCGTAAAGAGAGAGAGGCATAACACTCACTCCTGCTCCAAGATCACATAAAGCAGTTTCTACATAATTATTCTTTATGGAGCAAGGAATGGTGGGTATACCTGGATCACCGAGCTTCTCAGGAATCTTGCCACTGAAAGAGTAGTTAGCAAGCATCATTAGGAACTTTTCTTTTGTTAGTGACAATATCTTTCATATATTTTGAATAAGGAAGTAACTTAATAGCATCAGTCAAAGGGATTTGAAGAAAAAGAGGTTTAATCCACTCACAAAACTTATTATAATGCTCTTGTTCTTTGGATTTGATTGACTTACTTGGAAAGGGCATGGGTTTCTGTACCCATGGTTCTCTCTCCTTCCCATGTTTTCTTGCGATGAAGTCTTCTTTAGTGTACCTCTTACGTTTGTCAGGTGCTTCTTCTTCTCGAACTTCAGGCAGATCATTCTTCTCATTATCATTACCTTCAGGTTCAGCACCGTCTTCAGTCTCAGCATCGGAGATAGATACACTGTTGGGATCAATAGTTGGTTCTTCACCTGCAATAGGATCGTTAGAATTGTCAGTCTCTTTATGTTCCTTCTTCTTCTTTGGAGAGACAACAATTTCTTCTTCCCGCATTTGAGAATCTTGCTCGATTCTCCTCGGATGACCCTCTGGGTAGAGAGGATCTTGAGTGCTAGTTCCTCCTCGGGTTTTAATACCGAAAGCCTGCAAATTATCTTGTTTGGCATTGTTAGTAAGCAAATCTCTTTGCACATTAGAAATTTGATCAAGCTGAGTTTGAACCATATGAAAAATGCTTCACAAGACATTGAACATCATTAACTGTTCTATCTAAAACATCAAGCAGTCTTTTGATAGCAAGGGAATTATCATGCAACTGACTTTCTATCCTCTCATTAAAATGATTCTGTTTCATAATAAAATTATCAAACTCATCTAAACATTGATCAGGAGGCTTACCATGAGGGATGTCACTTGTGTTGAAATCTAAAAGAGAGTGTACCTCTACCATAGGAGGGTGAGTGGTAGGCTCACACAGCTTCTCAATAGGGGGTAGATTCTTTACGTCTTCAGCTTTAATACCTTTCTCTTTAATAGACTTCTTTGCTTCTCGCATATCCTCGGGGCTTAGGACAAACATGCCCCTCTTCTTTGTTGGTGGAGGTGGTTCATGGACGGACCAATCTTCATGGTTTTTGGCAATCCTGCCCATCAGATCTTCTGCATCGTCCGGTGTTCTTTTCCTGAAAACACAACCAGCACAACTGTCCAAATAGGACCTGGATTCATCAGTTAGACCAGCATATAATATATCGATTAATTCATTCTTAGGGATTTCATGTCCTGGTCTAGCCCGAAGTAGACCGCAGTACCTCCCCCAAGCTTTAGGGAGGGACTCATTCTGCAACTGTTTAAAGTTATAAATTCTTTGTAAAGCAGCATGTTGCATGTGAGCAGGAAAGTACTTATCAACAAAAGAGTGAGCTAAGTCCTGAGGACTCTTAATGGAACCGCATGGGAGTGAATCATACCATGCTTTAGCACCTTCCTTCAACGAGAAAGGAAGAAGCTTGGTCACATAAAAGTATCGTATCTTTTCATCTGTGGTAAACAGGCTACCCAACTCACCGAGTTTAGTCAGGTGTGCAATAGCATCATCATTTTCTCTGCCATAAAAGGGGTCAGCTTCAACCATAGGTATAATTGAAAGATCAACAGAGAAATTATAATCAGGATCATCAATGCATATAGGAGATGTAGCAAATTCAGGATTAGGAATGGTTTTGTTCTTCAAAGAGTGTTTTTCAAACAGTTTCTTAATAGCTTCAGGGTCAGAGCCGGAAAACTCTGTTAGTTCCCTGCATAAATCTTCATCTAATATATAGTAATCATCATCAAGGGGACTCTCCTTGAGTTTACTCAAATCAGGATAATCATAAGTTTCACCAATAGGGTAGCGAGTAACAGGGAGTTCAATTCCAGATTTTTTTTGCAGCAGCAGCAATTTGTTTCTCAAGAGCATAACCAAGCGAACTAATATCATCAAAAGTAGTAGAAGCATCATCAAGAGTATCAGACATAGTAACAGATTCATTAGGAGCATCATGTGGTGGTGGTGAGGCAAACTTACTCATAACAGAAGGTGAATCAAGCGTAGCACTAGTGCTCAGAGCAGTACCTCTTCTTGTAGTGGATAGTAAGATCGGAACCTTGGGGTCTCCTTTCTTACCCATAGTGGACAAAGTGCAGCAGGTAGGATACCTCAAGTAGACTTGTAAATATTGCTATGCTCCCCGGCAACGGCGCCAGAAAACGGTACTTGATAACCCTCAATCGTAAGGGATCGAGATAGTCTTCGCGGGTAAGAATAACCCAATTTATTGATTCGACACACGGGGAGCCAAAGAGTATTTATAAGCTTTGACAGTTGAGTTGTCAATTCAACTGCACCTGAAATATACTTACTCGCAACAAAAGATAAGTGGTAACAGTGATATGATAGTGATGGTAGTGATAGTAAAAGTAACAGCAAAAAGTAAATAGCAGTAGTAAATGGCAAAAGTAGCAACTAGTGACAAGCAAAGTTTAAAACACTGTAGGCTAGGGAGATGGATGGTTGGGCGCTGCATGGATGAGATAGATTCTAACTTGGGGCACGGCACACAGAAAAGTAATGATCATCTAGGAAAATATCAAACATTAGGCATGTATCCCATAGGTAGTTGTACGTGCTTGAAATAGGAACTTGCACAACATCTTTTGTCGTACCATCCCGCTATGAACGGGGCCAAAAGGAACTTATGGATATTAAGGTGCTCCTGTCAAAGAGCACCGGAACAAAGCAATGAACTCAATGGATACATGTAATCCTCAAACTACGGACCATCCCCTTTGGTGTCCCAAGCTGTCACTTTTGGGATCGCCGGTTCCGGACCGTAACAGGTGCAAACAACTCATAGATAGGATCACTAACACAAATATATTCATACAAACACATATGGTTCAGATCTGAAATCATGGCACTCGGGCCCTAAGTGTCAAGCATTAAGAATAACAAGTTGAAGCAAAGATGATAAACACCATAGTAGATGATAGGCAACATGCCCCCAACGATCTGACAAACTATTACAAGATCTAACTCATCCAATCCCTACCATCCCCTTCGCCTACAACAGGGGAATTACTCACACATGGAGGGAGAAGTCATGGAGGGATGATGGAGTGGTGATGATGATGACGATGGCGACGATCTCCCCTCTCCGGAGGCCAATTCAGCCTCCAGATTAGCCCTCCCGAGGAAGAACAGAGGGTGGCGGCGGCTCCGCGACGGAAAACTACGAAAAGAACTTCTGATCCGGGGTTTCTGCGTCGGGAGTAAAAATACGAGGCAAAGTAGGGCACCAGGGGGTGTGGGCCCCACCCAGGCGACCCCCCGGCGCGGCCCAGGGGGGGGCGCCCACAGGGCGCCTGGGCACCCCCTGGCCCCCCTCTGGCCCCACTTCTGGCTCCTGGTTCCTTCGGGTGCGTGGATTTTCTGTGATTTTTCGTGGATTTTTCTGAGATACTTAAAAATCCGTTTTCCTGCACACAAATAAACCATACAGGCAGCTCTGCTGAAAAAAGCGTCAGTCCGGGTTAGTTTAGTCCAAATCATGCAAGAATGAGGCCAAAACAATATCAAAAGTGTTTGGAAAAGTAGATACGTTTGAGACGTATCAATGGACAAAGGGAATAACATACGTGATTGAGTGAATCCTTGACACAGTGGTTCATCCGATGAAGATCATCGAGGAACACATGGGAACCAACATGGGTATCCAGATCCCGCTGTTGGTTATTGACCGAAGAGTCATCTCGGTCATGTCTACGTGTCTCCCGAGCCCGTAGGGTCTACACACTTAAGGTTCGGTGATGCTAGGGTCGTAGAGATACATGCACGTGGAAACCCGAAAGTTGTTCGGAGTCCCGGATGAGATCCCGGACGTGACGAGGAGTTCCGGAATGGTCCGGAGGTAAAGAATGATATATAGGAAGTCCAGTTTCGGCCATTGGGTGAACTCCGGGGGGTCACCGGGAGCGTCCCGGGACCACCGAAGGTGTCCCGGGGGTCCACCGGGTGGGGCCCCTAGGCCGCAAGGGGGAGGGGGCGCCCCCATGTCTTGGGGGGCCAGAATACCCCCCTGGCCGCCGCCCCACCCTGGAGATTGGATCTCCAGGGCCGGCGCACCCCCCCTGCCCCCTATATATAGTGGGGGGGGGGGGAGAGGGCAGCCGCACCCAATCCTCTGGCGCCTCTCCCCCTCCCGTCACACCTTTCTACTCCTCCGCAGGGCGCCGGCGAAGCCCTGCAGGATTTCCCACTGCATCCACCACCACGCCGTCGTGCTCCTGGATCTCCGACGACCTCTCCTCCCCCCTTGCTGGATCAAGAAGGAGGTGACGTTGCTGTACCGGACGTGTGTTGAACGCGGAGGTGCCGTCCGTTCGGCACTAGATCATCGGTGACGAAGAATGCGAAGAGTACGACTACTTCATCCACGCTTCTTCGAAAGCTTCCGCTCGCGATCTACAAAAGGGTATGTAGATGCACTCTAATATGCTCGTTGCTAGATGTCTCCTTAGATGGATCTTGGTGAAAGCGTAGAAATATTTTGAATTCTGCTACGTTCCCCAACCACTTCACCCTTGACGTTTTATTTGCCCTTCTTTTTGCCGCGTGTTTACCGTTCGCTTTTGCTTCGCCGTCATGGCTAGCACACCTATCATTATCAATACTCCCAAGAGTGAGGTTCTTAATTTTAAACAAAGGGAGGAGGAAAACCTAACAGATGCCTGGTATAGAATTTGCAATGCTCAAAATAGATCAACAAGGAAGCTTTCCACTTCCGTGCTTCTTCACAATTTTTATGTTGGCACAACTCTGTGGAATAGATATATTCTTGATACCATTACCGGAGGGAATTTCTTGGGTAGACATACTTTTGATTCTTATAATGCTATGACAGAATTGTTTGGGCCACCACCTCTTCTGGTTAATGGAACTGTTTTAACTTTGGAAAATGTTATGCAAAGGCTTGAAATTATTGAAAGCAAAGTTGCTACTGTAGAGTTGGTTGAGAGTTTGGATAGGAAGATAGACAACTAAATTACCCAATATGGATCCAAGGTAGGAGTTATTATGATTTTTTTAAAGAAAAAGAACCCATAGTTAAAGAGAAAATAGATCAAGATTCCACTAGAATCGATAAACTTGAGGATATTATCACTAATGTAGGGTCTGCTCTTTCTGTTGTGAAAACTACTTTGAATCCCTCTACCACTAAATTGGCCAAGTTTATGTATGTTCCTAAAAATAAGGGTGAATCATCTAGTAAGGAAATTGCGGATCTCAAATCTATAAGTGTTCATCCCAACTTTCTCACTTTTGCAAGGGAACCTTTTGCTACAAATGAATTTCTTGATTTCTTGCCTAGAAGTTTGATTATCAATAGGAATAAAGAAGTTCCTAAGAATTATAAGTGCTTCATTGAAGAATTGCCTACCAAAGATGGCAATACCTAGAAATATTCTTGTATCGTGCCTAGCTAGGGGCGTTAAACGATAGCGCTTGTTGGGAGGCAACCCAATTTTATTTTATTTGTTTTTGCTTCTGTTTAGGAATAAATATTGCATCTAACTTCTGTTTAGATGTGGTTTTGTGTTTTAATTAGTGTTTGTCCCAAGTAGAACCTTTGGGAAGACTTGTGTGAAGTTTATATGATCATGTTGTAGAAAACAAAAACTTTAGCGCTCACGAGTTTGGCTGTGATTTTTTACTGGAGAGTTCTATTTAGTTGATTCTGTTTGAAGATGATTAATAGACAAATTCCTCACGTTTACCAATTTATTTCAAAACAATTGGAGTTACGGAAGTATTCGAAAGTTACAGATTACTACAGACTGTTCTGTTTTTCGTGTGATGTTTGCTTATTTTGATGCATCTATGAGTAGTATTGGGGAATATGAATCATAGAGAAGTTGTAATACAGTAGGTTTAAGACCAATATAAACAAAGAATGAGTTCATTACAGTACCTTTGAGTGGTGGTCTGTTTTCTTATACTAACGGAGCTCACGAGATTTTTGGCTAAGTTTTGTGTTGTTAAGTTTTCAAGTTTTGAGTATGGCTTTGATGGACTATGGAACAAAGAGTGGCAAGAGCCTAATCTTGGGGATGCGCAAGGCATCCCAAGGTAAAATTCAAGTACAACCAAAAGCCTAAGCTTGGGGATGCCCCGGGAAGGCATCCCCTCTTTCGTCTTCATCTATCGGTGACTATACTCGGGACTATATTTTTATTCACCACATGATATATGTTTTTCTTGGAGCGTCATGTATGATTTGAGTCTTTGATTTTTAGTTTGCCACAATCATCCTTGCTGGACACACCTTTTGATAGATATAAATATGGTTTATAATTTATTAGAATACTCTATGTGCTTCACTTATATCTTTTGAGCTAGATAGTTTTGCTCTAGTGCTTCACTTATATCTTTTAGAGCACGGTGGTGGTTTTTATTTTGTAGAAATTGATGATCTCTCATGCTTCACTTATATTTATTTGAGAGTCTTTTAGAACAACATGGTAATGTGCTTTGGTTTTAAAATTAGTCCTAATATGATAGGCATCCAAGATGAGTGTAGTAAAAACTTTCATAAAAAGTGCATTGAATATGATGAGAAGTTTGATACTTGATGATTGTTTTGAGATATGAGGATGGTGATATTAGAGTCATGCTAGTGGAGTACTTATGAATTTGATAAATACTTGTGTTAAAGTTTGTGATTCCCGTAGCATGCACGTATGGTGAACTGCTATGTGACAAAGTTAGAGCATGAAGTATTTATTGAGTGTCATCCTTTGTGTGGAGGTCGGGATCGCACGATGGTTAACTCCTACCAACCCTTCCCCAAGGAGCATGCATTGATTACTTTGTTTTGATGACTCGTAATTTTTTGCAATAAGTATATGAGTTCTTTATGACTAATGTTGAGTCCATGGATTATACGCACTCTCAACTTTCCACCATTGCTAGCCTCTCTTGTACCGCGCAACTTCCGCCGGTACCATACACCCACCATATACCTTCCTCAAAACAGCCACCATACCTACCTATCATGGCATTTCCATAGCCATTCCAAGATATATTGCCATGCAACTTTCCACCGTTCCGTTCATATGACATGCTTCATCATCATTCACATAGAGTCATATTTTGTTCTAGCTTCGAGTTGTAATCTTTGAGTTGTAAGTCAATAAAAGTGTGATGATCTTCATTATTAAAGCATTGTCCCATGTGATGAAAGGCCAAATAAAAAAAGAGATGGCCCAAAAAATAAATAGAGAGGGGCTAAAAAAAGAGAGAAAGCCCCTCCAAAAAAAGAGAGAAAAGAGAGAAGGGACAATGCTACTATCCTTTTCCACACTTGTGCTTCAAAGTAGCACCATGATCTTGATGATAGAGAGTCTCTTGTTTTGTAACTTTCATATACTAGTGGGAATTTTTCATTATAGAACTTGGCTTGTATATTCCAACGACGGGCTTTCTCAAATGCCCTAGGTCTTCATGAGCAAGCAAGTTGGATGCCCACCCACTTAGTTTCTTTTGATGAGCTTATATACACTTATAGCTCTAGTGCATCCGTTGCATGGCAATCCCTACTCACTCACATTGATATCTATTGATGGGCATCTCCATAGCCCATTGATACGCCTAGTTGATGTGAGATTATCTTCCTCCTTTTTGTCTTCTCCACAACCACCACTCTATTCCACCTATAGTGTTATATCCATGGCTCACGCTCATGTATTGTGTGAAAGTTGAAAGGTTTGAAATTTTTTGAGTATGAAAACAATTGCTTGGCTGAAACTGGGGTTGTGCATGATATGAATATTTTGTGTGATGAAGAGGGAGCATAGCCAGCCTATATGATTTTGTAGGGATAACTTTCTTTGGCCATGTTATTTTGAGAAGACATGATTGCTTTGTTAGTATGCTTGAAGTATTATTATTTCTTATGTCAATATAGACTTTTATCTTGAATCTTTCAGATCTGAACATTCATGCCACAATTAAAGAATTTACATTGAGAATTATATTGGTTAGAATTCCACATCAAAAATTCTGTTTTTATCATTTACCTACTCGAGGATGCTTGATACGTCTCCAACGTATCTATAATTTTTTATTGTTCCATGCTATTATATATTCTGTTTTGGATGTTCAATGGGATTTATTATACACTTTTATATTATTTTTGGGACTAACGTACTAACCCAAAGCCCAGTGCAGATTGCTGTTTTTTTGCCTATTTCAGGGTTTCGCAGAAAAGGAATATCAAACGGAGTCCAAACGGAATGAAACCTTCGGGAGAGTTATTTTCGGAACCGTATCTACCCAAAAGACTTGTAGTACACGCGAGGGAACGAAGGAGGTGGCCACGAGGGTCCAGGGCGCGCCCCCTCCCCCTGGGCGCGCACCCACCCTCGTGGGCCCCCTCTGGCTCCCCCGATGCCCTACTTCCTCCTATATATATATATATATATATATATATATATATATATATATATATATATATATATATATATATATATATATATATATATATATATATATCCATATACCCTGAAAACATCGAGGCAACAGAGAAAACCCTTATTCCACCGCCGCAACCTTCTGTTCCCGTGAGATCCCATCTTGGGGCCTGTTCCGGAGCTCCGTCGGAGGGGGGATCTACCATGGAGTGTTTCTACATCAACACCATAGCCTCACCATTGAGTTGTGAGTAGTGTACCACAGACCTTTGGGTCCATAGTTATTAGCTAGATGGCTTCTTCTCTCTTTTTGGATCTCAATATAAAGTTCTCCTTGATCTTCGAGGAGATCTATTCGATGTAATCTTTTTGCGGTGTGTTTATCGAGATCCAATGAATTGTGGGTTTATGATCAAGATTATCTATGAACAATATTTGATTCTTTTCTGAAATATTTTATGTATGATTATAATATCCTTGCAAGTCTCTTCGAATTATTGGTTTGGTTTGGCCTACTAGATCTATAGTTCTTGCAATGGGAGAAGTGCTTGGCTTTGGGTTCAATCTTGCGGTGTCCTTTCCCAGTGACAGCAGGGGCAGCAAGGCACGTATTGTATTGTTGCCATCGAGGATAAAAAGATGGGGTTTATATCATATTGCTAGAGTTTATCCCTCTACATCATGTCATCTTGCTTAAAGCATTACTCTATTCTTATGAACTTAATACTCTAGATGCATGCTGGATAGTGGTCGATGTGTGGAGTAATAGTAGTAGATGCAGAATCGTTTCGGTCTACTTGTCACAGACGTGATGCCTATATATAATTATCATGCCTAGATATTCTCATAACTATGCGCTTTTCTATCAATTGCTCGACAGTAATTTGTTTGCCCACCATAGAATTCTGCTATCATGAGAGAAGCCACTAGTGAAACCTATGCCCCCCGGGTCTATTCTCAACATATTAATCTTCCATCTACTTTACTTTGCTTTATTTACTTCCTGTTCTTATACCAAAAATATTATACTATCCTATCTATCAGATCTCACTTTCGTAAGTGACCTTAAAGGGATTGACAACCCCTTATCGCGTTGGCTGCGAAGTTCTTATTTGTTTGTGCAGGTGCGAGGGACTCGCGCGTGGTCTCCTACTGGATTGATTCCTTGGTTCTCAAAAACTGAGGTAAATACTTACGCTACTGTGCTGCATCACCCTTTCCTCTTCGAGGGAATACAAGGCGAGCTCGAGAAGTAGCAAGAGCACCTGGCAAATGTGCTAGATGAAGCTTCACCAAGTGAATCAATCAAGCTAATGGGTACTGCACCTAATCATCATATCTGCACCTAATCAGCATGAAGACAATGATCAGCCTGAAGCCAATGCTGAAGATGAAGACAATGATCAGGAAGGGAAAAATCTTCGTTCAGTACATCCTCGAGTTGCAAATGAAGTCCAGATTGAGAAGATAATTGATAGTATCAATGCACCTGGTCAACTCACTCGTTCAAGAGCAACACAACTAGCAAACTTCTATGGGCACTTTGCATTTGTCTCTATATCTGAACCCAAGAAAGATGATGAAGCCTTCATGGAACCTGAATGGATTCAAGCCATGCAAGAAGAGCTTCAACAATTTGAGCTGAATAATGTATGGGAGCTAGTGAAGCATCCTGATCCTCGCAAGCACAATATCATTGGCACCAAATGGATCTATCATAACAAACATGATGAGCATGGTCAAGTTGTCAGAAACAAGGCTCGTCTCGTTGCTCAAGGTTACACACAAGTGGAAGGAATTGACTTCGATGAAACCTTTGCTCATGTCGCTAGGATTGAAGCTATTCGCATACTGTTAGCATGTGCCAACCACAACAACATTCTTCTGTACCAAATGGATGTAAAGAGTGCCTTCCTCAATGCTAAAATTGAAGAAGTGTATGTTGCACAACCACCTGGCTTTGAAGACCCAAAGCGTACTGACATGGTGTACAAACTTAACAAGGCACAGTATGGCCTCAAACAAGCACATCGCACTTGGTATGACACACTCAAAGACTTCCTGAAGAGCAAAGGCTTCAAACCTGGTTCTCTAGATCCCACTCACTTCACGAAGACATATGATGGTAACGTAGGCGAGGGTAAAAACGTAAAAATGGTGGTAGTTGTAACAGTGTATGTACAGTGGTCTATACCTAACCCTGACGGCAGGGGACAAGAGCATTGAATGCCCATCGCCGTCGCCCCCAAACAGTGCAAAAAGCGTCTGTTAAGGCGTCTCCGTTCGCCACGAAGGTGGCCTCGTCATCGCGGCTCGCCACGGTGTACCCCAGGCTGCACAGCCGTCCGCCACGTGCACCTGGAAGGGCCCCAGGGCGACGCATGGCCGGATGAGCTGGAGCGCGGGCACGTAGTGGGAGCTTGCCGCGGCAAGCGCCTTGCCGCGGTCGCTACCTTGCCGCGCCCGGAAGCTTGTCGCTCTCCGGGCCTTGCCGGGACGCGTGATGCGCCACGGCAAGTCTTCTGCAACGCCATGCTTTGGCCTTCCTTGCAAGCTCCTCTTGCCAGGGTCTTGTGCTAAAGGGGTGGTCTCGTGCCTGGTACGGCCTTCCCGGCAAGCTCCTCTTGCCGGGGTCTTGTTTTCTTAACTTGAATACTTTGTTCTTGAATGGCTCTAAAGGATCCAGAGCGGGCCTTGGCGAGCGCGTGGCAAGCCCTGCCACGGGATGCTGCTACTGCCCGTGCACAAGTCGGGATACTAAGGTACCCCTACTTTAGTACACCGACAGGAGCCCCCGGGCCTGGGCCACACACGGTGCCGAGCGCTGTTGGGCCAGGCCCAAAACAGTGCACGGGCACGCGCGGCCCACGGCGCGCCGCATCCCTCCCTAACGGCACGCGTCGATTGCGGCGTCGTGGGAGAGATCGTGGCCTGTTTATTCAATGGGAAAATGCGGAACGTCCCCCTCTCCCCCTTAAAAGCAGAGGAAACAAGGGCAGTTTCCCCCATTGCTTCATTGCGTCTTCAACCTCCAGAAACCCCCGCCGCTCTCCTCCTCCCCAAAGGTCGAAAGAGAGCTGAGCTCCACCCTTCTTCCGCCGCCGCCAGCCTCCCCAGCGCCGCCGGCCTCCCTCGCCGTCCCCGCCATGGCCCCGAAGAGCGACAAGGCGAAAGCCGCGAAGACCGAACGGGCGGCGAAGCTTGCAGCAATGCGGAAGAGGATGGTGGTCTTCCCGCCGAGGCTCGGCGCGAGGGAGCTGAAGGACAAGTTCTACCTCTTCTGGTCGAGGGAAACGAAAGCTCATCCGCGCACCATGGTTCTCCCCGCCGAATCCTGCGACATGTTTCCGGGAGGTTATCCTTACTTTGCCCTGTTCTTCCATTACGGACTCTGCCCTCCATACTCCGAGTTCTTCTGCGTTGTTATGAACACGTATGGATTCCATCTTGTGGATTTCACCCCGAACGCAGTCTTAACCATGGCCATTTTCGCACATCTGTGCGAAAACTTTGTCGGAGTCCACCCCAACGTAGCCCTCTTCCGCCATTTTTTTACGCCCCGGGTAGAGTCTGGGTCCCCTCTGTCCAGTGGGATTTCTTGGATCTTTAGGCTCAATAAGAAAGAGGCATACTTGATTGGAGAGCTCCGCGGCAAGTGGGAGGAGTGGAGGGCCGACTGGTGCTGGGTCATGGAGGATGGACCCCAGCAATTTACTTCCCCGCGCCGAGCCGCAATAGTGCGCGGCAAGGACTGGAGTGACCTGGCCCCGGAGAACGAGAAGCTGAAGATAGCTCTCACTAGGATTCTTCGCCTCCGGCAAGCCAATCTTACTGTAGGTGAGGTCGGGGCAGATTTCCTTCGCCGGCGCATCGCTCCCTTGCAGGAGAGGAAGAGGCCTGCTTGGGAGTTCGGCAACGCGGCAGACTGTATGAGGCTGCGCCCCGGCCTCAACTATAACTTCACTGTCCTGGAGCTCAAGGGGATGCTCCGTGAGCTGTTCAAGCACGACGCCAAGCACCCGGAGTGGTTCGCCTCGCCGCGGGGGGTAGTTCCACTATGCAACAATTCGTCGCTTAGTGCTATCCGCGCGGCGATGCCGTTGTGCGACTCCCACGGGGTTGACCCCACTTGGCTGGCGCCTTCTGACGAAGCCGCGCAAACCTTCTTCGACAACTTGGTGGAGCTGCCAATCAATCTCGATGAGAGGAAAGGTCTCACCCGCGACACCACCGACCGGGAGGTGGTGTATATCGCCACCAGGATGGAAGAGGCAGCCGTAGCTGATGCCGCGGGCGAGTTTGGGTACTCCTTGGACGAGGCGGACGCAGCGGATGCGGTGAGTCAGGCCGAGGAGGAAGAGATCCTCAAGCTGCTAAGGCCTGCCGGGCAGCCCGCCGAGACGAGCGAGGCTGCCGGGCAGGGCACAGAGTCGAGTGAGCCCGCCGAAGAGGACGCCGAATCGGGCGATTCTTCAGAAGACTCAGGCGGGTCTCTGGGCCTTGACGACTCCTCTTCATCCTCGGGGAGTTCTCCGCCACCACCAAGTCCTCCGCCTCAACCGAAGAAGCGTCTCCGCAAGGCTACGGACACGGCGAAGCAGCCGGCGGGCCAGCAGCCGCGACGTCGCTCGACGCGCGCCACCACGACAAGCAAGACTGTCAAGGGGGTGCCTCGCGCCTCCGCAGCGGCTGGGGGAGGATCCTCCCGCACGGGCTCCACCACTCCTTCCGCTCCTCGGGCCTCGGCGACGACGGGAGCGGGGTCTTCTCAGACCACGGCTCCGGCGCCCGCCAAGCGCCCGAGGGAGCCTACTCCTCCAGCTCCTCGCGCCGGGGCGCACGAGGCGGACTTCGACTTCTCCGTCCTCAGTTCCGACGAGGAGGAGGAGGAAGAGTAAGTACTTGTTTTCTTCAATTCGCCGTTCTTGTCTTGAATCTTCTTCGTCTGATCCCGCTTGATGTTTGTCTTCCAGGACCCTGGCCCAAAGGGTGGCGAAGAGGGCCAAGATCCCGGTGGTGGATCTCGAGGACGAGCCCGCCGCAGCGGCAGGGGATGCGCCGGCGACGAGCTTGCCGGACCAGCCAGCTGCCCCGCAGGGCAGCCCCCAGCGCAGCCCCCAGCGTAAATCTTCTGTTCGCTTTTTTACTTGTCGGGCTCGCGTGGGCTTCTTATCTTCATTGACGTTTTGCTTGTTTGTTGGCTTGTACAGTAACGGAGCCGCAGCCTCAGGAGCGGCAAGAGGCTGCCCCCGACGAGCGGCGCATCTCAATCTCCCCGCCAAGGAGGAGCTCCCCGGCGAGGGAGAGCACTCCGCCAAGGACGGGTACTCCGCCAAGGGTGAGCACCCCGCCAAGGGAAGGCGCCAGCGGCCCTCCGCCGGCGGAGGCTACTACCACGCCGCCGAGGGAAAACTCCCCGGCAAGGAACCCCGTCGAGGAAGAGGCCCGCGCAGGTAACCCTTGAACTTTTCTTCTTTTGACTTCTTCTTTTTGGATATTTGCTTGACCATTCTTCTTTCTTTTTCTTGTCTTCAGATCCGCCCGCTCCAGAGCCTATGGAGACGGAGGCCACCACCGAGGAGGCCGCGCGCGGCAACACTGATGGCGCCGCGGCCACCGAGGAGGCGATCGGCACTGAGGAGCCTGCCATCGAAGAGGCAACCAGAGACGCCGACGCGGCAGCTGAAGAGGGGACCGGCGGTCGCACCGACGGCCCTGAGGCCGCGGGAGCGTTTGACGCTGCGCCGACCGCCGACCCTGCCGCTGCCGCGGCGGGAACCGGTGCCTACTTGGAGGCTAGGAACGGGGTCTTCATTCAGATCCCGTGGGCTTCTACGTCAAGGGCGCCCACGGAGGGGGAGGTCTTCGATGGAGAAGTCCTCGCCTCCGCGGGGTTGAAATTCGTCGACGCGCCCGACAGCAGCAGCGAGCCCGAGGAGGAGCAGCTTCTGCGCCGTCTTCTGGCCTTGTACCGCGCCAGGCAGGCTAAGCTGGAGTCCCGAGAGGCTCTGGCTGCCAAGGCGGGCGCCGACTTGGAGAAGCACGCCGAGGAGCTCCACGCCGCCAACCAGGCGGCCCTCCGGTCTTTGGCGGAGGAGCGGGAGGAGCTCGCCGAGGCGCACCAGGCGTTCATCCTCGAAAAGGCCGAGTCAGAGGAGCAGCAAAGGCTTGCCGCCGAGGACCTGTCTCGGCGGGAAGGTGAGCTGAGGCAACGGAAGGTCGACCTCGATAGCCATGAGGACGACCTTACCGCGCGCGAGCAGTCCCTTGGCGGGGCTCTGCAGGAAGCGAGGGACGCCGCCGCAGCTGCAGAGACCGCCAAGAGAGACTTGGAGGCGAGGGTGGCACAGTTGGAGCTTAGCTTGAAGACGAGCGAGGAAAAGGTTGCCGTGCTCACACTGGAGAGGGAGAAAGACGCCCACAGCCACTCGGAGCTGCAGGTCCGTCTCTCCGACAAGGGCAAGGAACTCGTCATCGCCAAGGATTCCATCGCGGACTTGGAATTAAAGCTGTCCACCCTCACCAAATCACTTGACGGCGCCAGGAACAGGGAGACGAAGCTGAAGGAAGATCTCCGGGCTGAGAGGGCACTGCTGGATAGCGCCGCCCTCACGTAGAACAACTTCAGGCAGACGGTGGAGCAGTAGACCGAGGAGCTCGTCGCCGCCGCCGCTGACATCGACAGGGAGTTGGCGGGGCTGGGGACAGACCACCTCGGGTACTCCCCCGACGCGAACCTCCCTCACAGCGCCAAGCTGAGCTTATTCTTCAGGGGAGTAGCGCCGGCCCTCGAGCAGCTCCGAGAGAGGATCCCCATGCAGCTGGCTAATGAGGCGCGCAGGCTCTGACGGGAGTTGTGGAGAGAGTGCTGACGAAGATCGTCTACCGCAACCCCGTGATCAATCTTGAGAACGTCCTCCGGACCTTGCCGCCCGACGCCGACCAGGAGGCGCTGAAGGCTCTTGTCGCCCCCATCGTGGCCAAGGTGGGCAAGATCAGGAGAGTTGATGGTGACCGTGTAGATTAGGTCGTTTTCTCTCTGCTTCCCTTGTCGCTGCCACTTAAGTCATGGACAGTAGTTTATTAGAACAGCGACAAGTCATCTTGTAATATAACTTTATTTTGGGTAGTTAATGCAGCGTTACTCCCTTTGTTCGACTCCTTCACTTTCTATGGTTTTACCCTACACTTTTAGGGGACTTGCCGGCAAAGGGACCCTTGCCGCGAGCACTGAGTGCGGAACTTCAGCAGCCTGCTGGCAATGCCACTACCGGCAAGAAACCTTGCCGCAGCTAGTCGCAGCACACTTAGGTTGTTGAGCGAACTCGAAAACGAAGTAAGGGCGTGACACTTGTCGCAGCTCACTTAAGCCGTTGAGCGTGCTCGAAACAAAGTAAGGGCGCGGCTAGCCATAGGTAGGTTCCTCCGCGCACAGGTTTTCCATACAAAGCGTGGTCGTTCAAGGAAGATAACCTTACAAATTTTAAAAAAATTGAATGCTCAAACTTTGGCAACTTAGCTTTCGTGTTGTTTGCTTCCCGGCAAGGCGAGGCTTTCTTGAACGGCCCTTGGTCCATACCACTGTCTCCTTCCCCCCCGGCAAACTTGTGCGCGAGGAACAACTTCTTCTGCTTGAGAAAAGAAAGAAAAGGGAGGAAACATATGCATGGAGCCTTATGGCTCGTTATTGCTTACCGGGGGTGCGTGCTGCACAAAGTGTCAGATAACACATGCAAGAAAAATTAAGAGGCATGAAATGACAAGTTGTGCAAGGCACAAAAGTTTTACCGATGCACGGGGTCTGCGCCCGGCTTTTTACAAAAGTTTACATGCAACAGCGGCAAGACTTGTACAAAAGGTGGTTGCCGGAGCGGATCACGGCAACCGCGCCTTATGGGTGAAACTTGCGAAGGTGCTCAATGTTCCAGGAGTTGCTCTCCGGTAAGCCCTCTTCGGTCTCATGGCGGACAGCGCCGGGCCTTGTGACTTGTCTCACCCGATAAGGGCCTTCCCACTTCGGCGTCAACTTGTTGGAATTCTTGGCGGACTGAACACACCGAAGAACAAGGTCGCCTTCCTCGAGACTTCTGGCCTTGACTTTGCGGCTATGGTAGCGGCGCAAAGCTTGCTGGTATCGAGCAGCTCGTACAGAAGCCTGAAGACCATCCTCCTCGAGGTGCAGCGCATCATCTTGCCGCAGCTGCTCTTGCTCGAGATCATCATATGCGAGCACTCGAGGCAATCCGTATACGAGTTCCGTGGGGAGAACTGCCTCTGCTCCATAGACAAGAGCAAAGGGCGTCTGTCCAGTGGCTCGATTTGGCGTCGTCCTGATCGACCAAAGAACCACTGGCAGCTCCTCGATCCAGTTTCTTCCGCACTTGTGCAGCCTGTCGAAAGTTCTTGTCTTGAGTCCGCGCAGCACTTCAGCGTTTGCCCTCTCTGCTTGACCGTTGCTCCTTGGGTGAGCAACAGAAGCGAAGCAGACCTTGGCGCCAAGGTCTTGGACATACTGCATGAAGGTGCGACTTGTGAATTGTGTGCCGTTGTCGGTGATGATCCTGTTAGGGATCCCGAAACGGCAAACAATCGACCTGAAGAACTTGACTGCTGACTGTGCGGTCACCCATCTCACTGGTTCCACTTCTGGCCACTTTGTGAACTTGTCGATTGCAACGTACAAGTACTCAAAGCCCCCGGCTGCGCGGGGAAAAGGGCCGAGGATGTCGAGCCCCCAGACCGAAAATGGCCAGGAAAAAGGGATCGTCTGGAGAGCTTGAGCTGGTTGATGTATTTTCTTGGCATGGAACTGGCACGCTTCACACTTGGTTACTAGTGCAGTTGCATCTTGGAGGGCTTCTGGCCAAAAGAAACCTTGCCAGAACGCCTTGCCGGCAAGTGCTCTTGCGCCAGTGTGGTGGCCACATATGCCTCCATGTATTTCTGCCAACAGCTTCTATCCATCTTCCCGGGGAATGCATTTCAGTCTAATACCGTTGAGTCTTCTTCTGTACAGTTCGTTGCCGACAAACTGGTACATACTTGACTGCCGGGTTATCCTCTCTGCTTCTTCTGACTCTTCAGGAAGTTCCCCAGTTTGAAGAAAATGGACAATTTGTTGCGCCCATGCTGGAGCCTGAGGCTCAACAACAAGGACTAAAGGCATCTGTGCTGCTGCGGGAACGTCAGCTTCTATGGCAAGAACCTGCGGCTCTGCCGGAGCTAGACGTTCCCCGGCAAGCCTGCCGGGGCAAGACTTGTCGGGAACGCCTGCTTCAACTGTACGAACCCTGGGGTCCGCATGAGCAAACTGTTCCTCAGTAACTTGGTCGTTGATCTTGGGGACCTTGGCGGCGACTTTAGGAAGATCCGCCGGCAAGTAGTCACCGGAGACCAACTTTCTCTTCTTGCTTTGCCCAACTGACGGTGTAACGGATGGTTGAGTTAGCTTGAGCACGAAAGTCCCTGGTTCCACAGGTAGCTTTAGTGCGGCACACTTTGACAGGCCGTCTGCGATGTCATTTTGAGCTCTTGGAACGTGCTCCATCTGCAAGCCTTCAAAGTGCTCTTCAAGCTTTCTCACTTCATCGACGTAAGCTTCCATCAGTGGACTCTGGTAGCTCTTGTTTACTTGGCGGACAACCAACTGCGAATCTCCCCACACAATCAGCTTCTTGATCCCAAGGTCTGCTGCGATTCTGAGGCCGGCAAGCAAACCTTCATATTCTGCGGTATTGTTTGTTGCTTGCTCCTTGGGAAAGTGCCTTTGGACAACGTACTTGAGGAGCTCTCCGGTGGGTGCGACAAGCAGCACACCAGCACCGGCGCCTTGCAGCGAGAAGGCTCCATCGAAGTACATTACCCATTCTTTGCTTGCTTCTTTGGCGGGGATGCTTGTCTCTGGGATCTCTTCGTCCGGCGTCGGTGTCCATTCGGCTATGAACTCTGCCAATGATCTGCTCTGGATAGTTGAAGTACTTTCAAACTTGAGACCAAAGCTTGACAGCTCCAGTGCCCACTCGACAATCCTGCCTGTTGCTTCTGGATTTTGCAATATCCTTTTCAGCGGAAAGCGAGTGACAACTGTTATCTCGTGTGCTTGGAAGTAATGGCGCAGCTTTCTCGAGGCCATGAGGAGGCCGAAAAGCAGCTTCTGCACCCCAGAGTACCTTGACCTAGCCCCCTGCAAGAGGGAGCTGACAAAATAGACTGGGTTCTGCACCATCTTCTTTCGCATTTCTCCTTGCATCTGCGCAGACTCATCCTTGTCAGGGCCAGAGCTTGTCGGGGAAGCCCCCTGCTTGTCGCTGGACGTGCTTACCGGGGCTGTGGACTCCTCCTCTGCCTCCCTTTCCGCTACCAACGCAGCACTAACCACTTGATTGGTCGCTGCTAAGTACAGCAGCAACTTTTCTTGCGGCTTAGGTGCGACAAGTATTGGGGTGGAGGATAGGTATCCTTTCAGGTCTTGCAGCGCTGCCTCCGCTTCCGGAGTCCATTTCATAGGACCTGCCTTTTTCAAGATTTTGAAAAACGGCAGGGCGCATTCCACAGACTTAGAAATAAACCTGCTGAGGGCAGCCACACAACCAGCAAGTCTCCGGACATCCTTGACGCGTTTCGGAGCTTCGATCTGCTCAATGGCTTTGATCTTGTCGGGATTGGCTTCAATCCCCCTCTGGGACACAAAGAACCCGAGAAGCTTGCCGGAGGGGACTCCGAAGATGCACTTCTCGGGGTTAAGCTTGAGTTGTATCTTGCGCAGGTTTGCAAAAGTTTCCTCTAGGTCTTGAATGAGGGTATCCTTGTCCTTGCTCTTGACCACTATATCATCCATGTATGCTTCTACATTCCTGTGTATTTGTGGCTCAAAAGCAGTTTGGACTACCCTTGCAAACGTTGAACCCGCATTCTTCAATCCAAAAGGCATGCGTATAAAGTAGTAAGTGCCACATGGAGTAATGAACGCGGTCTTCTCTTCATCCTCTTCAGCCATGAGTATCTGATGGTATCCAGAGTATGCATCACGGGATGAAAGCAACTCACACCCAGCCGTGGAGTCAACGATCTGGTCAATGCGCGACAAGGGAAATGGATCTTTAGGACAAGCTTTATTCACATCAGTGAAGTCTATACAAAGCCTCCACTTCCCATTTGCTTTACGCACAACAACAGGGTTGGCCAGCCACGTGGGATGAAGTACGCCTCTAACAAGGCCTGCTGCTTCCAACTTCTTGATTTCTTCAGCAATAAACTCTTGGCGCTCCACCGCTTGCTTCCTGACCTTCTGCTTGACGGGCCGCGCGTGAGGACAAACGGCAAGCTTGTGCTCAATTACTTTCCTGGGAACGTCGGGGATGTCAGACGGTTGCCATGCAAACACGTCGACATTCGCCCGCAGGAAAGCAACGAGCGCGCTTTCCTATTTAGGATCAAGCGTGGCACTGATGGTGAAGGTACCACCAGTGCCGTCCTCCTTGGCGGACACCTTCTTGGTTGCGGGTGGAGCTGCCATTCCTTTCTTGCACTTGCCGGTGGAGCTCAATGGTGCGTCCTCGACGGCAGCGCAGCACTCCGAAGAGGTGTGTTTGCCGGAGTGGGCCCCAGAGCTCTTGCCGGACTTGGTCTTGTTCTTCCCCCCGGGAGCTTCAGCGGCAAGTGTTTCGCTATCTGTTGCAGCTGCTGCGTCCCGGTAGATCTTGTCGGTGCAGATAAGCGCGTCCTTCTTGTCGCCGGGGACAGAGATGACGCTTATCGGGCATGGCATCTTGAGCATGTTGTAGGCGTAGTGAGAGGCTGCCATGAACTTGGCAAGCGCCGGACGGCCAAGTATCCCATTGTATGGCAATGGGATATCGGCAACGTCGAAGGTGATCCTCTCAGTCCTAAAGTTTAGCTCTCCGCCAAAGATTACTGGTAGTGTAATCTTCCCCTTCGGCTTGCTCCTTCCCGGGTTAATTCTTTGGAAAGTTCCGATTTCCTCGAGCTCGCTGTCGGGGATCTGTAGCTTCCGGATCACAGCGGAGGAGATCAGGTTCAGGCCGGCCCCGCCATCAACCAACATCTTGGTGACCTTGAGGTTGCGGATGGTTGGCGAAACCAACATCGGCAAGCACCCGACCGCAGTTGTGTGGTCAGGGTGATCCTCAAGGTCGAAGATGATGGGCGTGCCGGACCACTTCAGGAATTTGCGCGACTCAACGGGTGGCTCTGCTGCATTAACTTCCCGCACCCATTGCTTGAGTTGGCGGTGGGAAGTATGCTGAGAGGCACCTCCATCGACGCACAGAACTTCTGTGGCCTTTTGGAACTCCTGCTCGCTATTGTCTCCGTCATCCATGTCCTCGTCGTCGTCTTCGTCTTCGTCCTTGTCGCGGCCGCGGGGAGGTCTATCTCCTTGCCGCTGCTTGGCCTTGCTGCGGCGTCCTCCCCGGCCATTGAATGGCCGCTTCTTGCCGGACTCTCCTCCGCCTCCCTGGGCCTTCTCCTTGTCGCGTCGCTCTGATGGGCCTCGAATCCCTCGTTGGTTACCCCAAGTGGAAGGTGTAAGATGCAGTAAGTAGAAGTGTTTTCCCTTAGCAAAGATGCCAAGGATCGAATCCCCAGAGACTCCTAGGTTCAACAAGTAGGTGTCAACTGCTACGGCGCCAGATTAGTAGCAATAAACGTGGACCTGCACACAGATACAAATAACTTTGCTCCCAACGAGTACAGAGAGGTTGTCAATCCCTCCGGCCTTGTAGTTCACAAAGGATTAAAAGCAATGATAGTAGTGATAGATAATGTTTGCAATAGTAAATAATAACGGAAAGTAAATAGCGGGTGTGATCAATGATGGTAATATGGACCGGAGTCTCATGATGTTCACTAGTGATGTCTCTCTCCCAAAAGACGATAAAACAGCTATGTGAGGTAGACGAATTACAGCTGGGCAATTGACAGGACCACGAATGCAAACCAATGCTGACTACATTGCAAGAAAGGTTGAGGTTCAAAGCATGGGCGGTACGCCAAAGTAAGTAGACCGAAATCCATCAATATCTACTACTAATCATCCACCTTGAGATATCTATCCAGAACATCTCGCTGGTATTAAGTTGCGAGTCCCACCCATAGTGTAAACTCAATGCAACAGACAACTGCATTAAAAGAACTTTGCGTAAAGTAAACAATCCTTGCACCCGCGGGCAGAAGCACCGTTGTTTTCCCCCTTGTGGCAACAGCACATCCCCTAGACTCATGTTTCTGTCACTCAAGCTAGTCATCGAGGGGCATGAACCCACAATCGAGCATAACGTTCCCTCTTGGAGTCACTACCTATTACTCGGCCAAAGCAATAAATAACAACGGAGAACATGGAAGAATTACTTATGAACAAAAATATAAAAGAGGTGAATCAAATATATTACTCAAGATCAATCTGAACATAATCTCATAATCCATCGGATCCCAGCAAACTCAACATAGCAACAACATAAGGATTACATAGGTGCCTCGATCATGTAGGGCAGCTCACGAGGACTAATTAGTGAAGCACAAGAACGGGAGGAGAACATCACATAGCTACTGGTCATGGACTCATGGTCCAAGGGAGACTACTCACGAGTCATCCGGGAGGCGTCCATGGTGGGGGAGAAGCTCTTGGTGATGATCCTCCCCTCCGGCAGGGTGCCGGGAAGAGTTCTCCTGGTGCTCCCGATCTTGGAAGCGGCGGCGGCGGCGGAACAGAGATGGGATCGCGAAAAGAGTTCCTGTTCTGTGGGTTTCGGAGGACCCTTTAAATATATGCCAAAGTAGGGCATCGGGGGAGATTCGAGGGGCCCAGGCGCCCCCCCGGCGCGGCCCGGGGGGGCGCCGCCAGGGCGCCTGGAGCCCTGGTGGCTCCCGAGGCTGCCCTTCGGACGCAGAGTTGTTTCCAGAACGCTGATTTTTTATATAATTTTTCTGGATTTTTCTGGGTAGTTCTCGAAACGTGAAAACCTGAAATACAAAAACAGCCGAAAACAGAAACTAGCACTAGGGTGCACTGGATTAGTAAGTTAGTCCAAATATGATCAAAAGTGTATGGAAGTGTATGAATATCATAGCAATATCACCCAAAAGTGGCATGGAGCAAGCAGAAATTATAGATACGTTTTGGACGTATCAACATCCCCAAGCTTAATTCCTGCTCGTCCTCAAGTAGGTAAATGATAACAAGAATAATTTCTGTGGTGACATGCTATTAACCATATAGGACTTTTCATAGTCATATGACAAAAGCTTACTGAGACAATGATTCTAAAGTAATTAAGTTGCCTCATGAGAAAATCACAAATGACTGAAAGTTTTACAACATGAAACTGAAACATCAAAAAGATTTGCAATGAACATGATGTGCAAATATGATAAAGTGATATCTAGCTTGCCCCCTTTAGTGAAGCAAAACATAAATGCAGGGGCACCTTCAAGGTTTAAGTGATGACTAGATACAATGATTTCAGAATAAACGATATCACAATCATGCAAAAGACAATGCTACTTTGGGACAATGCACATTACACTCAGAATGACAATCATGCTCTCAGTAGTTGATGCTTCAACATAAAAGTGAAAGAAAGGTTAAGTGCTAGAGCTTTTTATTTTGAAAACATGGAAGCAATTGTGTCAACGGTAGTAGTACTTCATATGTGTCATGCATAAGACATCCTATAAGTTGCAAGCCTCATGCATCGTATACCAATAGTGCTCGCACCTTGTCCTAATTAGCTCGGATCTCCATGGGTTATCATTGCATTACATATGTTTCAACCAAGTGTCACAAAGGGGTACCTCTATGCCACCTGTACAAAGGTCCAAGGAGATAAATCGCATTTGATTTCTCGTTTTTGATAGATCTCAACTTGAGGACATCCATACCGGGACAACATAGAAAATAGATGATGGACTCCTCTTCAATGCATAAGCATATTCTCATAAGAGATTGAGGATTAAGGTCCAAGCTAAAACTTCCACCATGATGCATGGCTTTGGTTGGCGGCCCAATGTTCTTCTCTAACAATATGCATATTAATTCAACCCACGGCAAATCACCCTTACTTCGGACAAGACGAACATGCATAGCAACTCACATGATATTCAACAAAAGTGTGACAGTTGATGGCGTCCCCAGAAACATGGTTACCGCTCAGCAAGCAACTTATAAGAAATAAGATACATAAGCAACATATTCTTTACCACAATAGTTTTTAGGCTACTTTCCCATGAGCTATGTATTGCATGGTTAGTTTGCTTAGTACAGGTGGAGGTTAGCAAAAAGACTGGGAGCGACCAACTAAGAGAGCAATGACGGTCATAATCATGCAGAACGACAAAGCAATATTGAATCAGGCATGGAAGTTATATCGCTACTCAGAAATAAAAGATCATCAAGGCTTGACAGACTTTCTTTACAGTCTTAAATATGCATGAGCATACGCCAAGTCAATCAAAATAAATTCTCGAAGGAAGATATTACTAAACCATACCATATCATAAGCAAACAAACCATGTTGGTACTCCAATAACACATTGGGAACCCCCCAGCTATTTGGGATAAACCATAAGAAGACCTGAACTACTAAGCACCATTATGCAAGTAGCATCTTTATCATAGACACATTAACCAATGCAACGGAAGCAAACTCTCTTAATAAGGTGAGCATGGTAATTAAAGAGAGTTCAAGCAACCAACTAAACAAAAACTCTTGAAAAGATAAGCATGAATACTAAGAGCAGAGCATGATAGTAGCTATTAAAAGACAAAGAACACACACAGCATAGATAGACATGAAAATTCTATGTTATGTTCTAGGTAGAGGTGGAGCGTGTTTCTCTCCCACACAAAGGAATGCTGGGTTCCGACTCGTTATGAAAAACTAAAAAGAAAACTAAAAGCAAGACGCTCCAAGCATAGCACATAACACATGAAGTGATAAAAATATAGCGAAACGAAAGACGAACTGATAATGTTGATGGAGAAGGGGATGCACGGGGGCATCCCCAAGCTTAGACGCTTGAGTCTCCTTGAATATTTCTTGGGGGTGCACGGGGGCATCCCCAAGCTTGAGCGCTTGACACTCCTGAATCTTTTTATCATCTTCACTCGCACACTTGAAAACTCCCTTCATACACAACTCATCATAATCTGATTAGCGAGGTTAGTACCCTTAATAAATTAATTATACCTTGCAGGAAATAAAGATATTCTTGAAGTTCTACTGTTTCTCAAGATTTCCAAAAGGTTTTTGCAAAGAAAAAGCAAGCTCTTGATTTGCAAAGTGAAGGAAAGGCAAAACAGGACAGAATCTGTGAAAAACAGAACAGCAGGTAGTAATTGATCTGTTCGGGATACTTCTGCAACTCAAATCAAAAAACTCAGAACAGACGCACGAAAGACAATTATATAGAGAACGCTGTCGAAAAATTCAGAGCAAAAAGATGATCTGGTGATTTTATACGAATTTTTCTATCCAAGGACAGAATCTGTTTCCTGGACAGCACCTCACAACTTTTGAACATTCTAGCAATCAGAGGCTATACTTGGCACAAATATGAAAAGCAAAGATACAATGATGATGCTACAGCAGTAAACAACATCAAGACACAACAAAAGCAAAAAAATTATTCATGTGGGCTGCCTCCCAAAAGCGCTTTCTTTTATGCCTTTAAGCTAGGCATAATGCATAGATCAAGTTTTATCAAGAGTAAAAGAATAGCTAGCCCGTACAACGGACTCAAAAGGTAACTTGACCTTCTTACGAGGGAAGTGTTCCATCCCTTTCTTGAGAGGAAACTGAAATTTTATATTACCCTCTTTCATGTCAATGACAGCACCAACGGTGCGCAAAAAGGGACGTCCCAAAATAATTGGACAAGAAGGATCACATTCAATATCCATAATAGTGAAATCAACGGGCACATAATTATCATTGACAACAATAAGAACATCGTCGATCCTCCCCAAAGGTTTCTTTATGGAAGAATCAACGAGACGAACACCAAAAGAACAAGAATCATAAGGTTTCAATTTAAGCATATCATATAGTCTTTTGGGCATAACAGAGGTACTAGCACCAACATCACATAATGCATAACAATAGAAGTCATTCAAATTAATTTTTATCATAGGATCCCAACCATCTTCTAGCTTTCTAGGTATGGAGGCTTCTACTCTAAGTTTCTCCTCCCTAGCTTTGATAAGAGCATTATTGATATGCTCTGTGAAGGCAAGGTTAAGCATGCTAGTGCGGGGATCTCTAGACATCTTGTGAAGGAAATCAATAACTTCGGTAAGGGTGCAATTATCAAAATCAAGGTCACGAGCATCAAGTAAAGTGGTAGTGGTGTCCTTAAGGTTCACTTGTTTGGTAGTTTCTATAGCATCACCATTAATAGGTCCAATGGGACCAGGAGTACATTGGGTGCTAAGAGTGTGAACATCCTCAACAACTTGGATAGTAGCAACAGTGTGGTGGGTAGGAAGGCTCTTAATTCTATCTTCTTCCTCCCTTTCTCTAGCCCATCTTTCTTTAAGTTTAGCCATCATCCTAATATTTTCATTAATTTGCACTTGAGTAGCATTAATAGGGATGACTTCCCTCTCCTTAAGAGGAGAAGTTTCAATTTTTAGCAATTTTACCTCATTGGCTAAGTGGTCTACCTTAAAAGAAAGATCATCTAGTTTATGTAGTTTCTCTTCTACATTCTTATTAAAGGCTTTTTGGGTAGTGATGAAATCTCTAAGCATAGTCTCTAGTTCAGTATTGGAGTTCTTGGTACTAGGATAAGCATTGTTGTTCCCATAAGAATTAGAGGGGAACGGTCTAGGATTGCTACCAAAATTACTCCTATAAGCATTGTTGTTAAAATTGTTTCTAGAGATAAAGTTCACATCTACTTGTTCTTGAGCAATCAAAGAATTTAAAGGAACATCACGAGGATCAACAGTAGATTGCTTCGAAAGTAGAGACATGATCAAGTCAACTTTTTCGTTAAGGGAGGAAATCTCCTCGACAGAGTTTACCTTCCTACCTGTTGGAGCGCGTTCGGTGTGCCATTGGGAATAGTTGGTCATCATCTCATCGAGAAGCTTTGTGGCAGCACCAAGTGTAGTTGACATAAAAGTTCCTCCCGCGGCCGAATCTAACAAGTTCCGCGAGGTAAAGTTCAAGCCTGCATAAAAAGTTTGGATAACCATCCAAGTAGTCAAACCATGAGTAGGGCAGTTCTTGATAAGAGATTTCATACGTTCCCAAGCTTGGGCAACGTGTTCATTATCCAATTATTTAAAATTCATTATGTTACTTCTAAGTTGGATAATTTTAGCAGGTGGATAGTATTTTCCGATAAAAGCATCTTTGCACTTGTCCCATGAATCTATGCTATTTCTAGGCAAAGACTGAAACCAAATTTTAGCTCCTCCTCTCAAGGAGAAAGGAAAAAGCTTAAGCTTAACAATATTACCATCTATTTCGTGGTACTTTTGCATATCACAAAGTTCAAGAAAATTGTTTAAGTGTAAAGCAGCATCATCTCCAGCACTGGAGAATTGATCTTTCATGACTAAGTTCAGTAAAGCAGGTTTAATTTCATATGAAGGTGCTGAAGTGGCAGGTTTAGTGATAGGTGTGCTGATAAAGTCATCGTTGTTGTGACTAGTGAAGTCACACAACTTGGTGTTCTCGGTGGAACCCATAGTAGCAAGCAAGCAAGATAACTATTTTTGTGATTTTCGATAAAAGGGTACTAAAGCAAAAACGAAAGGTAAACTAACAAGACTAAAAAGCAAAGGTAAAAGATAGCATGCAACTCCCCTATCCTGAAGAGTGGAGTCCCCGGCAACGGCGCCAGGAAATACTCCTTGATGGGCCTCGATCCCCTCGTTGGTTACCCCAAGTGGAAGGTGTAAGATGCAGTAAGTAGAAGTGTTTTCCCTTAGCAAAGATGCCAAGGATCGAAACCCCAGAGACTCCTAGGTTCAACAAGTAGGTGTCAACTGCTACGGCACCAGATTGGTAGCAATCGACGTGGACCTGCACACAGATACAAATAACTTTGCTCCCAACGAGTACAGAGAGGTTGTCAATCCCTCCGGCCTTGTAGTTCACAAAGGATTAAAAGCAATGATAGTAGTGATAGATAATGTTTGCAATAGTAAATAATAACGGAAAGTAAATAGCGGGTGTGATCAATGATGGTAATATGGACCGGAGTCTCATGATGTTCACTAGTGATGTCTCTCTCCCAAAAGACGATAAAACAGCTATGTGAGGTAGACGAATTACAGCTGGGCAATTGACAGGACCACGAACACAAACCAATGCTGACTACATTGCAAGAAAGGTTGAGGTTCAAAGCATGGGCGGTACGCCAAAGTAAGTAGACCGAAATCCATCAATATCTACTACTAATCATCCACCTTGAGATATCTATCCAGAACATCTCGCTGGTATTAAGTTGCGAGTCCCACCCATAGTGTAAACTCAATGCAACAGACAACTGCATTAAAAGAACTTTGCATAAACTAAACAATCCTTGCACCCGCGGGCACAAGCACCGTTGTTTTCCCCCTTGTGGCAACAGCACATCCCCTAGACTCATGTTTCTGTCACTCAAGCTAGTCATCGAGGGGCATGAACCCACAATCGAGCATAACGTTCCCTCTTGGAGTCACTACCTATTACTCGGCCAAAGCAATAAATAACAACGGAGAACATGCAAGAATTACTTATGAACAAAAATATAAAAGAGGTGAATCAAATATATTACTCAAGATCAATCTGAACATAATCTCATAATCCATCGGATCCCAGCAAACTCAACATAGCAACAGCATAAGGATTACATAGGTGCCTCGATCATGTAGGGCAGCTCACGAGGACTAATTTGTGAAGCACAAGAACAGGAGGAGAACATCACATAGCTACTGGTCATGGACTCATGGTCCAAGGGAGACTACTCACGAGTCATCCGGGAGGCGTCCATGGTGGTGGAGAAGCTCCCGGTGATGATCCTCCCCTCCGGCAGGGTGCCGGGAAGAGTTCTCCTGGTGCTCCCGATCTTGGAAGCGGCGGCGGCGGCGGAACAGAGATGGGATCACGAAAAGAGTTCCTGTTCTGAGGGTTTCGGAGGACCCTTTAAATATATGCCAAAGTAGGGCATCGGGGGAGCTTCGGGGGGCCCAGGCGCCCCACCCGGCGCGGCCGGGGGGGGGGGGGGGCGCCGCCAGGGCGCCTGGAGCACTGGTGCCCCCCCCAGGCTGCCCTTCGGACGCAGAGTTGTTTCCGGAATGCTGATTTTTTATATAATTTTTCTGGATTTTTCTGGGCAGTTCTCGAAACGTGAAAACCTGAAATACAAAAACTGCCGAAAACAGAAACTGGCACTGGGGTGCACTGGATTAGTAAGTTAGTCCAAATATGATCAAAAGTGTATGGAAGTGTATGAATATCATAGCAATATCACCCAAAAGTGGCATGGAGCAAGCAGAAATTATAGATACGTTTTGGACGTATCACGCTCGTACTCAGCCTTCTGCTGCTCGACGAGGTACTCGACTCTCTTGCAGTTCTGGAGATCGTGGCCCTTGGTGCGGTGGATCTTGCAGTACTGCTTGTCGGAGCCGTCCTGCTTGTCGGCGGCGGCTACAGTGGCAGCTTCTTTGCTGGAGCCACTAGCTTGAGCTTTCTTGGCGCCTGCCTCCTTGCCGGACTGCTCGACAACTAGTACTTCCTTGTTCTTCTTTTTCTTGTTATTCCGCCGCCGGTTTTTCCTTGCCGGGGCGGCATCCTCACTGTCCGTTCCTCCTGCTCCAACATCCTCTCCGGGGAGTCTCCTCCCCTCTTCAGCGCGCGCACTTGTCGGCCAGGGCATAAAGCTCGCCGACGTCTCGTATCTTGCACATCGCCATTTCCTCCCTCATCCGGCGGTTACGCACGTTCTGATGGAACGCGCTAATAACCGCGGCAGGGTAGACGTCTGGGATGTTGTGCTGGACGCGGCTGAATCTTTGGATGTACTTTCGCAGGGACTCTCCTTCCTTCAGGGCAAGTATGTGGAGATCACTTTCCTGGCCATGGGGCTTGTGGCCGCCCGTGAAGGCGCCGACAAACTGGTGGCATAGGTCGGCCCAAGAAGAGATGGAGTTTTCCGGCAAGTGCATGAGCCAAGATCTGACATTTGGCTTGAGCACAAGCATGAAGTAGTTTGCTAGTATCTTCTCATCTCATTCCCCGGCAGCCTGCACCGCAATGGTGTAGATGCTGAGGAACTCAGAGGGATGGGTCTTGCCATCGTACTTCTCGGGTACGTCAGGCTTGAAGTTCTTCATGCTGGGCCATTGGACTCGCCGCAGCTCACGGGTGAACGCAGGGCAACCTGCCGCGTACGGCAAGTCGCCTGGTTCTCCGGGCGCGTGCGTGTCGACAGCGGTCCCAGCGCGCTGGTCGGACTGTCGTCGCGCTTCTCTTCGACGCTCGATGCGAGTTCGAGCGTCTTCTTGTCGCCTGTCGTCGAGGACTTGGCGTTGATCGCGGCGAGCTCGCGGATCCGACGACGCCGTGGAGTCGTCGTCGACGTTGATCCGGCGAGTCGGCGATTTCAGCTTCCGCGGCGGGGAGTGCACGGTAGTTGCACCTCCGGCGGTCTTGTCTCCATCAGCCCGCGCCTGGCTGACTTGCCGCGGCCGTGACATCGACGGCTGCTGCGGCGTGTCGTTGTTGGCGAAGCCGATGAGGCTTTGGATGGTAGCCCTCCAGTCTTCGGCCTTGTCTGCCGCTGGAGGGAAGTCGAGGAGTAGCTGAGCTCTAGCTAGAGCTTCTGCTGGAGTGGAGGGGAGCGGTGGCGAGCGGTGCGAGGAGCAAGATATGCTCGGACTTCTAACAGCGTTAGAAGGAGCATGTTCTCGCCCCGGCGACCGCGCCTTGCTCGTGCCAGTGCGTTGGCCTTGAGCGTCCCGCGACCCGCCAACTTGTCCTTGGCCCAGCAAGCGGATGGTACCCTGCGTACCACGCCGCTGCCGTTCCGGCACCTCCTGAGAGGGGCGCGGTGCATGCACGGACGCCGAGGTCTTGGAGTGCGCTCGGTCGTCCGTCTTGTCCTTGGACTTGGCGGCGCCGTGAGTTTCCTTGCCGGCGTCCGCCCTCCCGCCAGCGTCTACCCCACCAACCGTTGGTTCTGGTGGTGGTGGGATTGACGCGGACGGGCCTCCTACCTCCGAAGCTTTCTTCTTCGGCGGCATGTCGATGAAGTTAATGGAGTTGATGAAGTTGCTGAAAATTGCGCCCGCGTGAACGCCGGATCAGGTCCGCACAACCTCGACGCCCCCTACCTGGCGCGCCAAAGATGTCGGGGAAACTGACCGCCCACGAACACCTATGGGACCGAAGCCCCTTTTCGGTACGGCAAGGGAGCGGAGGGAGCACGGAGAGGAGATCGAGGCGAGCACGCGGGCAGTTTACCCAGGTTCGGGCCGCACAGATGCGTAAAACCCTACTCCTGCCTTGGTTGTATTGTGTTCTTGGCTCGGGAGCACGAAGAGCTATAGAGCTGGTTGCTAGCTACACCGAGCGTGAGAGTGATCCCGGATCGGAACCTCCGAACCCCCTCTACGTTGCGCATGGGCCTCCTTTTATAGGTCAAAGGGGTCACCGACAGGTGGCAACGTAGGCGAGGGTAAAAATGTAAAAATGGTGGTAGTTGTAACAGTGTATGTACAGTGGTCTATACCTAACCCTGACGGCAGGGGACAAGAGCATTGAATGCCCGTCGCCGTCGCCCCCAAACAGTGCAAAAAGCGTCTGTTAAGGCGTCTCCGTTCGCCACGAAGGTGGCCTCGTCATCGCGGCTCACCACGGTGTACCCCAGGCTGCACAGCCGTCCGCCACGTGCACCTGGAAGGGCCCCAGGGCGACGCGTGGCCGGATGAGCTAGAGCGCGGGCACGTAGTGGGAGCTTGCCGCGGCAAGTGCCTTGCCGCGGTCGCTACCTTGCCGCGCCCGGAAGCTTGTCGCTCTCCTGGCCTTGCCGGGACACGTGATGCGCCACGGCAAGTCTTCTGCAACGCCATGCTTTGGCCTTCCTGGCAAGCTCCTCTTGCCAGGGTCTTGTGCTAAAGGGGTGGTCTCGTGCCTGGTACGGCCTTCCCGGCAAGCTCCTCTTGCCGGGGTCTTGTTTTCTTAACTTGAATACTTTGTTCTTGAATGGCTCTAAAGGATCCAGACCGGGCCTTGGCAGGCGCGTGGCAAGCCCTGCTACGGGACGCTGCTACTGCCCATGCACAAGTCGGGATACTAAGGTACCCCTACTTTAGTACACCGACATTTGAGAACCAAGGTATCAATCCAGTAGGAGATTATGCACAAATCACCAAATACATGCACAAACAATCAGACTACTTGCACCCAGCGCTATAAAAGGGTTGTCAATCCCTTCACGGTTATTTGCAAAAGTGAGATCTGATAGAGATAGATGAACTAGTAAAGTAAATATTTTTTGGTTTTTGGTTTATAGATTGAAAAGTAAAAGATTGCAAAATAGTAGACCGGAAACTTATATATCTTGATAAATGTCTTTATTCATGCTAGAATTGTATTAACCGGAAACTTGATCCATGTGTGAATACATAGACACAACAGAGTGTCCCTAGTATGCCTCTAATAGACTAGCCAGTTAATCAAAGATGGTTAAGTTTCCTAACCATAGACATGTGTTGTCATTTGATGAATGGGATCACATCATTATGAGAATGATGTGATGGACAATACCCATCCGTTAGCTTAGCATAATGATCGTTTAGCTTTATTGCTATTGCTTTCTTCATGACTTATATATGTTCCTCTGACTATGAGATTATGCAACTCCCAAATACTAGAGGAACACCTTGTGTGCTATCAAATGTCACAACTTAACTGGGTGATTATAAAGATGCTCTACAGGTGTCTCTGAAAGTGTTTGTTGAGTTGGCATAGATCAAGAATAGGATTTGTCACCCCGAGTATCGGAGAGGTATCTTTGGGCCTTCTCAGTAATGCACATCACTATAAGCCTTGCAAGAAATGTGACTAATGAGTTGGTTACGGGATGATGCATTACGGAACGAGTAAAGAGACTTGCCAGTAACGAGATTGAACTAGGTATGATGATACCGACGGTCGAATCTCGGGCAAGTAACATACCAATGACAAAGGGATCAACGTATGTTGTTATGCGGTTTGACCGATAAAGATCTTCGTAGAATATGTAGGAGCCAATATGAGCATCCAGGTTCCGCTATTGGTTATTGACCGGAGATGTGTCTCGGTCATGTCTACATAGTTCTCGAACCCATAGGGTCCGCACGCTTAATGTTCGTTGATGATTTGTATTATGAGTTATGTGTTTTGTTGACCGAAGTTTGTTCGGAGTCCCGGATGAGAACACAGACATGACGAGGAGTCTCGAAATAGTCCAGAGGTAAAGATTCATATGTTTGAAGGTTATATTCGGACATCGGACTGGTTCCGAGTGATTCGGGTATTTTTCCGGAGTACCGAGGGGTTACCGGAACCCCCCGGAAAAGCAATGGGCTTACATGGGCCATAGGGGAGAGGGGAGGCAGCGCACAAGGGGTGGCCGCCCCCTCCCTTACGCAGTACGAATAGGACTAGGAGAGGGCCCCCCTTTCCTTCTCCTCTTATCTCTCCCTTCCTTCCTTCCTTCTCCACAAAAGGGAAAAAGAGGGAATCCTAGTCCTACTAGGATTGGAGTCCTAGTAGGAATCCTCCCTTGGTGCGCCTCCTCTAGGGCCGGCCGCCCCCTCCCTCCCTCCTTTATGTATGTGGGGAGGGGGGGCACCCCAGGACACAAAAGTTTCTCTTAGCCGTGTGCGGTGCCCCCCTCCAGAGATTACACCTCAGATCATATTATCGTGGTGCTTAGGCCAAGCCCTGCATGGATCACATCACCAACACCGTTTCCACGCCGTCGTCCTGAGGGAACTCTCCCTCGAGTCTCTACATGATCAAGAGCTCGTGGGATGTCATCGAGCTGAACGTGTGCTGAACACGGAGGTGCCGTATGTTCGGTACTTGGATCGGTTGGATTGTGAAGATGTTCGACTACATCAACCGCGTTAATATAACGCTTCCGCTTTCGGTCTACGAGGGTACGTGGACACACTCTCCCCATATCGTTGCTATGCATCTCCTAGATAGATCTTGCATGAGCGTAGGATTTTTTTTTAAATTGAATGCTACGTTCCCCGACACCTTTTGTCTTTGCTGATTTTCTGCTTTTCTCTTCTTATTTAAAACATAGACAGCTAGGAAAAATGTTTGGGCTAGCAAAAGACTTTAAAAAAATGTGGGACTCGGCAACTTAAATTCCTTGAAGTGTTTGGCACTGCCACAAAAAGTTTGATGGGCAACTGAACCATTTAGATTTTTCACAAATAAAAATAGCATTTTAAAATGCTGAAATGTCACTGTTTTTAATTGCTATAGTCCATCTTGGTTTTGAGGTGATATTGTTTTCCTTAACAATCATTTGTTATGGAATTTTTGCTAAATGATGAACTATTTTGCAGCAACTTTGGTGGAACTTCATATTTCACTTGCTAATTGAATTTGATTCTCAAGTGGGATTTCAAATGATATTTGAATCAAAGGTGATCAAGCACTACTTAGCAAAGTGATTAGCTTAATCACAGAGGGTTACTGCAGCATGATAGCGGGGGTGTTACAGTGAACATGGCTGAACAAGGTCGAATGGTTTAAATTCGAATAATTTGATCCTGGGAAACTAATCATCAGATTTCAAGTAGAACATCCATGCCTTTCATAATTACCTATGTAATTGAGGACTTGGATCTAGTAGCCTCATGGATAAAGTGTTTGATCTTATTATAGGAGCCTTCCGCTGAATCACGTTCTCGCCAAGATTTGTTTTTCAAAATGGAGGCAAAAGTTTTGCCTCATCTATTAATTAAGCAGAAGAGACTTGCCTGGTTAATTAATGGAAAACCGGGCTAAAACCATCACAAACCGAGCAACACACACAAGATAACCCCACACACACCTCAACAAAGAGGACCTCATCTAGATACACTCTCGCGTCATCGTTGTCGGTGTCAAAACCGGTGGATCTCGGGTAGGGGGTCCCGAACTATGCGTCTTGAGGATCGATGGTAAAAGGAGGCTGAGGACACGATGTTTACCCAGGTTCAGGCCATCTCGATCGAGGTAATACCCTACTTCCTACTATATTTGTATGGATGAATATGAATACAAGAGTTGATCTACCTCGAGATCGTAATGGCTAAACCCTAAGTCTAGCCTATGAGGATATTGTGATTCTTCTCTAGCCTCTACGGACTAAACCCTCCGGTTTATATACGCACCGGAGTGGCATAGGGTTTGTACATATCATCTTGCAGAGGAAGGAAAATCTACACCCGGACCTAAAACTTGCCATTACAAGAACACATGAGTCCTATCCGGATACGAGAGATGATCTTCTATAATAATTTTCACGGCCCATCAGTCCGGCCCACCATGAGTTTGTCCGGCCACATGAGGACCCCTCGATCCAGGACTCCCTCAGTAGCCCCTGAACCTGTCTTCGATGACGATGAGTTCGGCTTCGGTATTGTCTTTGGCATTGCAAGGCTGGTTCCTTCTCCCGAATATATCTTCTGCAAACAGGTGGATTGTGTTTGGCTCTGAAAGATTAGTACAACCCTTAGCCTCGAAGGCAAGGATTTTAAAAGAAAATGAATAGTGTGTCTCTACTGACAACTTTTGGGTGAAGCGTCGCGTCCAGCTCACTAATATATCGAACCATTTTATTCGGTCCAAGTTTCGCGTTTCGAGGTATATCCTCATTGACACGTCCCATCAGAATAGAGATCGTGCCCACTTATTGTGGGATCCTTATCAGTGTGACGTGAGCACCCACGCCGCGCATTACGCATGACCGCTTTGGGAACCGGCGAGTTTTATGGCTAAAGTGGGGGGACACTCTGTATTCGCTGCGTTATAAAAGGACACCAATCCCTCTCATCAGCCCCACGCCTTCCTCAAGCCCGAGCTCTCCAATCTCCCTTGCCCCTGTATTCTCATCTCCTGCGCCCACCACCCCTCTGTCCTCAACCACTACTCCTCTTCCCAGCAATGGCTGGATCCAGTGCCAGAGGAAAGTGGGAGGCTTCCACGGTCATTGAAAAGATCGTGGAGGATCTACGGAGCACGGGGTACCTCGCTGACGACATCGCACACCGAGTCCCCCCTAAGGGCCAGGTGATTCCCGTTCCTAAGGCGGGCGAGATGGTAGTTTTTACCTCTCACTTTGTTAGGGGGATAGGGTTTCCACTCCACCCATTTGTTCGAGGTCTTTTGTTCTTCTACGGCCTAGATTTTCATGATCTAGCCCCGAACTCAATTCTTCACATATCCGCTTTCATAGTGATGTGTGAAGCCTTTCTCCGCATCCCCCACACTTCGGCATGTGGCTTAAGACCTTCAACATGAAGCCAAAGGTGGTTGACGGGGAACACGCGGAGTGCGGGGGCGCCATGCTCAGCAAGCTCCCGAACGCAACTTGGCCCAAGGGCTCGTTCGTGGAGACGAACAAGGTCTGGCAGCAGGAATGGTTCTACATCACCGAACCCCGCAACACCAAGTGGGTGGCGGAACCTGCTTTCATATCCAGACCCCCAGTGAGGTTGACCTACTAGAACAAAAAGGGTCTGGACTCGGGGTTGTAGACTGAGGTGACGACTCTTGTGAGCCGTGTGTCCAGCGTGATCTCCAAGGGTCACCTGCTCTCCTCCGTGGTCCAGGTGATGCTGACCCGGCTTCTTCTCCCTTGCCAAAGCCGGGGCTCCTCCTTATGGGAATTCGATCCAGCAGGAGACAAGCCACTGAAGCATCTCTTTGGCTCTATGCACAAGGAGATCTAGAAGCACCTCTTCAAGAGCCAGAAGGAATGGCCCGAAGAGACCGAGGATGCGGGCTTCAGCACCGAAGTTTCCGCCCCAGAGGTAACAGTAATCCTTGCTGAACACTTACCATTTCCCTTATTTAATCATAATAGGAATTGGAATTTTTATGAGATATACAGGGCTGGACGAAGAAGGCGACCCGGATTAAGTATCCGACGCCTTTGCCTGAAGAGCCAGCACTGCCTATACTGACAGTGATGCTGGTCCCGGCGTACAAGGCACCTACCAAGAAGCCCAAGAAGACAAAGGGCAAGGGGACCAGAGATAGTCCTCGTCCCTCGGGTAAGAAGCCCGAGGACCTCCATATCGTCTCCTTTGACGAGGCGGAGGAAGATGACGAGGAGGAAGAGGAGGAAGAAGTGCCCCCTGCGCAAGGCAGGGGGAGGAAGAGGGGAGGCGCCACTAACGCGGGTACGGGGCATGAGATGAGGGTGGGGCAGGAGACAAGGCGGCCGGAGGTAATACCTCGACCTCCGCCGACCATGGGGAGATGACCCCCATGGAGACCGAAGACGTGGGGCCCAAACAGTCCAGGGCCCCACCAAACACCATCCCGGAGCCTAGCGCGGTTCCGGGGTCCGAAGACCCGACTCCTCAAGCGGAGGAGGGTACGGCGGCGCCCGGAGTTAATCCGGAGGCGCCGGATTCTATTGACGGAGCACTGCAAAGTGCTCTCATCATTGAAGAACACCGCACCGTGATGGGTGCAGTGATGAAGAACATTCAGTTCGTCAAGGGCGGACTGAATGAAGCCTTCAATAGTCTTTTAACAGGCTTTGAGGTAAGCTATCACTAGTAGATAAAGGGGATTTAGCCCCGGTTCATTTGGCCTTTTAGCCCCGGTTCTGGAACCGGGGCAACAGGGTCGGTACTAATGCTCTGACCCTTTAGTCCCGGTTCAATCCAGAACCGGGGCAAAAGGGTGTCCACGTGGCCTGTGCACCGAGTCCAGGCAGGAGGGGCTTTAGTCCCGGTTGGTGGTACCAACCGGGACCAAAAGGCATGCACGTGTCAGCATTTCTGTAGCTGTGGTTTTTGTTTTTTTTTTTTGAAAGGGGAGGGGGGGTTTTAGGTTTTGGGGGGTAATTTAGGTGTTTGATATATTGTGTTAGCTAGCTAATTAATAGAGAGAAGTGTTCTCTCTTATGTCCGTGCTTTTGGTCGACGCTACATACTACACATACGTATATATATGGACTAGAGTCACGCTAGCTAGCTAGCTAGCTGCTAGCTATACTAAGCAAACGAAGGAACAGAAGATCTCGTATATATAATCAACATATATATATATGCATACAGAGAGAAGTAATAATATCGACCACCTCTCCTTCTCCGAGAGATTGGTCGAACAACAAGTTCTCGTATATCTATCGATCCGACACTACCGGGCACATATATACAATAATTATCTCTTACAAAAATAATCTCCTAACACATGGATGCAGGGTCCACATAGTATTCTCCGTCTTCAGTGATCACGTGTTCAAGGAAGAATGCCGCCAATTCCTCTTGAATTGCTCGCAGACGATCTGGTGTTAGGAGTTCATCCCGCATCCGAAACATCTAATTTGAAGTAGGGGGTCAATACATGAAATGATGCTATAAATTTGTGAATATTATTGATTGCTTACGCACTTTAAATTGTTCATCAGTGTAGCCCCGCTCACAGGTCGTGTGGCGGATGGACTCGCAAATGTAGTATCCACAATAATCATTCCCGGGTTCCTGCCACAACCACTTTACAAGAAATAGAGCTCAATCAAACTGATAAGCAAGAATGCCAAATTGGTATTGATGAAACTAGCTAGCGCTTGAATCAAGATATAGGAGATGCGCGCGCGGAACATGCTACTATATAGTACTTACTTTCGGGTATCTAAATTGTAGCTTCTTCGGCAGTCCCGGAGCTTTTTTGCTGAATGTTTTCCAAGCCCTGCCAGACAAAGGAAACAATTACTTGATATCAGAAATGAAGTTGCTGATATATATGCATGGTGGATAATATTGATCGATTTAACTTACCTGGCTAGCATTTGAGTCATGTCCGCATACTCCTCGGGATCTTTACGTTTAGAGTCGAAGACAGTTACTATTCCCTTCTCAAGCTTAATCTCTAAGAGAATATAGTGGAAGCTGCGCACGAATGTATGAGATCATTACATCACTATAAACTTGACTGATATATATAAGGGAAACCAAATATGCACAAGACATTAACACTCACTTGAAGTTGTAAGGAAAGAGTATTATATCTTTGTTTTCATTTACCACCAACGATCGTAGCAAGTTGGTCTCGGTATCGCCGGGACGCAATTTAACCTCGGTTGCATCTATGAGGTATGTGTTAATAAACCCAATATCACCTACTTGTCTTTTCTTCAATTCGACGATCTTCAATCTGCATAATATAGTGAGGATAATTATAAATACATGCAATGAAGATCAGCTATATAGAGAGACTTAATGACAGAAGTAGTACTACTTACAGACAGTAGCAGGTGATCGTTGTTTTATCGAGGGCCAATTGATTGAAAAATTGATAGAACTCCTCAAATGGAACAGGCAACAGGTCAATTCCAACGAGGTCATGCTCAGGTTTAACTCTCAAATACAAGTTATTCCTCCCCCCAGACTCTCTGCAGATTTTCATGTACCAATCATGCAATCTTCGCATATTCGTTGATAGAGATCTTTCATTTTTTACGAGAGGCTTTTTGTACTCGTATCTTTCTATCTGCACGTCCATGAAATCATAGTGTACATCGTCGGACGCGTAATCTGCACGTCCATGAAACCATCCTCGGATCATTAGCGACCATGTCGCTAGACACCTTGAGCGGGGGGCACGATTGGTTCGCTTGTTCGCCGAGCTGGGCAATTTGTTTCCCAGCTCGCCCTTCTGCTAACCTCTGATCACTTTTTGTACTTCCGGACCGCTTGGCATCTTGAAATGTCTTTTGAATAATGCGGTCATAGTTGCCCTTCGGCTTACTTTTCGCTGGTTGCTTCAGGGCAGCAAGAGTGCGCTTTGCTTTCACCGCATCTATCTTCTCCTCTGGAGGTGGATGTCTCTGTGCTTTCAACCCTTCAAAAAAGTCCTTCACTTCGCCTTCAGCGATCTTCGTGTTTTCCTCGTCGGACCTCTCGTACGGCAACTTCTCTAGAGGCGTGAGAGAAGGACCGAATCTGCATCGCCTCCCGCCTCTGGCTGTACTGGTAGACGTCGCTCTTGTTCGACCTGCTCATCGGTGTCGTTGAGTCACCGAATTCATCAATATCATAGCCTAGATCTTCCAGCCGCAGCTCTTGTTCGACCTGCTCATCGGTGTCGTTGAGAAACGACCTGACGGCATTTTGTCCGTCTGCGATTATGTCCATCAACATCGCTTCTTGTGCTAGGTCTCGGGTGTTGTCGTCCATTGTTTCTACAAATATTTACAACATGCCAATTATTATTCAAACATGACAGATGGATATATTAATGGCAAACGTAGAACTAGCTTCAACCCTCGACTGCTCGGCGATCCACAAACCCTAGACCCCCTCATGTCACATTTTGTCTAGCTATAGTGTCAAAGGATTCAACAAAACCAATACTTCATCATTAGGCGAAAGTAACAGTAGCATGATGGTACGAAGCTCTCCAAAGTTGTTTTGGAACGAAGTCCCAGATAAGATAATCCGTAACAAAAGACGGATTATCCTATCAGGGACTCCGTTCCAGAACATATTTGCATAACTTCGTACCAACATGCCCCGGTTACTTCTGGCAAATGATGAAGTCATGGAATTTTTCAATACTTTGACACTAGCTAGGCAACCTCTCTCGACCCCTCGACCCCCGACTGCTCGGCGATCCACAAACCCTAGACCCCCTCATGTCACATTTTGTCTAGCTATAGTGTCAAAGGATTCAACAAAACCAATACTTCATCATTAGGCGAAAGTAACAGTAGCATGATGGTACGAAGCTCTCCAAAGTTATTTTGGAACGGAGTCCCCGATAGGATAATTCGTAACAAAAGACGGATTATTCTATCAGGAACTCCGTTTCAAAATATCTTTGCATAACTTTGTACCAAAATGCCCCGGTTACTTCTGGCTAATGATGAAGTCATGGAATTCTTCAATACTTTGACACTAGCTAGGCAACCTCTCTCGACCCCTCGACCCCCGACTGCTCGGCGATCCACAACCCATATTGAAGAAGGATGGTGGGAACACAAGCTCGAAACTGACAAGACATTGCGTCACATCACTCCTTAGCCTTGGTACGATTTCTGGATCGATCACCTTCTGAGAGATTGCATTGAGGAATGCACATAGTTTCACAATGGCTAATCGGACGTTTTCCGGTAGAAGCCCCCTCAATGCAACCGGAAGCAGTTGCGTCATAATCACATGGCAGTCATGAGACTTTAGGTTCTGGAACTTTTTCTCTGCCATATTTATTATTCCCTTTATATTCGACGAGAAGCCAGTCGGGACCTTCATACTGAGAAGGCATTCAAAGAAGATTTCTTTCTCTTCTTTCGTAAGAGCATAGCTGGCAGGACCTTCATACTGCTTCGGAGGGATGCCGTCTTTTTCGTGCAAACGTTGCAGGTCCTCCCGTGCCTCAGCTGTATCTTTTGTCTTTCCATACACGCCGAAGAAGCCTAGCAGGTTCACGCAAAGGTTCTTCGTCACGTGCATCACGTCGATTGAAGAGCGGACCTCTAGGTCTTTCCAGTAGGGTAGGTCCCAAAATATAGATTTCTTCTTCCACATGGGTGCGTGTCCCTCATCGTCATTCGGAACAGCTAGTGCGCCGGGGCCCTTTCCGAAGATTACGTGTAAATCATTGACCATAGCAAGTACGTGATCACCGGTACGCATGGCGGGCTTCTTCCGGTGATCTGCCTCGCCTTTGAAATGCTTGCCTTTCTTTCGACATTGATGGTTGGTCGGAAGAAATCGACGATGGCCCAGGTACACATTCTTCCTGCACTTGTCCAGGTATATACTTTCAGTGTCATCTAAACAGTGCGTGCATGCGTGGTATCCTTTGTTTGTCTGTCCTGAAAGGTTACTGAGAGCGGGCCAATCGTTGATGGTCACGAACAGCAACGCCTTTAGGTCAAGTTCCTCCTGTTTGTGCTCATCCCACGCACGTACACCGTTTCCATTCCACAGCTGTAAAAGTTCTTCAACTAATGGCCTTAGGTACACATCAATGTCGTTGCCGGGTTGCTTAGGGCCTTGGATGAGAACTGGCATCATAATGAACTTCCGCTTCATGCACATCCAAGGAGGAAGGTTATACATACATAGAGTCACGGGCCAGGTGCTGTGATTGCTGCTCTGCTCCCCGAAAGGATTAATGCCATCCGCGCTTAGAGCAAACCATACGTTCCTTGCGTCCTTTGCAAACTCCTCCCAGTACTTTCTCTCGATTTTTCTCCATTGCGACCCGTCAGCGGGTGCTCTCAACTTCCCGTCTTTCTTACGGTCCTCACTGTGCCATCGCATCAACTTGGCATGCTCTCTGTTTCTAAACAAACGTTTCAACCGTTGTATTATAGGAGCATACCACATCACCTTCGCAGGAACCCTCTTCCTGGCGGGCTCGCCATCAACATCACCAGGGTCATCTCGTCTGATCTTATACCGCAACGCACCACATACCGGGCATGCGTTCAGATCGTTGTATGCACCGCGGTAGAGGATGCAGTCATTAGGGCATGCATGTATCTTCTGCACCTCCAATCCTAGAGGGCATACGACCTTCTTTGCTGCGTATGTACTGTCGGGCAATTCGTTATCCTTCGGAAGCTTCTTCTTCAATATTTTCAGTAGCTTCTCAAATCCTTTGTCAGCCACAGCATTCTCTGCCTTCCACTGCAGCAATTCCAGTACGGTACCGAGCTTTGTGTTGCCATCTTCGCAATTGGGGTACAACCCTTTTTTGTGATCCTCTAACATGCGATCGAACTTCAGCTTCTCCTTTTGACTTTCGCATTGTGTCCTTGCATCGACAATGACCCGGCGAAGACCATCATTTGGTTCCTCTTGATCTTCAGCAGCTTCACCCGTTGCAGCATCATTGGGCACATCGTCTGGTTCCTCTTGATCTTCACCAGCTCCCCCCATTGCAGCATCACCGTATTCAGGGGGCACATAGTTGTCATCGTACTCTTCTTCTTCGCCGTCTTCCATCATAACCCCTATTTCACCGTGCCTCGTCCAAACATTATAGTGTGGCATGAAACCCTTGTAAAGCAGGTGGGAGTGAAGGATTTTTCGGTTAGAGTAAGACATCGTATTCACACATTGAGTGCATGGACAACACATAAAACCATTCTGCTTGTTTGCCTCTGCCACGTTTAGAAACTCACGCACGCCCTTAATGTACTCGGAGGTGTGTCTGTCACCGTACATCCATTGGCGGTTCATCTGCGTGCATTTATATATAATTAAGTGTGTCAAAAACCATTACAGAACATCATAAATAGATAATTAAGTGACCAATGGATAAAAGTTCATCATCACATTAAAACCAAAGTACATACATATATAGTTCTCATCTAACAACATATATAGCTCTCCATACACATCGAAACTATGTAAAACATTTCAACGCGAAAACAAATGCTATCATAATCGCAACCAAGGTAACAATTGATCCAACGGCATAATGATACCAAGCCTCGGTATGAATGGCATATTTTCTAATCTTTTTAATCTTCAACTGCATTGCATCCATCTTGATCTTGTGATCATCGACGACATCCGCAACATGCAACTCCAATATCATCTTCTCGTCCACAATTTTTTTTATTTTTTCCTTCAAGAATTTGTTTTCTTCTTCAACTAAATTTAACCTCTCGACAATAGGTTCCATCTTGATCTTGTGATCATCGATAACTTCCGCAACATGCAACTCCAATTCCATCTTCTCCTCCTCCATTTTTTCCAATTTTTTCTTTAACGAAATGTTTTCCTCTTCAACTAAATTTAACCTCTCCACAAGAGGGTCGGTTGGAATTTCCGGTTCAACTACCTCCTAGACATAATAAAACATCTATGCATGTCAGGTTGGTCGGCATAACTATCATAAGCACTAAAACAAATAGTTATAAATTAAAGATAATATACCACATCCGAATCGTAGACCGGACGAGGGCCCACGTGGGCGGATATCAAAACCATCGCACTATATAATAACAAGCAATAATAAACGTAAGAAAATTAGACAAATATCTATCTAAAGCAATAATAAAAGTAAGAAAAGCATGGACATAACCAGAGGCTCACCACGGTGGTGCCGGTGACGAGATCGGCGGGGGCGATCGACGGCGGCGAAGACGGGGACGGGACGTGACGGACCGCTAAACCTAGACAAATCTCGGAGAAAATAGAGCTTCGAGAGGAGAAAAGCTTAACTAGTGTGGCTCGGGCATTCCACCGAACATGTTGTGTGCATAGGAGGTGAGCTAGAGCACCACTAACCCCTGTCCCCCTCGGCCAGAAAAAAAACAGAGCAGTGAGCTCTGCTCTTGAGTGAGGGGGTTTATATAGGCAACTCACTGGTCCCGGTTGGTGCTACAAACCGGGGCTAAAGGGGAGCCTTTGGTCCCGGTTCATAAAACAAACCGGGACTAATAGTGGTGGGCCAGGAGCAAGAGCCATTGGTCCCGGTTTTTAGCTCCAACCGGGACCAATAGGTCCAGACGAACCGGGACCAATGGCCCACGTGGCCCGGCCGGCCCCCTGGGCTAACGAACCGGGTCCAGTACCCCCATTGGTCCCGGTTCTAGATTGAACCGGGGCTAATGGGCTGGACCAATGCCCTGCTTTCTACTAGTGTAACAAACTTCGTCTGTTTCGGAATAATTTCGGAGGCCGAAAACGGCTTGTAGAATTGAGTTTCGGATGATTTAGTGGTTGGCGTGCACTCTTCTAGCGTCTACCACCCTACCGTGAGCTCACCCACGGACAGATACTTCGACAATGACGTGCAGAACAATGTTACATGACTCTATTTCTGCAGCAGCAAGCCCTACATGCTAGTCTGGATGGAAGGAGAAGCCTCTTCGGTGCACCGAACACCCAAAAACATGCCGTTTTGCATGGTTTATCACCCATACCGCTACCACCCACATTTTTGTCCATGCACATGTGTTGTTCTTGGACAAAACTGTGCATGCCAGCTCTTCTACATTACATTCGTACTGTTCGAAAATAATAGGCCATTTCGAGTGGCGCAAAATGGCTCGTGGGCGCGAGCAAGTTACCCTGGAAGCCGGATTCACGATATCCCTCGTTGCTGAAATCCATTTGAGGTGTATCCGTAGAAAGACCGTACCCTGGCCATACGAACTCCGTTTGGGCTCCATGACCTGCCAAAACGACCGCAGCGAAAATTCGCATCCTTCTGTCACACACTTCGTCTGTTTCGGAATAATTTCGGAGGCCGAAAACGGCTTGCAGAATTGAGTTTCGGATGATTTAGTGGTTGGCGTGCACTCTTCTAGCGTCTACCACCCTACCGTGAGCTCACCCACGGACAGATACTGCGACAATGACGTGCAGAACAATGTTACATGACTCTATTTCTGCACCAGCAAGCCCTACATGCTAGTCTGGATGGAAGGAGAAGCCTCTTCGGTGCACCGAACACCCAAAAACTTGCCGTTTTGCATGGTTTATCACCCATACCGCTACCACCCACATTTTTGTCCATGCACATGTGTTGTTCTTGGACAAAACTGTGCATACCAGCTCTTCTACATTACATTCGTACTGTTCGAAAATAATAGGCCATTTCGAGTGGCGCAAAATGTCTCGTGGGCGCGAGCAAGTTACCCTGGAAGCCGGATTCACGATATCCCTCGTTGCTGAAATCCATTTGAGGTGTATCCGTATAACGACCGTACCCTAGCCATACGAACTCCGTTTGGGCTCCATGACCTGCCAAAACAACCGCAGCGAAAATTCGTATCCTTCTGCCACAAACTTCGTCTGTTTTGGAAAAATTTCGGACGCCGAAAACGGCTTGCAGTATTGAGTTTCGGATGATTTAGTGGTTGGCGTGCACTCTTCTAGCGTCTACCACCCTACCGTGAGCTCATCCACGGACAGATACTGCGACAATGACGTGCAGAACAATGTTACAAGACTCTATTTCTGCACCAGCAAGCCCTACATGCTAGCCTGGATGGAAGGAGAAGCCTCTTCGGTGCACCGAACACCCAAAAACTTGCCGTTTTGTATGGTTTATCACCCATACCGCTACCACCCACATTTTTGTCCATGCACATGTGTTGTTCTTGGACAAAACGGTGCAGACCAGCTCTTCTACATTACATTCGTACTGTTCGAAAATAATAGGCCATTTCGAGTGGCGCAAAATGTCTCGTGGGCGCGAGCAAGTTACCCTGGAAGCCGGATTCACGATATCCCTCGTTGCTGAAATCCATTTGAGGTGTATCCGTAGAACGACCGTACCCTGGCCATACGAACTCCGCTTGGGCTCCATGACCTGCCAAAACGACCGCAGCGAAAATTCGTATCCTTCTGTCACAAACTTTGTCTGTTTCGGAATAATTTCAGAGGCCGAAAACGGCTTGCAGTATTGAGTTTCGGATGATTTAGTGGTTGGCGTGCACTCTTCTAGCGTCTACCACCCTACCGTGAGCTCACCCATGGATAGATACTGCGACAATGACGTGCAGAACAATGTTACATGACTCTATTTCTGCACCAGCAAGCCCAACATGCTAGTCTGGATGGAAGGAGAAGCCTCTTCGGTGCACCGAACACCCAAAAACTTGCCGTTTTGTATGGTTTATCACCCATACCGCTACCACCCACATTTTTGTCCATGCACATGTGTTGTTCTTGGACAAAACTGTGCATACCAGCTCTTCTACATTACATTCGTACTGTTCGAAAATAATAGGCCATTTCGAGTGGCGCAAAATGGCTCGTGGGCGCGAGCAAGTTACCCTGGAGGCCGGATTCACGATATCCCTCGTTGCTGAAATCCATTTGAGGTGTATCCGTAGAACGACCGTACCCTGGCCATACGAACTCCGTTTGGGCTCCATGACCTGCCAAAACGACCGCAGCGAAAATTCGAATCCTTCTGTCACAAACTTCGTCTGTTTTGGAATAATTTCGGAGGCCGAAAATGGCTTGCAGAATTGAGTTTCGGATGATTTAGTGGTTGCGTGCACTCTTCTAGCGTCTACCACCCTACCGTGAGCTCACCCACGGACAGATACTGCGACAATGACGTGCAGAACAATGTTACATGACTCTATTTCTGCACCAGCAAGCCCTACATGCTAGTCTGGATGGAAGGAGAAGCCTCTTCGGTGCACCGAACACCCAAAAACTTGCCGTTTTGCATGGTTTATCACCCATACCGCTACCACCCACATTTTTGTCCATGCACATGTGTTGTTCTTGGACAAAACTGTCCATACCAGCTCTTCTACATTACATTCGTAATGTTCGATACTAATAGGCCATTTCGAGAGGCGCAAAATGGCTCGTGGGCGCGAGCAAGTTACCCTGGAAGCCGGATTCACGATATCCCTCGTTGCTGAAATCCATTTGAGGTGTATCCGTAGAACGACCGTACCCTGGCCATACGAACTCCGTTTGGGCTCCATGACCTGCCAAAACGACCGCAGCGAAAATTCGTATCCTTCTGTCACACACTTCGTCTGTTTCGGAATAATTTCCGACGCCGAAAACGGCTTGCAGAATCGAGTTTCGGATGATTTAGTGGTTGGCGTGCACTCTTCTAGCGTCTACCACCCTACCGTGAGCTCACCCACGGACAGATACTGCGACAATGACGTGCAGAACAATGTTACATGACTCTATTTCTGCACCAACAAGCCCTACAAGCTAGTCTGGATGGAAGGAGAAGCCTCTTCGGTGCACCGAACACCCAAAAACTTGCCGTTTTGCATGGTTTATCACCCATACCGCTACCACCCACATTTTTGTCCATGCACATGTGTTGTTCTTGGACAAAACTGTGCATACCAGCTCTTCTACATTACATTCGTAATGTTTGATAATAATAGGCCATTTCGAGTGGCGCAAAATGGCTCGTGGGCGCGAGCAAGTTACCCTGGAAGCCGGATTCACGATATCCCTCGTTGCTGAAATCCATTTGAGGTGTATCCGTAGAACGACCGTACCCTGGCCATACGAACTCCGTTTGGGCTCCATGACCTGCCAAAACGACCGCAGCGAAAATTCGTATCCTTCTGTCACACACTTCGTCTGTTTCGGAATAATTTCCGACGCCGAAAACGGCTTGCAGAATTGAGTTTCGGATGATTTAGTGGTTGGCGTGCACTCTTCTAGCGTCTACCACCCTACCGTGAGCTCACCCACGGACAGATACTGCGACAATGACGTGCAGAACAATGTTACATGACTCTATTTCTGCACCAACAAGCCCTACAAGCTAGTCTGGATGGAAGGAGAAGCCTCTTCGGTGCACCGAACACCCAAAAACTTGCCGTTTTGCATGGTTTATCACCCATACCGCTACCACCCACATTTTTGTCCATGCACATGTGTTGTTCTTGGACAAAACTGTGCATACCAGCTCTTCTACATTACATTCGTAATGTTCGATAATAATAGGCCATTTCGAGTGGCGCAAAATGGCTCGTGGGCGCGAGCAAGTTACCCTGGAAGCCGGATTCACGATATCCCTCGTTGCTGAAATCCATTTGAGGTGTATCCGTAGAACGACCGTAACCTGGCCATAAGAACTCCGTTTGGGCTCCATGACCTGCCAAAATGACCGCAACGAAAATTCGTATCCTTCTGTCACAAACTTTGTCTGTTTCGGAATAATTTCGGAGGCCGAAAACGGCTTGCAGAATTGAGTTTCGGATGATTTAGTGGTTGGCGTGCACTCTTCTAGCGTCTACCACCCTACCATGAGCTCACCCACGGACAGATACTGCGACAATGACGTGCAGAACAATGTTACATGACTCTATTTCTGCAACAGCAAGCCCTACATGCTAGTCTGGATGGAAGGAGAATCCTCTTCGGTGCACCGAACACCCAAAAACTTGCCGTTTTGCATGGTTTATCACCCATACCGCTACCACCCACATTTTTGTCCATGCACATGTGTTGTTCTTGGACAAAACTGTGCATACCAGCTCTTCAACATTACATTCGTAATGTTCGATACTAATAGGCCATTTCGAGTGGCGCAAAATGGCTCGTGGGCGCGAGCAAGTTACCCTGGAAGCCGGATTCACGATATCCCTCGTTGCTGAAATCCATTTGAGGTGTATCCGTAGAACGACCGTACCCTGGCCATACGAACTCCGTTTGGGCTCCATGACCTGCCAAAACGACCGCAGCGAAAATTCGTATCCTTCTGTCACACACTTCGTCTGTTTCGGAATAATTTCTGACGCCGAAAACGGCTTGCAGAATTGAGTTTCGGATGATTTAGTGGTTGGCGTGCACTCTTCTAGCGTCTACCACCCTACCGTGAGCTCACCCACGGACAGATACTGCGACAATGACGTGCAGAACAATGTTACATGACTCTATTTCTGCACCAACAAGCCCTACAAGCTAGTCTGGATGGAAGGAGAAGCCTCTTCGGTGCACCGAACACCCAAAAACTTGCCGTTTTGCATGTTTTATCACCCATACCGCTACCACCCACATTTTTGTCCATGCACATGTGTTGTTCTTGGACAAAACTGTGCATACCAGCTCTTCTACATTACATTCGTACTGTTCAAAAATAATAGGCCATTTCGAGTGGCGCAAAATGGCTCGAGAGCACGAGCAAGTTACCCTAGAAGCCGGATTCACGATATCCCTCGTTGCTGAAATCCATTTGAGGTGTATCCGTAGAACGACCGTACCCTGGCCATACGAACTCCGTTTGGGCTCCATGACCTGCCAAAACGACCGCAGCGGAAATTCGTATCCTTCTGTCACAAACTTCGTCTGTTTCGGAATAATTTCCGAGGCCGAAAACGGCTTGCAGAATTGAGTTTCGGATGATTTAGTGGTTGGCGTGCACTCTTCTAGCGTCTACCACCCTACCGTGAGCTCACCCACGGACAGATACTGCGACAATGACGTGCAGAACAATGTTACATGACTCTATTTCTGCACCAACATGCCCTACAAGCTAGTCTGGATGGAAGGAGAAGCCTCTTCGGTGCACCGAACACCCAAAAACTTGCCGTTTTGCATGGTTTATCACCCATACCGCTACCACCCACATTTTTGTCCATGCACATGTGTTGTTCTTGGACAAAACTGTGCATACCAGCTCTTCTACATTACATTCGTACTGTTCAATAATAATAGGCCATTTCGAGTGGCGCAAAATGGCTCGAGAGCGCGAGCAAGTTACCCTAGAAGCCGGATTCACGATATCCCTCGTTGCTGAAATCCATTTGAGGTGTATCCGTAGAACGACCGTACCCTGGCCATACGAACTCCGTTTGGGCTCCATGACCTGCCAAAACGACCGCAGCGAAAATTCGTATCCTTCTGTCACAAACTTCGTCTGTTTCGGAATAATTTAGGAGGCCGAAAACGGCTTGCAGAATTGAGTTTCAGATGATTTAGTGGTTGGCGTGCACTCTTCTAGCGTCTACCACCCTACCGTGAGCTCACCCACGGACAGATACTGCGACAATGACGTGCAGAACAATGTTACATGACTCTATTTCTGCACCAACAAGCCCTACATGCTAGTCTGGATGGAAGGAGAAGCTTCTTCCACTAGTAGATAAAGGGGGATCAGACCCGGTTCATTTGGGCCTTTAGCCCCGGTTCTGGAACCGGTGCAACAGGGTCGGTACTAATGCTCTGACCCTTTAGTCCCGGTTCAATCCAGAACCGGGGCAAAAGGGTGTCCACGTGGCCTGTGCACCGAGTCCAGGCAGGAGGGGCTTTAGTCCCGGTTGGTGGTTCCAACCGGGACCAAAAGGCATCCACGTGTCAGCATTTCTGTAGCTGTGGTTTTTGTTTTTTTTTTTGAAAGGGGAGGGGGGGTTTTAGGTTTTGGGGGTTAATTTAGGTGTTTGATATATTGTGTTAGCTAGCTAATTAATAGAGAGAAGTGTTCTCTCTTATGTCCGTGCTTTTGGTCGACGCTACATACTACACATACGTATATATATATGGACTAGAGTCACGCTAGCTAGCTAGCTAGCTGCTAGCTACTAAGCAAACGAAGGAACAGAAGATCTCGTATATATAATCAACATATATATATATGCATACAGAGAGAAGTAATAATATCGACCACCTCTCCTTCTCCGAGAGATTGGTCGAACAACAAGTTCTCGTATATCTATCCGACACTACCGGGCACATATATACAATAATTATCTCTTACAAAAATAATCTCCTAACACATGGATGCAGGGTCCACATAGTATTCTCCGTCTTCAGCGATCACGTGTTCAAGGAAGAATGCCGCCAATTCCTCTTGAATTGCTCGCAGACGATCTGGTGTTAGGAGTTCATCCCGCATCCGAAACATCTAATTTGAAGTAGGGGGTCAATACATGAAATGATGCTATAAATTTGTGAATATTATTGATTGCTTACGCACTTTAAATTGTTCATCAATGTAGCCCCGCTCACAGGTCGTGTGGCGGATGGACTCGCAAATGTAGTATCCACAATAATCATTCCCGGGTTCCTGCCACAACCACTTTACAAGAAATAGAGCTCAATCAAACTGATAAGCAAGAATGCCAAATTGGTATTGATGAAACTAGCTAGCGCTTGAATCAAGATATAGGAGATGCGCGCGCGGAACATGCTACTATATAGTACTTACTTTCGGGTATCTAAATTGTAGCTTCTTCGGTAGTCCCGGAGCTTTTTTGATGAATGTTTTCCAAGCCCTGCCAGACAAAGGAAACAATTAGGAGATATCAGAAATGAAGTTGCTGATATATATGCATGGTGGATAATATTGATCGATTTAACTTACCTGGCTAGCATTTGAGTCATGTCCGCATACTCCTCGGGATCTTTACGTTTAGAGTCGAAGACAGTTCCTATTCCCTTCTCAAGCTTAATCTCTAAGAGAATATAGTGGAAGCTGCGCACGAATGCATGAGATCATTACATCACTATAAACTTGACTGATATATATAAGGGAAACCAAATATGCACAAGACATTAACACTCACTTGAAATTGTAAGGAAAGAGTATTATATCTTTGTTTTCATTTACCACCAACGATCGTAGCAAGTTGGTCTCGGTATCGCCGGGACACAATTTAACCTCGGTTGCATCTATGAGGTATGTGTTAATAAACCCAATATCACCTACTTGTCTTTTCTTCAATTCGACGATCTTCAATCTGCATAATATAGTGAGGATAATTATAAATACATGCAATGAAGATCAGCTATATAGAGAGACTTAATGACAGAAGTAGTACTACTTACAGACAGTAGCAGGTGATCGTTGTTTTATCGAGGGCCAATTGATTGAAAAATTGATAGAACTCCTCAAATGGAACAGGCAACAGGTCAATTCCAACGAGGTCATGCTCTGGTTTAACTCTCAAATACAAGTTATTCCTCCCCCCAGACTCTCTGCAGATTTTCATGTACCAATCATGCAATCTTCGCATATTCGTTGATAGAGATCTTTCATTTTTTACGAGAGGCTTTTTGTACTCGTATCTTTCTATCTGCACGTCCATGAAATCATAGTGTACATCGTCGGACGCGTAATCTGCAAGATTGGTATAACCGGGCACCATCCTCGGATCATTAGCGACCATGTCGCTAGACACCTTGAGCGGGGGGCACGATTGGTTCGCTTGTTCGCCGAGCTGGGCAATTTGTTTCCCAGCTCGCCCTTCTGCTAACCTCTGATCACTTTTTGTACTTCCGGACCGCTTGGCATCTTGAAATGTCTTTTGAATAATGCGGTCATAGTTGCCCTTCGGCTTACTTTTCGCTGGTTGCTTCAGGGCAGCAAGAGTGCGCTTTGCTTTCACTGCATCTATCTTCTCCTCTGGAGGTGGATGTCTCTGTGCTTTCAACCCTTCAAAAAAGTCCTTCACTTCGCCTTCAGCGATCTTCGTGTTTTCCTCGTCGGACCTCTCGTACGGCAACTTCTCTAGAGGCGTGAGAGAAGGACCGAATCTGCATCGCCTCCCGCCTCTGGCTGTACTGGTAGACGTCGCCGGACCAGACGAAGCGGCTGTCTTTTTTACTTGCTTAGGCGCCGGAGCAGGAGCAGCCGGAGCGGCGGCAGGTCTCTTCCGCCCTTGCTGATTAGGCGAAGGAGGAGCTGGCTGTCTGCTCGGGCGCGCCGGCGGCGAAGGAGGCGGAGTGCCGCCACGCGCCGGCGGCGAAGGAGGCGGTGTGCCGCCACGCGCCGGAGAAGGAGCCGGAGTGCCCTGATGGTCACTCGCCGGAGAAGGAGCCGGAGTGCCCTGATGGTCACTCGCCGGAGGAGGAGGCGGTGGAGGAGGCGGAGTGCCCTGACTCGTCGCAGGAGGAGGAGGAGGCGGAGGCGTCCAGTTGAGAATGTTGATTAGGTCCTTCCGCCATAGGCATGGAGTCTTCAGTGAAGAACCCAGCCGAGTCTCCCCTTCACCGGTAGGGTGGTCAAGCTGGAGCTCCTCAAATCCCTCCGTTATTTCGTCGACCATCACCCTAGCATATCCTTCTGGAATCGGCCGGCAGTGAAAAGTGTCGTCTGGTCCAGAAGGATAAACAGAGCCAGCAGCCGCCTTGACCTTCAGATTCATCCACTGTGCCATAAGGTGGCAATTTTGTGCCTCCGTGATAGCATCCACAGGATTCCTGGCAGTAGCCGTCAAGGCAAGCTCTGGCTGAGGCAGCTCGGTGGAAGCCACGCTGCTTCTTCGCTGAGATGGCGGGGTAGCTTCGGGGGAAGCTTCGGCAATTCTTTCCCGATCTGCTTCCCGTTCCTCTATCGCTTGTATTCTGGCCCGCAGCGCCTGGATTTCGGTCATCTCCATTTTCTTCCTCCTGTCGTGGCATTTGTAGCCTCCTGCGTCCGGAAACCCAGCACGCCACGGAAGGGAGCCTGGCGTGCCTCGTGTCCGTCCAGGGTGCTCAGGATTCCCGAGGGCCATTGTCAGCTCGTCGTTCTCTCTGTCGGGGATGAACGTCCCTGCATGCGCTGCTTTGATATACTGCCGCATCTTCCTGAGTGGTGTTTCCAATTGCTTGTCCGTCCAAATGCACCACCCTGTTACAGGGTCCAAGGATCCGCCAGCCCCGAAGAACCAAGTCCGGCAACGTTCTGGCCAGTGCATTGTCTCTGGTTCGATCCCTTTCTGAAGCAGATCATTCTCAGCCCTGGCCCACTTAGGCCGGGCTACGAGGTAGCCGCCCGACCCCGTGCGATGGTGATGCATCTTCTTTGCAGCATTTATCCGGTTTGTCTCCGACATCTTCTGACACTTTTCCGACTTCTTATGGGCCACAAATGCGGGCCAGTCATCTTTGATCTTCTCATATATGCCCACGAATTCTGGAGTCGTTTTCTCTCTGACAAACGTATTCAGTTTTTTCTTCCATGCCCTGAATTGGTCTGCCATCTTCTGAAGTGCAGCAGACTTGATTAAGTCCTCTATAACTGGCTTCGCCGGATCAACCTCTCGCGGTAGGACGAAGTTTGTCTTCAGCTCAGTCCAAAGATCTTCTTTCTGCATATCAGTGACATAAGTCACCTGAGCGTCTTTTGCAGCCGGCTTTAACCATTGATGGATGCTGATCGGGATCTTGTCCCTAACCAGAACCCCGCACTGATTAACAAATTCGTTCTTTGTGCGGATGGGTGCAATCGGCTCGCCGGAGCGCGAGATTTCTGAGATCTCAAACTTTTCATCCGGCCTCAACTTTTTCTTCGCTCCTCGTCTCTTTACCGAAGATTTGCTCGATCCGGAGGGCTAGAAAAGGAACAAAGACGAGAGTTAATGAATGAATCAATTAACTAGTCAGCACATGCTTAACTAACATATATACCTCCTGGCCGGACTCGGTTCGGTCACCGGAGCCAGCATCAGGGTCTCCTTCTTGCACCGGCATTGGGTCACCGGAGCCGTCCTCACGGTCTACTTCTTCCATGTGCATTGGGTCACCGAATTCATCAATATCATAGCCTAGATCTTCCAGCCGCAGCTCTTGTTCGACCTGCTCATCGGTGTCGTTGAGAAACGACCTGACGGCATTTTGTCCGTCTGCGATTATGTCCATCAACATCGCTTCTTGTGCTAGGTCTCGGGTGTTGTCGTCCATTGTTTCTACAAATATTTACAACATGCCAATTATTATTCAAACATGACAGATGGATATATTAATGGCAAACGTAGAACTAGCTTCAACCCTCGACTGCTCGGCGATCCACAAACCCTAGACCCCCTCATGTCACATTTTGTCTAGCTAGTGTCAAAGGATTCAACAAAACCAATACTTCATCATTAGGCAAAAGTAACAGTAGAATGATGGTACGAAGCTCTCCAAAGTTGTTTTGGAACGGAGTCCCAGATAAGATAATCCATAACAAAAGACGGATTAACCTATCAGGAACTCCGTTCCAAAACATCTTTGCATAACTTCGTACCAACATGCCCCGGTTACTTCTGGCAAATGATGAAGTCATGGAATTTTTCAATACTTTGACACTAGCTAGGCAACCTCTCTCGACCCCTCGACCCCCGACTGCTCGGCGATCCACAAACATTTTTTGCTGTATTTAGAGTTGCTTTATTTATTTTACTTCCTTTATTTATTTTCTTTGTTGCTTTATTTATTTTATTTTGTTTATACTTAATTACAACAAAATACTTATTGTTGCTATTTATTTCTAAGTTGTTTTTTGCTGTATTTAGAGTTGCTTTATTTATTTTATTTTCTTTGTTTATTTCTAAGTTGTTTTTTGCTGTATTTAGAGTTGCTTTATTTATTTTACTTTCTTTATTTATTTTCTTTGTTGCTTTATTTATTTTATTTTGTTTATACTTACAACAAAATACTTATTGTTGCTATTTATTTTTCAAGTTTGTTTTGTTTTGTTTTGTTTTGTTAGTGCAAGTAGTATTGAAATTTGAATAGTACAAACGGACAATGGTATCATACTCGTTTGTTACAAAGTTGGCATGGTATCATCATAATAGTTGCGAAAATAACTCTTCACTTTTTCTTCGCTTGTGTCATTTGCTTATTGCGCCGTAACCATGGATAATCTTCATCGTTTATCAGGATGCTTAGGTCAGCCTTGACTTTGAAGGGAGGAATTTCATGAAACTTTTCATAATCTTCAGACATGTCTGTCTTGCCCTCCACTCCCAGGATGTCCCTTTTTCCTGAAAGAACTATGTGGCGCTTTGGCTCATCGTATGATGTATTCGCTTCCTTATCTTTTCTTTTTCTCGGTCTGGTAGACATGTCCTTCACATAGATAACCTGTGCCACATCATTGGCTAGGACGAACGGTTCGTCATTGTATCCAAGATTTTTCAGATCCACTGTTGTCATTCCGTACTGTGGGTCTACCTGTACCCCGCCTCCTGACAGATTGACCCATTTACACTTAAACAAAGCGACCTTAAAATCATGTCCGTAGTCAAGTTCCCATATGTCCACTATGTAACCATAATATGTGTCCTTTCCCCTCTCGGTTGTTGCATCAAAGCGGACACCGCTGTTTTGGTTGGTGCTCTTTTGATCTTGGACAATCGTGTAAAATGTATTTCCATTTATCTCGTATCCTTTGTAAATCAATACAGTCGAAGATGGTCCCCTGGACAACAAGTACAACTCATCACAAACAGTGTTGTCACCTCTGAGACGTGTTTCCAACCAACTGCTGAAAGTCCTGATGTGTTCACGTGTAATCCAGTCGTCGCACTGCTCCGGGTGTTTGGAGCGCAGACTGTTCTTGTGTTCATCGACATACGGGGTCACCAATGTAGAGTTCTGTAGAACTGTGGAGTGTGCTTGAGACCAAGAATAACCGTCCCTGCATATTATTGAGTCCCTTCCAAGCGTGCCTTTTCCAGTCAGTCTGCCCTCGTACCGCGATTTAGGGAGACCTATCTTATTAAGGCCAGGAATGAAGTCAACACAAAACCCGATGACATCCTCTGTTTGATGGCCCATGGAGATGCTTCCTTCTGGTCTGGCGCGGTTACGGACATATTTCTTTAGGACTCCCATGAACCTCTCAAAGGGGAACATATTGTGTAGAAATACGGGCCCCAGAATGACAATCTCGTCGACTAGATGAACTAGGACGTGTGTCATGATATTGAAGAAGGATGGTGGGAACACAAGCTCGAAACTGACAAGACATTGCGCCACATCACTCCTTAGCCTTGGTACGATTTCTGGATCGATCACCTTCTGAGAGATTGCATTGAGGAATGCACATAGTTTCACAATGGCTAATCGGACGTTTTCCGGTAGAAGCCCCCCTCAATGCAACCGGAAGCAGTTGCGTCATAATCACATGGCAGTCATGAGACTTTAGGTTCTGGAACTTTTTCTCTGCCATATTTATTATTCCCTTTATATTCGACGAGAAGCCAGTCGGGACCTTCATACTGAGAAGGCATTCAAAGAAGATTTCTTTCACTTCTTTCGTAAGAGCATAGCTGGCAGGACCTTCATACTGCTTCGGAGGGATGCCGTCTTTTTCGTGCAAACGTTGCAGGTCCTCCCGTGCCTCAGCTGTATCTTTTGTCTTTCCATACACGCCCAAGAAGCCTAGCAGGTTCACGCAAAGGTTCTTCGTCACGTGCATCACGTCGATTGAAGAGCGGACCTCTAGGTCTTTCCAGTAGGGTAGGTCCCAAAATATAAATTTCTTCTTCCACATGGGTGCGTGTCCCTCATCGTCATTCGGAACAGCTAGTGCGCCGGGGCCCTTTCCGAAGATTACGTGTAAATCATTGACCATAGCAAGTACGTGATCACCGGTACGCATGGCGGGCTTCTTCCGGTGATCTGCCTCGCCTTTGAAATGCTTGCCTTTCTTTCGACATTGATGGTTGGTCGGAAGAAATCGACGATGGCCCAGGTACACATTCTTCCTGCACTTGTCCAGGTATATACTTTCAGTGTCATCTAAACAGTGCGTGCATGCGTGGTATCCTTTGTTTGTCTGTCCTGAAAGGTTACTGAGAGCGGGCCAATCGTTGATGGTCACGAACAGCAACGCCTTTAGGTCAAATTCCTCCTGTTTGTGCTCATCCCACGCACGTACACCGTTTCCATTCCACAGCTGTAAAAGTTCTTCAACTAATGGCCTTAGGTACACATCAATGTCGTTGCCGGGTTGCTTAGGGCCTTGGATGAGAACTGGCATCATAATGAACTTCCGCTTCATGCACATCCAAGGAGGAAGGTTATACATACATAGAGTCACGGGCCAGGTGCTGTGATTGCTGCTCTGCTCCCCGAAAGGCTTAATGCCATCCGCGCTTAGAGCAAACCATACGTTCCTTGCGTCCTTTGCAAACTCCTCCCAGTACTTTCTCTCGATTTTTCTCCATTGCGACCCGTCAGCGGGTGCTCTCAACTTCCCGTCTTTCTTACGGTCCTCACTGTGCCATCGCATCAACTTGGCATGCTCTCTGTTTCTAAACAAACGTTTCAACCGTGGTATTATAGGAGCATACCACATCACCTTCGCAGGAACCCTCTTCCTGGCGGGCTCGCCATCAACATCACCAGGGTCATCTCGTCTGATCTTATACCGCAACGCACCACATACCGGGCATGCGTTCAGATCGTTGTATGCACCGCGGTAGAGGATGCAGTCATTAGGGCATGCATGTATCTTCTGCACCTCCAATCCTAGAGGGCATACGACCTTCTTTGCTGCGTATGTACTGTCGGGCAATTCGTTATCCTTCGGAAGCTTCTTCTTCAATTGAGTGAGGGGGTATTCCACCGAACATGTTGTGTGCATAGGAGGTGAGCTAGAGCACCACTAACCCCTCTCCCCCTCGGCCAGAAAAAAAACAGAGCAGTGAGCTCTGCTCTTGAGTGAGGGGGTATATATAGGCAACTCACTGGTCCCGGTTGGTGCTACAAACCGGGGCTAAAGGGGTGCCTTTGGTCCCGGTTCATAAAACAAACCGGGACTAATAGTGGTGGGCCAGGAGCAAGAGCCATTGGTCCCGGTTTTTAGCTCCAACCGGGACCAATAGGTCCAGACGAACCGGGACCAATGGCCCACGTGGCCCGGCCGGCCCCCTGGGCTAACGAACCGGGTCCAGTACCCCTATTGGTCCCGGTTCTAGATTGAACCGGGGCTAATGGGCTGGACCAATGCCCTGTTTTCTACTAGTGTATGTAATGTTGTTAAGAAATTTATTTGTTTTAAATACACATATATAACCAGTAGCCCATGATGCTTTGTGTGATTCTGAAAAGAATCAGATGAAGTATCCATGGTATAGCATTCTTAAAGAGTTGACTGTTTGTGCAGGCTTCACTAGTTGCGGCAACTGCGCGAGACGCAGAGGTTGCCGAACTAAACCGGAAGCTCAAGGTGGCAAACGCAGACCTCGACGTGTCAACCGGCGTTTTGATGAAACACAAGGTATGCCGATTTTTAAAATGTCAATAAGACCTAATTGATTGTGTATGTTTACAAACTCTAATGTTATATTCTGTGTTACATAGTTGGCGCCGCTAAGCTCGAGGCCCTCAAGGGCGAGGTTGCCAAGGCCAAGAAGGAGGCCGAGGCGAACAAGGTAGCCGCTGACAAAGCGGCTGCCGAATTGGAGGCCGAAAAGGCCGAGTGCGAGAAGCACAAATCTAGGGTGTCCGAAGTCGAGATTGAACTTAACGACGCCATCCGGAAGTGTGAGGCATTGGAGAAGAAGACTTCAGAACAAGCATCCGAGTTGTCAGCGGCAGTAAAGTCTGCCCAGGACGCGCGAGGCGAGGCACACAGCGCCTGTGAAGAAATCAAGCAAGCGCGACAGATAGCATCTGGTAAGACATTTCTCTTACAGAGCATCTTCGGAGGGCGGAAGTATATTGGGCTGACACGATTGTGGAGTTCTCCAGGCGTGTTTGCTGATCTTACGAGGAGCAGCGCAGACGCCACCCAGTATTTCCGAGCCCTGGAGGGGGACAACATGGAAAAGTTGTTTTGGTCGCACTTCGAGGCGCCAAAACATCAGGTGCCCCTCAGCGACCAGATGAAGCAGCTGGTCGAGCTGCACACCATAGCGAGTTCAGCCATGAAGGACTTAATAGTCCGGTTATGGCCCGCTGAGCCAATCCTAAGTAGTTACTTCGGATTGGTGAAGCGGCTCGTCGAGGCGAGTCCATGGGTCGACGCATTAACTCGTTCGACCTGCATAGAAGGTGCTCGGATGGCCTTCGCTCGCGTCAAAGTGCACTGGGCGAAGATGAATGCAATGCACATAGCTACTGTTGGCCCGCCCACAAGCAAGGAGTACCGCAAGCCGGAGAAGTACTTCGAGGACATCATCGAAGGTGCCCGCCTTGTAGAAGTCCAGTGTTCGAAAGATGTTGTCTTCGAGTGGTTGTATCCGGATATAAAGACTAGGCTTATGAATCCGATGTATATATAACTTTTGCGCTATTTATAATATCAGTGTTTTTTTACCTCCTATGTGACTGTTTATCTTAAATCTGAAAGTTTTCAGTCGTCGGCTTCAGCCCCCAAGTACTGGGGTGTTCGGTCATATGCAAATACACTCTTTATCCAACGTCTTGGTCCGTATAGGAGGTGTATGCGGAGCGAACCAGGCAATCAGACTATGCGGCGTCATTCCTTTCACTTAGTCGTAGGAGTTTGACAAGTGGGGCCTGGTACTAGCCCCTGGTGCGGATAAAGTATCCAATGGCACTTGGATGGGCGAAAAAAAAATCAACTCTTTGTATAACACGGGGTAGATCTCTATCGATTGTAGTATAAAACTAAGTCACCGGATTGCTGACCGGGTTCTCGCATATCATGACAGTCAGTTTTCTGCTTTCTCTACTGAGGTACTTGACCGGAATAGCCAGAAGTACTTTCACAGTAGTTCTCCCTTTACACCCTAGCCGAACAATCGGGAACGTAGGGGTAAGCACAGGAGCTGGGCAACCCAACTATTGACCCAAGACATGATTCGGAACTGATGCATATAATGCAAATATCTAGGACGCCGATCACTCCCTATAGGTGTTTGGTATTTTCAACATATACCAGGGCTGACTACAGCCCCTGGTAATAAACCCTTATTAACAAGGCACATATGCAATCTGATGCGGGAAGAGAACATTCGACGATGAGTGAATAAAACACTGGATATAATACGAATAGAACTGCTCTACTAATATCCCTCTATAGTACGGTGAGCCGCAAACTTTACAGATAATGCCGATGACCTTTTTTGGACATTTTACATGCCAAGAAGGTATATAACAAGAAGGAGAAAAAAAGGTTGTAACACTCCAAATTTTTGGGTTTGGTTTTTCTTCCAAAACTTTTGGTCTTTTGGAAGGGGGTTGTTTGATCTTCTCTTAAGACCCTTCTAAAATCTCTTCTGGCCAAAGTTTGTGCGTTTTTCTCAAGCTTGCTTTTTGGTCTTGAAAGATTCTTCTGATGTTAGCTCAACACAAGTCATTTTCTTAGAAATTTGTTTGGTTCTTTTAAACTTCTCAGGTTTAACCTTGGACTTATCTTCCTCTCCAACCTTCATCTTGCCATGACCCCAACAGAATATTTCTCTCCAAGACCCCCTACACCTTAGGCAAGTCTCTCATCAATTCCAGTATGTTTCAACCTTATTGGAATTTTTTCTCTATTTATTCTACTCCAAAAACTATTTCTGTCATGTATAGTGGACCTTGGTGATTTACAAAGGAACCACCATATCCATCTTGTTATTTGACTCCAAACTAACTTCCCTAGATAGTCATTAGTACCCACAACCTAAATCCATCTTGTTTCACTGGTCCACAGTTCAAATTTTTCAAATTTTACATGCTGCAAGTTTGGACCAGATTTGCAAAATTTGGTGAAATTCATATTTATCTTCTTCCAAAAATTCTGTGAAAATTCAGGCAGCCTCTAGATGCATCAAGAGGCCACTCCACCAAATATCAGCCCCAGAAACATTTCCCACATGCCAGAATCATTTCATCGAAGACCTAGCATACACTGTTTTGTCAGTTTCAGAAACTACTAACTGAAGATCAGTGCAGTTCGTCAGTTCGTCAGAGCCGCAGCGTCAATCTCGCAAGTGCCCGCCTTGGATCGATGCTCACTGCACCTCCTGCTTATCCAGCACGCCGCACGCTTGCTTGGCTACTTTCGGGCGTCGGTGGCGCCCTGGCCCGACCACGCCGGCGACTTCCACGGCAACAGAACCTCCCGTGGCGGCCGACAGGGAGGATCCTACAGCTCGACGCTGTTTGGCGCCGCCCAAGTCACCCCAGCGCTACACATGGCCTTCTCCACTGCCAGCGCACGCCTGCAGCACGTCGCCGTGGCCTGGCGCGCACAGTGCGCGTTCTCTGCCGCCAACGTGCCGCACGGCCGTTCCATCGTGGGCAGCCCGTAATCACCCCTCCCCTGCTGAGTTAGGCACGGGAATGGAACCAGTGCACCTCCTAGTCGATGCTCAAGCCCCTAAACCCGCCGTCCAGCCACTGCATCGCCGTAATCGCTCGCGGGACTTATTCCGTTCACGGCAACCGCCTCGGGCCAGCTATATAAAGCGCCCCCGAGCTCGTTCTCGAGCCCGCACACCTCCACCATCTCCCTAGACCGCGCCCAGCCTCTGGAAGAGCCTTGAGGGGCCCTTCTTCCCTAACTCCGGCCAACTCCTTCCGCCTCGGGCTCCAGCAGCGTTCTCTCCGGTGAGGACTCCTCCGCCACCCTGGACTCGAGCATAGCACCCTGACACCTACCTGAGCCTAACCCCCACTCCAATTTGACCCCAGAGATCCTCTCCGACGAGGCCCACGACCACCCGAGCCGCCGTCCGCCGGAGACAGGGTCGCCATCGACATGGGGCTCGCCGACGCTCAACTCCACCACCAATCGACGCGGAAGAACACCAGGAAGCTGTACGTACCACTCCCCCCTAGCTCGCCGTGGATCGGCGCCGGCGACCACCGCAGCATCTGGCGCCGGCGCAACTCTGTTTCAGAGTTTAAACCCGACGAGTGGGACCCCTCGTCAGCCTCTCATCTCTCTCCGAACCGTTTTTCTGGAATGCGCCTTCGGGCAAAGTACGTCTTCGTCTTCAGTTGGCGTACTGCGTACCAGTTCGCTTTTCTGTTTTTTATTCTACCCCGTGAATTTTTTTTGTTTCATTACAGATGAGTCCCTGGACTGAAACTCTAATATCTTTTTAACTAAAGATGATTTTTAGTTGATTCTTTTTCTGTCCTCTTTAGTTTTCTGTCTAGTTTTTTGTCATATTTATGTGAAATTTTTTGGAGCAACTTTCTTTGCACGCTCGGTATTTATGTTAGTATCCGTTTATTTGATTACGTAGATACCGAAGGACGTGACGGAGCCGCGAACCTCACCGAGTTAGACTCCGACTACTCCGAACCAGGCAAGCATGTTTGAACTTTTGATATGATGGATGTGTTGCATGTTTGCTCGAGTAGTTCTTTTCATAAGCATGGTTATATAAGCATTGTGTATGGTTACATTTCATGCAAGCAAGCTTCGGGTGAGCCCCGTATGATAATGATTGAACCACCCCGATCATGTGGTGACATGATGGGTGGAGTATTGGTATTGTTGAAGCATGCCAGTAGTTGGTTAACCTAGTGTCCGCGTGGATCGAATCATGATCCCACTCACCTCCTTTTGGTACTGTCATATGCCATCTGTTGTGATTACGGTCTAGTCAGTTGTAAATCACTTTCCGAGTACACACCAAGTAGAGGGGCCAGGATGAGGGTTCCATGGCCCTGGATTAAAGCCCGTCATCCGGTCAGGGGGCATGGGTGTTTCCGGTTGGGACCGAGAGGGGGCACCCCTTAGAGCGCGCTGATACGTCCAAAATGCATCACTATTTTATATCGTAAATTATCCTTATTCATTGATATATTTCACATTACGATGATGTTCTTATGTTGTTTTGGCCTATTTTACACAGTTTGCAACTTTCCTGTGCCGAAGCAGCAGATGCAGGATTCAGCGGTAAAAAGTGGACGCTGAGTTGCTGAAGAAGAATACCTCCAAATTACCTGAAATCGATGGAGGGTATTTTCCAGACGGATCACGAAGGCACGCAAAAGGGCAACCAGAGGGGGGCCACAGGGCGTCCAGGCGCCCTGGGGGGGCAGCCCCACCCCTAGCCGCGCCGGGGGGCGCCTGGAGCCCCTGGCCCACCTCCGGCTGCCCCCTTTTGCCTATATACTCCTCGTTATCCGAAAACCCTAAAAACAAGAGTTTTGACGGAGTTCCGCCTCCGCTCCGTGGTGGAAACCTACAGAGAAGAAAAAGCCATCTCCGGCGGGCAGATTTCGCCGGGGAGATCACCTCCCGGAAGGGGAGATCATCGCCATCGTCATCACCATCGTCACGGGCATCATCGAGATCATCATCAACATCATCCCCAACATCAGCACCATCTCTATCTTCATCCAAATCTCATCTCACAATTGCAACTTGTGTTGTAACCCGTACTATCTATCCTCTCTACTCCATCAGTGTTGATTTCTACTTTGTGGTGAATGCTATTGAGTTTTGTTGGAGAAATATCATTATGTCCAGATTGTTTATCATCCATTTATCTCCACTGATCATGATCTCTTTTATGTCTTGTGAGTAGTTACCTTAGTTCTTGAGGACATGGGAAAAGTCTTGTTGTTAGTAGTCATATGCTGTTGAAGTAATATGTGTTGTTTGATACTTAAGTTGTGTTGTTATTCTAGTAGTGGTGTTGTGTGAGTCGAACACTCAACACTTCGCCTTATTAAGGACCTAGGGGAATACATTGTGTACAAAGAATGCTTACGGTGGGTTGCCGGAGTGACAGAAACCTGAACCCCAGTTTGCACGCTTTTGCACAAGGGAACAATGGATCATCGATCGTATTGCTATGGTTAGGCTTTTGCCTTAAATACTATCTTGTATTTGCGGATGCTTGCAAGGTGTTTAATCATAAGAGTGCACTCATCATAGTCTAGAGAGTGTACTAGCATAGATCCACCCGCTCAACACTTATGAACACATAACATTGTACCGATACGGAATATGGCGAAAGCACATGACTACCTCTCCCCCCTGTCCTTAAGAACGCTTTAGCCTATATAAGTTCAGTTGCTAGGCCTCTCCTTTGCTCAGAAAGGATTGGGCCACTTGTTACTCTCAGTGCCTTTTACTTTGCCTGCTTTTACTTTCCTGTTGCTTATATCAAGAAAACCCCTAAAAAGTTATCTTTCAGTGCTTGCAGTAATTCCTTGCTCAGAATCGCTTATCAATACCTTCTGCTCCTCGTTGGGTTCGACACTCTTACTTATCGAAAACGCTGCAATAGATCCCTTACGGTTGTGGGTCATCAAGTACCGTTTTCTGGCGCCGTTGCCGGGGAGTGTAGCGCTATTGGTAAAGTGAAACTGGTAAGGAAGTTTTTATATTTCTGTTTTATTTATTTTTGCTGTTGCTGCTCTTTGTCCTTATGGACAACCTTGCTATTGGATCATTGCTTGTGGGAAGACGCCCCACACCTGTGGTGGTTGCTCCTCCCCCTACTGAAATTGTGCCGTATAAAATACCAGCTGGTATTATCAATTATGTTTTGGCTAATCGTTATGCAGGAGACAGACATCCCGGTGAACACTTGCTATATCTGTCACAACTATGTTCATTATTTAAGCTTGCAGGTGTATCAATGGAGTTTGTCATGAGGAAATTGTTCGCCGTATCGCTTATAGATAAAGCTCTAGATTGGTATAAGCTTCTCGATAACTCGCACTTGCTTGATTGGCAAGAGCTTATGTCTCTCTTTTATACTAAGTTTTATCCTCTTCATGAAATTCATCGAGACAGGAACTATATCTATAACTTTAGGTCTCGTGATGGAGAAAGCATTGCTCAAGCTTGGGGGAGATTGAAGTCCCTAATGCTCAAATGTCCTATTCATGAGCTCCCCAAGGAAATTATACTTACAAATTTTTATGCCAGGCTTTCTCGTCAGGATAAGGAGATGCTGGATGCCTCCTCTAGTGGGGTATTTCAGACAAAGAGTGTTGAAGAAAGGTGGGATCTCATTGAAAGGATCCAGAGGAATACCGAAGATTGGGAAATCGATAAAGGTATTGAACCCGCTATTAATTATGAGCATGATTATATTGAGAGCTATGTGAAAACTGATTACTTCAATACTTTTTGCTCTAAGATTGGTCTTGATTCCGATCTAATGATTGATTTCTGTAAGGATTTTGCCTCTCACGTTGATTCTTTTAAAAAGAAGAGAGACCAGCATCATGAACCTTTTAAAGAGCTACCTGTTGATATTCATGTTGCTGACCCTATTTTGCCCGCAGTTATATATGAAAAGCCTCCTTTTCCCGCAAGGATAAGGGAGCACTCTCTTGTGACAGGCGTAATAAATAAAAGTGAGAGAAGAATTGATGAGCCTGAGGACCAGATCAAGGTCGATCCTCAAGTTGCATTGATTAAAGACCTTCTTACTAATGATGTTTTGGATTCCAATGTAAATTTTTATGTTGTTTCCACTAACCTTGTCACAGCCAAGAATAAAGGCCCAATTTCAGGTACTCCAGTGGTATCTGTTAAAATAGGAGATCACAATTATTATGGGCTATGCGATTTGGGATCGAGTGCAAGTGCTATCCCCTATTCACTTTATGAAGAGATCATCGGTGAGATTTCCCCTTGTGAACTTGAAGGAGTTGATGTTACCATTCATCTTGCAAACATAACAACTATCTCTCCTATCGGAATTGTGAGGGACGTTGAAGTCCTATGTGGAAAGGTAAAATACCCTACCGACTTTCTAGTACTTGGTTCAGAGAGGGATAATTTTTGTCCTATTATTTTTGGTAGACCTTTTCTTAGAACTTGTGGAGCTATAATAGATTGCAAGAAAGGTAAAGTTTCTGTTGAATTCAATGGTGAGCCATATGAATTTAATTTTTCTAAGTTCTCTAAGCAGCCTTGTGGTACCGATTTACCTAGTGATGATAAAATTATTGAATGTATTGCTTCTATTGCTATTCCCCCTAATGATCCTTTGCAACAATATATGGAGGACCACGAGAATGATTTGCATATGCAGGAAAGAAATGAACTAGATGAAATATTCTTGAGGCAACCTGCTATCCTGAAGCACAACCTCCCGGTTGAACCTTTGGGAATTTTATCAAAACCAAAAGAAGACCCGGTGTTCGATCTTAAACCTCTTCCCAATACGCTCAAGTATGCTTATTTAGATGAAAAGAAAGTATATCCTACAAAAGTAGAAACAATAAGAGTTCATACCGGTCTTCCTTGTTGCTTCCTTTCAGTCGATCTTCGTCATTACTGCTTGTCACTTGCACGATCGAACGTAGGAAATATAATCAAATGCCATCACGGACTCGAGCTGATCTCTGAAAACAAAGCAAACTAAAGAGAGAAAGGAAATCTTTTTGAGTTTTTCAAAAGTTGAATAAAAAGCAAAAGAAAGAGAAAATCTTTTTGTTGTTTTTGCAAATAGAGGAATAAAGAAGAACGGGTAAAAACTTCGAAAAGATCAAAGTGAATAAAACGGATAATACAATGGGAACGTGAGAAGGGCACGTACTCCCCCAAGCTTAGGCTTTTGGCCTAAGTTGGTAGCAGCTACTGCCCCCAGGAGCCTCCTGCTCCAGGGGTATGGTGGTGAGACCAAGGGTCATAGAAGGATGATGGCGCATACACCGAACTCCTCGGAGTCTCCCACGAGGAAGGTTCCGAGCGCCAAACAGAGGAAGACCCTTCACCAAACTCGGTGGCGGTCTCATCCTGAAAATGTGGTATCTCACCGTGCCTCTCCTTGTCGGGCACAACCCCCTCCATGGGGTTATGGAACTGATGCTGGACCATGAACTCATCGAACTGGACAACATCAAAGGACCATCCGTTCCTGCGAGAAAAATCAAACAAAAGAGGTGCAGGTAGACGGATCTCGCGTTCCGCGGTAGTTCCGAAACGCAAGATATAAACAAGGTTATCAAGCTCAGAACCCATGGTAACAAACTTATGCCTTTTCATAGCAGCAAGATCAAAGCTTAAATAAGTAAAAGGTGTATCATCAGGGTGTGGGGTGCCTCCAAGATGCTCTAAGATAAGCGTGGCATAAATGCCACCATATAAGTTCCCCTTGTTACCGTTCATAGCAAGGCGTCGAGCAATTAAGGTACCAATATTATAATCAGACCTCCCTGAGAGGGCTGCTGCCAGGATAGCAATATCCGGAACAGAAATGTTGCTCGTGTTGTCACGAGCTAACACCCCTCTAGCAATATAATATGCAAAATACCTGAGATGAGGAAACAAGATACTGGAGATCTTCGACCGATGATTATCCCTCGTACCCATGCTGCAGAGAGAGTTGATGACGGTTTTCAGCTCGGAGGGCTGAGTGGCCATCCTTGCCGTCCTCCCAACGTTCGGCACACCTATTACTTCACAAAAAATTTCGAGAGTCATGATGATAAGATCATTATAAATTTTAAACTCAATAGCACCTGAATCAGGATTATATCTAAAACTGTTAATGAAACCGGAGGTGAGTTTCTGATACTGAGTAACACGGCTCATGACGAGTCGTGTCAAACCTGCATTAGCACAAAGATTATAAAACTCATCCTTGATTCCTGCAGCTTCCATGAATTCATCACATGGAAATGTCATCGCACATGCTGGACTTGTGTCTTCCAACAACTCCAGGGGCACATGATCTTCATTATAGCTCACCCTAGCAGTCGATGGTGAAGCTGCGGCTCTAGTGACTCGATCGGAGTGTGCGGGCCTCCTCTTCTCAAGCCATCCTTTTGCCCTTCCTAACAAACTCATTTCTGAAAAAAAATTACAATTTACAAAAACGAGGATTAAAACAAAGTGAGCTAAGGCAAACTACTCAACTCACTTGCCCAAGGCATAAACTTGCATCAAAACTTGGAAAACAACTTTCTACACATGCATGCAAGCTCATCTCTACAGCACCAAGAACTACTAAATACTCACAAATGAGGCCACCAATCAAAAATCTAATTGGAGGGGTGGAGGAGTCACATACCAGGGAGTATTTGCTCAAAATTTCAGCTCAAATGATGGGCTGTAGAGAGAGATAGAAGAATCGCCCCCAAGAACAGCAAGAACAGCAAGAACAAGACCAGAACTCGGGTTTCTGGAAAAAGAGGGAGAGAAGGGAAGAAGAAGTGCCTGGAGGGGGGTCCCGTGGGCCCCAGGCGCCCTGTGGGCGCGGCCAGGGGCTGGGCCGCGCCAGCTGGCCGCCTGGGCCACTGGTGGCCCCCCCTGGCTGGCCCCAGGACTTTCCGGGTCTCTCCCGTTGTGGAAATTTTTAATATAATTTTTCTGGAATTTTTCTGAAAACTTCACTGTTGAAATTTTTTCGAAGTTCAAAAAGCTGCGAAACTCTCTGAAAACTTGAAGCAGTTAGTAGTATTGTGAAACTTTCCGGGTCTCTCCCGTTGTGGAAATTTTTAATATAATTTTTCTGGAATTTTTCTGAAAACTTCACTGTTGAAATTTTTTCGAAGTTCAAAAAGCTGCGAAACTCTCTGAAAACTTGAAGCAGTTAGTAGTATTGTGAAGCTTCAAAAACATAGATACTTGGTACAGCAAGTAGGACAACACTAAAAACAAATAAAAACATAGAAAGCTCAACTTTTTATCCATATAAAACACGTTCACTAGTAAGGTTGATCAAGTCTTACCAACAAACAAGCGGTATATAGAACAAAAAGTCTCACCTCCTACAAAGTAATCACTGAACTTTTACCTTGATGGACATTGTCCCTACCATGATAGTTTTGTATTTGTGAGGCACATGTAGTGGACAGTCCCATTCTCCAATTTTCACGGTCTCGATATTCTCTATAGAGTTGAGGGCATGCCTCCTGTCGGTCTTCTTCGGAAAATATACCGTGTGTTCTTTATCATTCACATGAAAGGTAACCTTCCCTTTGTTGCAATCAATAATAGCACCTGCGGTGTTAAGGAAAGGTCTACCAAGAATAATGGACATGCTCCCATCCTCGGGCATGTCAAGCACAACAAAATCAGTAAGAATTAAACAATTAGCAACTTCAACTGGAACATCCTCACAAATACCTATTGGAACAGCGGTTGACTTGTCAGCCATCTGAAGGGAGATATCTGTAGGAATTAGTTTCTCTAAACAGAGCCTCTCGTAAAGAGAGAGAGAGGCATAACACTCACTCCCGCTCCAAGATCACATAAAGCAGTTTTGACATAATTATTCTTTATGGAGCAAGGGATGGTGGGTATACCTGGATCACCGAGCTTCTCAGGAATCTTTCCACTGAAAGAATAGTTAGCAAGCATAGTAGATATTGCATCATTAGGAACTTTTCTTTTGTTAGTGACAATATCTTTCATATATTTTGAATAAGGAAGTAACTTAATAGCATCAGTCAAAGGAATTTGAAGAAAAAGAGGTTTAATCCATTCACAAAACTTATTGTAATGCTCTTCTTCTTTAGATTTGATGGACTTACCTGGAAAGGGAATGGGTTTCTGTACCCATGGTTCTTTCTCCTTCCCATGTTTTCTTGCGATGAAGTCTTCTTTAGTGTACCTCTTACGTTTGTCAGGTGCTTCTTCTTCTCGAACTTCAGGCGGATCATTCTTCTCATTATCATTACCTTCAGGTTCAGCACCGTCTTCAGTCTCAGCATCGGAGATAGATACACTGTTGGGATCAATAGCTGGCTCTTCATTTGCAATAGGATCATTAGAATTGTCAGTCTCTTTATGTTTCTTCTTCTTATTTGGAGAGACAACAATTTCTTCTTCCTGCATTTGAGAATCTTGCTCGATTCTCTTCGGATGTCCCTCTGGATAAAGAGGATCTTGAGTACTAGTTCCTCCTCGGGTCTTAATCCCAAAAGCCTGCAATTTATCTTGTTTGGCATTGTTAGCAAGCAAATCTCTTTGCACATTAGAAATTTGATCGAGCTGAGTTCGAACCATATGAAAATGCTTCACAAGACATTGAACATCATTAACTGTTCTATCTAAAACACCAAGCAACTTTTTGATAGCAAGGGAATTATCATGCAACTGACTTTCTATCCTCTCATTAAAATGATTCTGTTTCATAATAAAATTATCAAACTCATCTAAACATTGATCAGGAGGCTTACCATGAGGGATGTCACTTGCGTTGAAATCTAAAAGAGAGTGTACCTCTACCATAGGAGGGTGAGTGGTAGGCTCACACGGCTTCTCAATAGGGGGTAGATTCTTCACGTCTTCAGCTTTAATACCTTTCTCTTTAATAGACTTCTTTGCTTCTCGCATATCCTCGGGGCTTAGAACAAACATGCCCCTCTTCTTTGTTGGTGGAGGTGGTTCAGGGACGGACCAATCTTCATGGTTTTTGGCAATCCTGCCCATTAAATCTTCCGCATCGTCCGGTGTTCTTTTCCTGAAAACACAACCAGCACAACTGTCCAAATAGGACCTAGATTCATCAGTTAGACCAGCATAGAATATATCTATTAATTCATTCTTAGGAATTTCATGTCCTGGTCTAGACCAAATCAAACCGCAGTACCTCCCCCAAGCTTTAGGGAGGGACTCATCCTGCAACTGTTTAAAATTATAAATTCTTTGTAAAGCAGCATGTTGCATATGAGCAGGAAAGTACTTATCAACAAAAGAGTGAGCTAAGTCCTGAGGACTCTTAACAGAACCGCATGGGAGTGAATCATAAAATGCTTTAGCACCTTCCTTCAAGGAGAAAGGAAGAAGCTTGGTCACATAAAAGTAGCGTATCTTCTCATCTGTGGTAAACAGGCTACCTAGCTCACCAAGTTTAGTTAGGTGTGCAATAGCATCATCATTTTCTCTGCCATAAAAGGGGTCAGCTTCAACCATAGGTATAAGTGAAAGATCAACAGAGAAATCAAAATCAGGATCATCAATGCATATAGGAGATGTAGCAAACTCAGGATTAGGAATGGTTTTGTTTTTCAAAGAGTGTTTTTCAAATATTTTCTTAATAGTTTCAGGATCAGAGCCAGCAAACTCTGTCAGTTCCCTGCATAAATATTCATCAAGTATATAGTAATCATCATCAAGGAGCCTCTCCTAGAGTTTACTCAAATCAGGATAATCATAAGTTTCACCAATAGGGTAGCGAGTAACAGGAAGTTCAATTCCATATTTTTCAGCAGCAGCAGTAATTTGTTTCTCAAGAGCATAACCAAGCGAACTAATATCATCATCAAAAGTAGTAGAAGCATCATCAAGAGTATCAGACATAGTAACAGATTCAGTAGGAGCATCATGTGGTGGTGGTGAGGCAAACTTACTCATAACAGAAGGTAAATCAAGAGTAGCACTAGTGCTCAGAGCAGTACCTCTTCTTGTAGTGGATAGTAAGATCGGAACCTTGGGGTCACCTTTCTTACCCATAGTGAATAAAGTGCAGCAGGTAGGATACCTCAAGTAGACTTGTAAATATTGCTATGCTCCCCGGCAACGGCGCCAGAAAACGGTACTTGATAACCCTCAACCGTAAGGGATCGAGATAGTCTTCGCGGGTAAGAATAACCCAATTTATTGATTCGACACACGAGGAGCCAAAGAGTATTTATAAGCTTTAATAGTTGAGTTGTCAATTCAACCGCACCTGAAATATACTAACTTGCAACAAAAGATAAGTGGTAACAGTGATATGATAGTGATGATAGTAATAGTAAAAGTAAACAGCAAAAGTAAATAGCAGTAGTAAATGGCAGAAGTAGCAACTAGTGACAAGCAAGGTTTAAAATACTGTAGGCTAGGGAGATGGATGGTTGGGCGCTGCATGGATGAGATAGATTCTAACTTGGGGCACAGCACACGGAAAAGTAATGATCATCTAGGCAAATATCAAACATTAGGCATGTATCCCGTATGTAGTTGTACGTGCTTGCAATAAGAACTTGCACAACATCTTTTGTCCTACCATCCCGCTACGAACGGGGCCAAAAGGAACTAATGGATATTAAGGTGCTCCTGTCAAAGAGCACCGGAACAAAGCAATGAACTCAATGGATACATGTAATCCTCAAACTACGGACCATCCCCTTTGGTGTCCCAAGCTGTCACTTTTGGGATCGCCGGTTATGAACCGTAACAGGTGCATACAACTCATAGATAGGATCAAGAACACAAATATATTCATGCAAACACATATGGTTCAGATCTGAAATCATGGCACTCGGGCCCTTAGTGTCAAGCATTAAGAATAACAAGTTGTAGCAAAGATGATAAACACCATACTAGATGATAGGCAACATGCCCCCAACAATCTGACGAACTATTACATGATCTAACTCATCCAATCCCTACCATCCCCTTCGCCTACAGCAAGGGAATTACTCACACATGAAGGGGGAAGTCATGGAGGGATGATGGAGTGGTGATGATGATGACGATGGCGACGATCTCCCCTCTCCGGAGGCCAAATCAGCCTCCAGATTAGCCCTCTCGAAGAAGAACAGAGGGTGGCGGCGGCTCCGCGATGAAAAACAGCGAAAGAACTTCCAATCTGGGGTTTCTGCGTCGGGAGGGAAAATACGGGCTAAAGTAGGGCACCAGGGGGTGTGGGGACCACCCAGGCGCCCCCCCCGGCGCGGCCCAGGGGGGGCGCGCCCACAGGGCGCCTGGGCACCCCCGGCCCCCCTCTGGCCCCACTTCTGGCATTTTGTTTCTTCGGGTGCGTGGATTTTTCGTGATTTTTCGTGGATTTTTCTGAGATGCTTAAAAATCCGTTTTCCTGCACACAAATAAACCATACATGCAGCTCTGCTGAAAACAGCGTTAGTCCGGGTTAGGTGAGTCCAAATCATGCAAGAATGAGGTCAAAACAATATCAAAAGTGTTTGGAAAAGTAGATACGTTTGAGACGTATCATTCACTCGTCATGGTCTAGGGCAAGAAGCCATTTGTCGTCACCTATCTTCCAATGAATGTGTCTTGAACTTGTGAGGTTATGTGCGATGTTTGTGAACTTTCTTCTAGGGCAAGCCGCCATTTGTGTCGTGAACCATGTCGTGGTAATGTTTCATTTGTCTTAAGTTATGAACTCCTCGGCATAAAATTTGTGTTTGTTGAAATTGGTGTGATGCTCCAGTTATTGCAAGTATTGTGATGGTCCCCTGAATTGAAACTGATGTAAACCACACAGTTTTTGCAGTAAACAACAGTGCAGCGCCTAGGGGAAGGGCGCTGCACTATACGGTGCAGCGCCCAACAGAGAGGCGTCACACTATATAGTGCAGCGCCTGACCATTGGGCGCTGCACTCTGACTTAGCAAATTTTCGTGTGCGCTCAATGATGCAAAGTTTATGTGGCTCTCTGGACTGCCATGGCATGTAGTGCAGCGCCTAGGGGACGGGCACTGCTATGTGTAGTGCAGCGCCTAGGGGACAGGCACTGCACTGTGTAGTGCAGCGCCTTGGTTTTCGGCGCTGCATTGTTGTTATCTGCTAAACTGCAGGGACGGATAACCTAACAAGTGCACACAGAGGTAATAAGCAAGGATTTCAACAACAACACAAGTCCACACATAACTAATAACTTGAACATCACATCATTTAGGACAATTAAAAATCACTATAAGTTCCAAACACAAGTACCTCACTACTAAGAGTTCACCAACATATGACATGACCTCACAAGTTCATCAAGAAAGAACAAAAGCACTAATGCCTTCCACGCGTGTTCCTGGTGGCACGCCTGGCGGCAATCTTCTTCTTCCTGCTAGGACGAGGCACCTATTCCTCCACCTCCTCCTCCGCCTCATCATCCAAGCTAGCCATCCGCGAGGTCCCTACGTCCACCTTTGGGTTGCCACTGTTGTCATAGTCGGTGGGCGTGAACCGTTTTCTGGGCTGCCTAGGCTTCAACATGTGTGCGGACCGAACTTGAGCCTCCGCCAAAGTCTCGTCACCGTCAATCTATCACACAATCAAACAATATGGTGAAGACCGGCGTCATAATGAAGTGAGAATTAAATCTAAAAGAAGTCATACCTCTTGGGTGACCACACCCTCATGATGAGATAAGGGGTGTGATGGTGTACCAGACCTAGAGGCAGATGGTTCATCATATTTTGGGTCACGGCAACCGAGAAGGTTTGATAACTGCCTTAACTTCTTGGCCTGACGCTGTAACATGAAGAAGTGTATAAGATACCAAACTCCGCAACATATGTAACATGGACAGCTGAGTGCGATATGTACCTTCAGAAATTTTTGTAATGGACCTTCATCATTGCATTCTCCAACCGGTGTCTGCTCCAAAATAGACTGGCTTTCATCAGCCGCTTTCTTGATTTGGTCACGCTGCGGATGAGAACGAAGTACACGTCGATAGCCATTCAAACATGTGTAGTACTGCCAACAGGAAAGTAAAGAAGTGAACACTTACCACATAGTTAATCATCGGAACAGCAGGGACATCTTGCCTGTCTCTGATATCTTTGTCTTAGGGCCGCTTCGATACATCATCAAAGTTTACGGGCTCTTCAAGAATTTCATCGTTGTATGCCGGCGAGCATATCTCGACTCGAGTATTTGCAAGCAACCATCGTAGGTAGTTATCAAAATCAATTGAGCAATGCTCACGAAGCTGGACGTGTGCACTCGCACGAGCTTGCTCCACACTAAGATGGAAACGGGTAACATATGATGCATGATTCTTGTCCCAGTCATTTATCTTCCGCTGCTTTCTCATGTCCAACCTGCATGGTACAAAACCAAAAATTAGCACAATCAAGAAGTAGTGGCGATGCTTAGTCAATACGGTTAATGCTCTCTTACCTATGAAGTGATTTGTCCGTGTCCACCCATTCCACCGGGTGAGTCTGGAACAGACCGAACTGACGAAACACGCGATGTGGCAAATGAAACTCAACCGCCCAGTTGCATATCATTGGGCACCGCATAAGAAAGAGATCCCTATCACGCAAGCACATCGGGTTGATGGAAAACTCCTCGGTGTACCCAAGTCTGTCGCCGGCGCCATATGGCTGCCATACCACCTATGAAATATGGCAACAATGCAAAATTGATGACTATACACTCAGGCAAGCATGAGAAATGACTGAAGTAATGACCTCGTTACCTGCTCAGGCGTAATCGTGTCCAACTCGGCAATGTACTTTTGGTACATGAGATTGACATCGTTCGTCATCTCGGATACCACATCCCACTTGTAAGCCCAAGTGGGGCGCCGTAAATCGCCATCTTCATCCCAAGGATTGAACTTGACGCTCTTAGGCCGTCCAACAGGCAGACGCTCCCAGCTCCATACAGAAAGCATAAGCATATTACCACCAATGCCTGCACTACCTGTGATCCTGTAACACGCATCGTCCAGCTGCATATGAAAGAAAAAATGTTAACTTGACAGCAAGGTTGCATTGCTAATGAAGAAATGACTTGATAGCAAAACAAACAAACCACCTGTCGGTACAAGTAAGCAAGAGTGGCTGAACCCCAGCTCCATCCGCTATCGAATACGGTCAACGCCTTCAGCCACATCCATGGAGCGTTCTTGCATGTGGAGTCAGGAAACAAAGTCCTCGAGACAACATACCACATATAGACACGAGCATGTGTCTGAATCACATCATCAGTGGCATCCACAGGGTAATGTGCAAAGTTCCTTTGAATCCACGTGAAGCAGCTTCGGCTGCTTTCCTTTCCTTCTTCTTCTGCTCTTCTCCCTCCTCTGCATCAACCTCAGCCTCGGTAGGAGCCATACCGTTAAGAGCAATCATCTGCTCGCGCCACCCATCAGAATCAGTGCTCATACATAGAGGCCTCCCGTCGATAGGAAGCCCGGTGATCAAGGCGGCATCCTCGAGCGTCACGGTCATCTCCCCAGTCCGAATATGAAAATTGTGCGTCTCCGGCCTCCACCGATCAGCAAGAGAGGTCACCAGTGGAGCGTTCAGGTTCGGCGTGGACCGGCTGACCAACTGAATCCACAGGAGGAGTCATGCATGCTGGATGTAAGGTGTGTACCGCTCATCGTACGGCATGACACGACCAGAGACCCCGTGATACCGAATCTTCAGAGGTTCAAGCTTCTGCAAAAAACAAGTAATGACAAATCTTAGGGCATGTCAACTTCAACTACACGCAAATTTGAAAAATATTTACATTACTCATTATTACCTTCCCCTTCTCGCGCATCATGTAGGCCCGGTGTTGTGTGTCAATGGCATCCTCGAGAAGCCAAACCATCCTTACAAAGTTGAAACAATACACATATATGAGTTCACCTTCATATCAAATATCGGTATACACTAAACATCGCATATGTGTTCAATTACAACAATGTCAACATCTTCTTCTCACACAATGAATAAATGATTTTAATTCTCATATATAACTCAAATAAACTCAACATCTACTATAAACTACACATCTCCTATTCTTAATATACTAAACCTAGCCAGGATTCTTTTTTGTGGATTTTTTGACTTTTTTCTGCCGTGAAAACTCGACCAATCGAATGGTGACAAGTTTATTACTGGGGGACCTGGGCGGGTACGCTGCTTGGTGTGTCTAGCGATTGTTGATGGAGCCATCTGTTGATTCGTTTGTTGTAGTCGGTTGTTGCATGCTGAATTGACGCGTCATGTGACCACGTGTGTGCATGCAATTCTGCATGCTGTGTTCATTCTAGACACCGTTTAAATTGTTGTTTGTTTAATCCCTTCCAGATCTCTCCGGCAGATCCAGACTAATCTAGCGACAACGCTCCACCGCTGAGAGCATCTTCAAAAGGCGCGGCAAAAGGCGCGTCCGCGCGCTAAAGTTTGGTTTTAGCGCGCGCCGGCTGGTTTCGCGCGCTCCAGCGGTGGCGAAAACTTACCGCGCGCGGGAAGCGTCTGCGCGCGCGGGAGAAAGCGGCACGCGGCGCGTTAGATTTGGCGCGTCGCTTCGCGCGCGCCTATAAAATCCCGCGCACAGAACACAGCCACGCGTCCTCCCCTCGCTTCGCTCCTTCGCCACCTTGCCGCTTCGCCGCTTTCCGCGCCACCACCGCGCCACCATGCCGCCGCGCCACCGGGGTTTTTTGGGCTACCGCGGCGTCCGCGAGCGCCCCAACGGCTGATACTCCGCCGAGATCCGGTCCGGCGACGCCCGGCTCGCCCTCGGGTCGTTCCGGAGCGCGTACAAGGCGGCCCGCGTGTACGACGCGGCGGCGTGGTGCTTGGAGAGGCCCCGGTCGCAGATGAACTTCCGAGACGTCTTCACGCGCGAGCAGGCGCAGTGCCTCGCCCCTCCGCCGCGTCTCATCACCGACATGGACCGTGCCGAGCACACTCGGCGACAGCGCCGCCTCCTCATCGCCGAGGAGGACGAGCGAGCCATGGTGGCGCCGTCGCTACCCGGAGGATATCACCGACGAGCGTGCCTACTGGGCGGAGAGGACGGCAAGGCGCCGCGCGGAGCAGGCGGACCGGCGTCGGCGGAAAGCATTGGCGAATGCGCGGTGCGATATAGTTGCAGCGGGTGGAAGGTCGATTTCACGTCAGACGATGAACGTTGGGACGACATGTGGCTACGTTACCTCGGACAACACCGACGAGGATGATGATGGTAGCGACTTGGAGTAGTTTCTATCTATGTATGCCGTAGTAGTTTCTATCTAGTTGCACTGTAGTTCTATCTATCTATGCTTTCAAACTATCTATCTAGTTGCACCGATGTAAAATACCTTTGTATCGTTTTTTTATTATCTATGCAATTTTAAAAAAATGTTGTAGAATTCACGCGCGCTGCAATTTTGCGCACTGCCGGAGCTGCGCGCGCTGCATTTTAGCGCGGCTGCTGGAGCTAGCGCTGCGCGCCGCGCCAAATCAGCGGTGCGGGGCGGGGGGAAGTGTGGAGGAGGTGAAGAAGGAACCGTCTCGTGAAAGGAGCTTTTATAGCCATGCTCAGAGCATCTCCAACAGGCGCCGAACGCGCCGCGCGCCCATCGTCTGATTTGGCGCGGCGCGCAGCGCTGGCTCCAGCAGCCGCGCTAAAATGCAGCGCGCGCAGCTCCGGCAGTGCGCAAAATTGCAGCGCCTGAGGCTGCCGTCACTGTCATGGCGTCGACGCAGAGCCTGAGGTTGCAAACGCAGGTGTCGGAGATGGACGCGACGCTACAGATGATGGCGCTGGACCTGGACCCGCGGGAGGTGGAGCTCAGGGTGGACGACACGAGCGGGCTTTTTGACCCGCTCGTGGCCCGCTCGGTCCCGCCCAGCTCGGTCCTGGCCCGCTCAAAAACATAGCCGGTCCGGTCCGTGAAATATGGACCGAAAATTCGTCGGTCCGGTCCGGTTAAAGCCCGGTCCGCTCGCTCGGTCCGAAGAAGATTGAGAGAAAAGGGGTGATCCAATAATAACGGAGCAATCACACGATAATTTGTTGCTATACCTGTATGGGAATAACTGCCCAGGATTGCTCAATCCATTCTTCCCTTATTTTCACGTACTCCTTCCTTAAAAATAGTTACCCTAGCAGGCTAGCACGGTCGTGTCAATCCCACGACTAACTCCACGCTCCTGTTTCCTTTTATTCGCAACTAACGGGAGAAACAGCTACGATCCGATAATTATGGCGCCATCCCGTAATTAACTCCACGTCCATTTTTATCTACTCACCCACGGCAAGGCCAGACATGCATAATCATGGGCACATGCACGCGATAGATTGCTTGCATGCAACCGAGAAAACTGCCAAGAGATAGCCATGCGCACGTTCATGGCTAACAGCACTTCCAACAGCACGTCGTCTACCTCTCGCCGCCAGCTCTCGCGCACGTCTGCCACCTCGGCAAAGCACCCGCGCACGTCCACTTCGTCTCTGCACCCGCGCAAGTCGCCGCCGATGATGGTTGGTCGGTCCACTCGGTCCGGCCCGAGCTTCACTGCCGCCGGTCCGGTCCCTGGAAACAGGACCGTGAGGCTGGTCGGTCCGGTCCGGTCCGGACCGCCGCCGGCCGGTCCAAATGGCAGCTCGGTGAAGGACCGGACCGGCCCGGACCGTGTCCACCCTGAGGTGGAGCACTCGGACATGGCCGGCCGGCAAGAGGTGTTCGTGAATCGTGATGAAGCTGCCGGCGCGCAAGGACGGCAACACGCTGGTGCATGCGTCCCTGGCGGACTGGCGGTGCTGAAGAGCGCCGGCGCGGCGGGCATCAGGGTGGACGTGTGGCGGGGCATCGCCAAGAGCGAGCGTCCAGCCAGTACTAATTCGACCGCCGTCTCGGCACTCCACACCATGCCCAACTATTTCGTCGCCATTGCTGAGGACAAGCGCGTGTCCATCATGCTGCCCTTACACAAGAGCTAGCACACCGGCCAGGTCTGCCCACGGCCATTGGAGCGTCGAAGAAGCCGAGAACCTCTTATCCGAGTGGCATGCCGTCAACCGGGGGATCATGCCGGCGGTGCCTTACTTCATGGCCGTCCTAGTGGATCGCGGCTTCGGCGGTGGTGAGCAGGTGAGCTCCGAGTATGTCACGACCGGTGTGAGCGACTGAGCGTCGTCTTTTTTAGCAGGCCGGCGGACCGGGAGGCCCTCGATCTTGCTGGGAGGATCGCCGAGCACACCGGGGTGCAATTCGCCATGGTGCGCTTCCACGATGGAAAGGCCGGAAGCGAGGAGAACCTGGAGGTCACCCTGCGTCAGTTTGATGAAGAAACCGACGCTTGCACGCAGGAGCTTGACGAGGCCGCCGTTGTGGAGTTTCCGGGCAGAGGATGGGCAACACGACGCGGTTTAAGAGCATCTCCAACAGCCACGCTACGCGACGCGCTCAAAAAAAGCGTTTGCCGCGCGCGCTTCGTCAGGTATAGCGCGGGGATAGGCGCTGACTCCAACAGCAGCGCTATAATGCAGCGCGTGCGCCGCTCCAGCAGTGCCCAAAAATGCAGCGCGGGCACAATATTTTTTAATACATAGATTGCATTAAAATAAAAAGGATACAAAGTTATTTTACATAAATATTGCAACTAGATAGGTAGTTCGAAAACATAGATAGATAGTTCGGCGCTGGATAGTTCGAAAACATAAAAAAAAACTAATCCCAGTCGCTCCCGTCATCTGCACCATCATCGGCTTCGTCGTAGGTGTCGTCAGAGGTTGACAGCCAGATGTCCAACCAACGCTCATCTTCTGGAGCCAGATGTCCAAAAAACTAATCCCAGTCGCTCCCGTCATCTGCACCATCATCGGCTTCGTCGTAGGTGTCGTCAGAGGTAGACAGCCAGATGTCCAACCAACGCTCATCTTCTGGAGCGAAGGAGTGTGTGGTGGCCGGAAATGTGATCGAGGAGGTGGTGGCAATCGGATAATTCTTTGGCTCCATACGTTCGGACAATTATCTTGGTGAGAGTGGCTCTTTTTTCTAGCTGTGTTTACCAGAGAGTTGTTTTATCAGCTTCTAATTTTCAGACATGATTACGAAAATAATAATATCACAAGGTATTTAGCTACTTACTAAATATCTAGGTTACATTTGTTTATCTCCTTCATGATGAGGTTGATTAGAGTGTGATGACACAAGGTTAGGAGGAGCTTCTATTGTGAGTATGTTCTCCTAATTCCTTCATGATTTCAAACATTTTCGTTTTATTTTATGGACAGTAATGCTTCATCTGAACCTGTTATTGCAACATTTTCTTTGTCATCCTGTTTTGTGAGCTTAAAATTGTACTTTTAACCAGTTTAGATCTAACTGTATTGATACTCGGTGTAAAATGATTATCTAGATGAGTATGCATGCCCATACTGCATATGCTTATTTTTGCCTCGACACATTGTTTTGCATACGCCGAAATCCGCCGGCTCAACACATTTTTGGGCCCGGCGATCCCAGGCCGAACCCAGCGCACTGGGAGGCGCTCGGAGGCTCCGGCGGAAAGGAAAAACACGCCTACACTAGTAGAAAATAGGGCTTTGGTTCGGGCCTGGCGAGCCCATTAGTTCGGTTCATCCACGAACTGGGACCCATGGGGGCATACGTCCCGGTTCGTACGGTCAGGGGCCGGCCAGGCCTCGTTGGGCATCTGTCCCGGTTGGTCTGGGCCTATTTGTCCCGGTTCCAGGCACGAACCGGGACCAATGGACCTCGCTCCTGGCCAGACCCATTGGTCCCGGTTCGTGCGTAGAACCGGGACAAATGGGTGGCCTTTAGACCCGGTTCCTGGTACGAACCAGGACCAATGAGTTTCCTATATATAACCCCTCGCCCACCACTTCAACTGCTCTGTTTTTTCTGGCCGGCCGGGGGGAGCTATGGTGCTCTAGCTAGCTCACCTCCTATGTACATGAGGTGTTCGATGAAATGCCCGAGTCACACTAGTATGTCTACAAAACTCAACATCTCATAGTTATCTACAAAAATATGCATCTCATATATATCTAAAAAAACTAAACAATCTAGGGTACTACCACTATGACTACACATCCTATATAGTGAACTAATATACAACACTACGGTAGTACCACTATGACTATACATCCTAAATCAAACAAATCAAGCAAAGCAAGGGTTCCACGAAATCGTGGACAAATCTCTAAAAAGGCAACAAATTTACGGAGGAAAAGAAAGGGAACGGAGGAGTTTACCTAGTAGGAGGGGTTGAAGATCGAATCCACGGATCAAATCTTCAGATTTCAGAGGGA
>LR738713.1:834081780-834242991 GCA_902687465.1 Secale cereale
AATCCGATGGGGGCGCCGCCGCTGCTCTCTGTCCAGAGAGCAAAGAGGGGGAAGAACTGCCTGCTCGGGTCGGGCGGGCGAATGGATAAGTCAGGGTGCAGCGCCTAAGCGTTGCACATTACACTGTGTGACGCCTATGCGTTGGGCGCTGCACTGCTGTCTGTGGGGCCGTGCCTGGGCCTGGGCTGCCACGCTGGACGGGGGTGTAGCGACTATGGCAAAGGCGCTGCATAGTAGGGTGCAGCGCCCTGCTGTCGGGCGCCACTCGAAAAGGTCAGCGACGTGAAATATTTTTGGGAGCAGTTTAAACTTTGAATTGTTTTCGTCGTCAGGTTATATATGTGTTTTTTGCCGCAAAACGATGAGCTACTACTGCTGATTTGCTGAACAGATGGAATATATTTGAAAACAAGACAGCAGACACGCTAAGGGTACTATTCCGATGGATGCAGACCTACTAACAGACTGTGGACTAAATGTCAGAGAAGGAAACAAATTGCGGAGTAGCTATCTGCAGTGTCACATACTGTACTACACAGTGCACAGATGGAATATATTTGAAAACGAGACGCGTGCGCACATGGCTGATGGGCGTGTTGCATCACTAATGCATGGCCTTTGGATTCTCTGATCCCTTTTGAGCCGAACCTTCTTCCTCGCCGGGGAGATCACATCCACATATCATATGGCCAATGTCCGGAGTGAAAAAAATGAAGGAATTGTGAAGCATATGGTGCAATGAGACCGGGCCACCGGGACCTGGTACGAAGTTGAAAACACGCATGCGCCTGCGCCTATAAATAGTCCTACCCAGTCGCAACCAACACACACACACCAAGAGATCGAGAAACCAATCGAGAGTGCAGCCTGAAGAAAGCTATATATATACTCCAGTTAGCTCAGAGACCATCATCAATTCATCACGGTCATGGGGTGCAATAGTAGTCTGGCCATGAAGGGTCTTGGTGCTAGCCTTGGTATGGTCTCCATCCTGCAGGTGTGCTTGATCATCGGTGCCGCCGCCGCTGGCCCGAGTAAGATGGTGAGGCGGGTGCCGGCGATGTACGTGTTCGGGGACTCGACGCTGGACGTGGGCAACAACAACTACTTGCCGGGGCCGAACGTGCCCAGGGCCAACACGCCCCTCAACGGCGTCGACTTCCCCGGCGGTGCCCGAGCGACGGGGCGGTTCAGCAACGGCTACCACGTCGCCGACTTCATCGGTACGCATCTAAGCCATCGGTGGGGGTACAGAGAGAGTACATGAGTATACCATATATCAGTTCAAGATGCGTGACTGATCGTTTAACGTGCAACCATGTACAGCAATGAGACTGGGACTCAAGGAGAGCCCGCCGGCGTATCTGTCGCTCGCGCCACGCCCCACCGCCTTGGTCCTCAGCGCTCTCTCCACAGGCGTGAGCTATGCTTCTGCCGGAGCCGGCATCCTGGACTCCACCGTAAGTAAAAAAAATTGGCCCATGTTTTGCACGTGCATGTTACCAATTGACCATCAATCACGAGTTCCACATGGAGACAACTGAATAAAGCTAATGCATTGCGGGCATGCATGCATGCAGAACGCGGGGAACAACATCCCGCTGTCGAAGCAGGTGCGGTACATGGAGTCAACCAAGGCCGCCATGGAGGCCAGGGTGGGCAAAGCCGCGGCGCGCGTCCTGCTCTCCAGGTCCTTCTTCCTCTTCAGCGTCGGCAGCAACGACCTCTCCGTGTTCGCGGCCGCGCCGGGCGACGTCCCCGCGCTCTACGCCAACCTCATCTCCGGCTACTCCGCCGCCATCACGGACCTGTACGGCTTGGGCGCGAGGAAGTTCGGGATCATCAACCTGGGGCTGCTGGGTTGCCTGCCGGTGGTGCGGGCGGTGAGCGCGACGGGCGCGTGTAACGACGGGCTCAACCAGTTGTCGGCCGGCTTCAACGGCGCGCTCAGGTCCCTCCTGGCCGGCCTCGCCGCCCGGCTGCCGGGCCTCCACTACTCTCTCGCCGACAACTACAAGCTCTCGCAAGTCACCTTCGCCAACCCAGCGGCATCCGGTACGTACCAACCTTGCTTCCTTTCCATGGATACGGATGGATACTTGATTTGCAACAAGATAGATATTAGATACCAAACTTCTCTCGAAGAAAATTAGAATCTTAATGATGAGCAGTTCGTAGCAGCCAGGACTTGTACTAATCCATGTGATTTGATTTGATGGTTCAGGGTACGTGAACATAGACAGCGCGTGCTGCGGGAGCGGGAGGATGGGGGCGGAGAGCGACTGCCTGCCTAACTCCACAACATGCGCCGACCACGACAGCTTCGTCTTCTGGGACCGGGGGCATCCTTCGCAGCGCGCCGGAGAGCTCAGCGCCGCCGCCTACTTTGACGGAGCTGCCGGGTTCACCGCGCCCATCAGCTTCCACCGGCTGGCCCGCAAGATTTAGCTAGCTAGGTAGCTCGGCATGCACTCTACACGTCCATCAACTTATTCTTCTAATACAGATATACTCCCTCCGTTCCCAAATATAAGTCTTTTTAGAGATTCCAACAAGTGACTACATACGGAGCAAAATGAGTGAATCTACACTCTAAAACATGTCTACATACATCCGTAAGTTGTAATCCATTTGAAATGTCTAAAAAGACTTATATTTAGGAACGGAGGAAGTATAAAGCTACTACTAGTAGATTGCTACTCCCTCCGTCTCATAATGTAAGATACTTTTTGACACTAGTGTAGTGTTAAAAAACATCTTACATTAGTACTTAATAATTAGCAGCACAACAGAGTGATTCAGAGTGTCTGCAGGCGAAATATGTGTAAACAAAACTACAACAGGTTAAGTGAACAAGGTCGATAAAGCGGAATAAAAGTCTTCAGTTTCTTTGTCTACAAATTGATCTCTGAAATAGTACTATCTGAAATCATTTTTTGTATGGTGAAATATTCTTGATTATTTTAGAGTATATTTTGTGTGGACCTTTTTTTAGAGTTGTGATCATACAAAAATGCTTGCTTACGGTTGTGATCTGGTACGGGTTTATGGTTTACTGTTGTGGTTTACAGTCAATCTTAGCCATTGACTTATGACTAGAAACCACCTAGTGATGCTAAAGCTAATGCTAATCAAGAACTCAGAGCTCATACTGTTTGGATTTTTTTTTTGACTCCCACATGATCTTCACCCACGAGATTTCCCCCTATGTTTAGCAATCGTGCCATAGGAATGAAGGTACTAGATTCCTTAGGATTTTTGTGTGCATTAACCTGTTTCCTTAAGATTCTTAACATTAGGTGAGCCCTCGAGCAACATTCGTATGGGTTGAAGGGCGCGCACTACAATCATTTGCCTTTTATACCCCTCTGACTTCCAAGTTCATGTGAACCAAATGAGATCTAAAACATCATATTATCAGTTTTCCAAACATAGCCCCACGTGCTAACCCTTCACCCATAGCATCACCGTACTACATTGTGCATTCACGCCTACTCTCCTTTGCATTGCTCCAATGTGCACACCCACTGGTAGCAGGGGTGATCGAGCCAGCTGTGGCGGGGTGGTCGAGATTCTACTGACGGCCTCAGCGGGATTGTCCTTGAGAGGATCGATAAAGAGGTGTCTAGATGGGGGGTGATTAGACACTCATCAAGAAAAGTAGCAGTTTTTAAGATCTTTAAGTTGAGGTAGAGTTTTTAGCACAATTTCAAACCTACACAATACGTTTCAAGCAAGCATGGCAAGAGTATGTGAGCAGCGGAAAGTAAATCATGCAAGTTGCAAGAAAGTAAAGGAATGGGATTGGAGTGTGCAAACGCATTTGGAGACACGGATGTTTTTAGCGTGGTTCCGATAGGTGGTGCTATCGTACATCCACATTGATGGAGACTTCAACCCACAAAGGATAACGATAGCGCGAGTCCACGGAGGGCTCCACCCACAAAGGATACACGAAGAAGCAACCTTATCTATCCCACCATGGCCATCGCCCACGAAGGACTTGCCTCACTAGGGTAGATCTTCACGAAGTAGGCAATCTCATTGCCCTAACAAACTCCTTGGTTCAACTCCACAATCTCGTTGGAGGCTCCCTAGTGACACATAACCAATCTAGGAGACACCACTCTCCAAAAGGTAATAGATGGTGTGTTGATGATGAACTCCTTGCTCTTGTGCTTCAAATGATAGTCTCCCCAACACTCAACTCTCTCTCACAGATTTGGATATGGTGGAAAGAAGATTTGAGTAGAAAGCAACTTGGGGAAGTCTAGAGATCAAGATTCATATGGTAGGATTGGAATATCTTGGTCTCAACACATGAGTAGGTGGTTCTCTCTCAGAAAATGTATGCTGAAAGTGTAGGCATGTTCTGATGGCTTTCTCCATGAATGAAGAGTGGGTGGAGGGGTATATATAGCCTCCACACAAAATCTAACCGTTACACACAATTTACCAAACTCAGTGGGACCGAATCATGAAACTCGATCGGACCGATTTAGTCCAAAATGTGAACGTTAGGCTTTTCGGTGGGACCGATATGATCAACTCGGTGGGACCAATTTCATTAGGGTTAGGGCAGAATGTAATCGCGGTGAGACCGATCACATGAACTCGGTGAGACCGATTTCTGTAATAGGCAAACAGAGAGTTGGTCAGGCAAACTCGGTGGGACCGATTCGCTCATTTCGGTGTGACCGAAACGTTACGAAAAGGCAACAGAGAGTTTGCAATGATAACTCGGTGAGACCGATTCTCACATCTCAGTTAGCTCAAAATGTTGCAAATAGGAAACCGAGAGTTTACATTCCCATCTCGGTGAGCCCGAGATCCCTATCGGTGAGACCGAACTGATTAGGGTTTTGGCAATGGCTTTGTCAAGTGAACTCGGTGACGCCGGATAGATCAAATCGGTGGGGTCAAGTTTGACTTTTGGTTTGGGACATATGTGGATCTGAGAAAGTGGTTGAGGGCTTTTGAGCATATCACTAAGCACTCTGAGCAAGCAAGCCATTAAGCAACACCTCATCCCCTTTTAATAGTATTGGCTTTCCTATGGACTCAATGTGAACTTGGATCACTAAAATGAAAATGAAGAGTCTTGAGCTTTGAGCTTTTGCCAATCTTCTGTCCTTAGCATCTTGAAGGGGTTCCACATCCTCTTGTCCATTCCACTCCACTGTTGAACATATCTGAAATATACTAGGTAAAAGTATTAGTCCAACAAGAGATATGTTGACATTAATTACCAAAGTCATCCAGGGAGCACTTGTGCTTTCAATCTCCCCCTTTTTGGTAATTGATGACAACATACATCAAAGCTTTAGATAAAGATATAGAGAATGGCAAGTAAAGCTTTGGAAAGACATGTAACATTCATAGGCTCCCCCTACATGTATGCAATCATGTAAATATGGAATATAGATGCATGTGAATGCATAAGGATATCAGAGCAAGCAATGAGTTACATGTATCTTGGCTGTATGCATCAGAGCAAATGGATATAGGAAATGTACCTTCATGTTCATGAGTCCTTCTTGCAAACAATATGTACATCAGCAAGAGATCATCATGCACATGAGTGTGATGCATGTACTTACCTTGTGGTCTGGAGCTAACTTTAGAAGAGATGAACCTCAGTAAACAAGGTTAGATAACACATAAAAATCTACTAACAAAGCAAGAATAGCAAACCACAAGAGTACCAAGATTGGGATGACATGTAGTGAGTGAGTACTAGGTACTCTATTGAGTGTAAACATGTCCCCAGAAAGATATGCAATGAATTCGAAGATTTCCTTCCCTTAGATGTCTTTCTCCCCCTGAATTTTATATTTGATAATGGGAGAAGATAGAGAAAGAAAATCAGAGCAAGACAAATAATCATAACAAATACTGATATGTCTTTCCCCTCTAGAAGACATGTGACTTCTCTCCTCTTTTAGTACCAAGCATCCGGGAGGACTAAGAAATTTCTCTCTCCCATAGGGTCTCTTTCTCCCTTTGGTGTGCGTAAGCTTTGATGTGATCTCTCTCCCCCTTTGACATCAATTTCAACGAAGGGCTCTTCTGGATTATGAGTCAAGTAGGTTTGGTCCTTGAGTCACAATACAAAGCAACATGTAGAATGTGATGCTTATAGAGGTGAAGAATCATTGAGTTGAGCTGGAACAAATATGCAGGATGCAAAAGGCAAAGTGTCTCCTCAGCATTGAAATCGGTAACACCGAGTTGTTTTCTTCAGTGGCACCGAGGTGGTTCGGTTTGACCGAAAGAGACAAACCGGTGTGTCCGAGTTCAAGGCAGAGAGAACAATTGTCAACTCAGCTCACTAGGCAAATAAGATCTCAGAAAGATTTGCAGGGAATTAACTAAAAGATTTGCAATGAATTGGATGCAGAGAGAAGAAAATAAATCTAAATACAAATGTAATGGCTTCTCGCCCCTCGTTGGTTACCCCAAGTGGAAGGTTTGAGATGCAGTGTAGCGGTAGTTTTCCCTTGGCAAAGATACCAAGGATCGATTTCCCCTGAGACTCCAAGGTTCAACAAGAAGGTGTCAACTGCTAACGGCGCCAGATATTAGCAATCAACTGGACCTGCACACAGATACAAATAACTTTGCTCCCAACGAGTACAGAGAGGTTGTCAATCCCTCCGGCCTTGTCGTTTACAAAGGATCAAACGCAAGAGATAATAGTGACAGGTATAATTGCAACTAGTAAGTAAAAGCAGAAAGTAAATAGTGGATGTGATCAGTGATGGTAATATGGTCCGGGGTCCCATGATGTTCACTAGTGATGTCTCTCTCCCAAAAGACGATAAAATAGCTATGTGAGGTAAACGAATTACAGCTGGGCAATTGACAGAATTATGTGCGCAAACCAATGCTAACTATGCTGCAAGAAAGGTAGAGGTTCAAAGCATGGGCGGTACGCCAAGGCAAGTAGACCGAAATCCATCTGCATCTACTACTAATCATCCACCTTGAGATATCTATCCAGAACATCTCGCTGGTATTAAGTTGCGAGTCCCACCCATAGTGTAAACTCAAAACAACTGACAACTGCATTAAAAGAACTTTGCGTAAAGTAAACAATCCTTGCACCCACGAGTACAAGCACCGTTGTTTTCCCCCTTGTGGCAACATCACATCCCCTAGATTCATGTTTCTGTCACTCAAACTAGTCATCGAGGGGCATGAACCCACAATCAAGCATAACGTTCCCTCTTGGAGTTACTACCTACTACTCGGCCAAAGCAATAAATAGCAACGGAGAACATGCAAGAATTACTTAAGAACATAAATATAAAAGAGGTAAATCAAATATATTACTCAAACACAATCTGAACATAATCTCACAATCCATCGGATCCCAGCAAATTCAACATAGCAACATCATAAGGATTACATATGTGCCTCGATCATGTAGGGCAGCTCACGAGGTCTAATTAGTGAAGCACAAGAAGGGGAGGAGAACATCACATAGCTACTGGTCATGGACCCATGGTCCAAGGGAGACTACTCACAACTCATCCGGGAGGTATCCATGGTGGTGGAGAGGCTCCCAGTGGTGATCCTCCCCTCCGGCAGGGTGCCGGGAAGAGTTCTCCTGGCGCTCCCGATCTTGGAAGCGCGGCGGCGGCGGAACAGAGATGAGATCGCGAAAAAAGGTTCCGTCCTCGAGGGTTTCGGGACGCGTGTTAAATATATGCCAAAGGGGGGCATCAGCGGAGACCTGGGGGGCCCAGGCGCCCCCCGGCGCGGCCAGGAGGGGGCCCGCGCCACCAGGGCGCCTGGAGCCCTGGTGGCCCCCCTCCGGCCCTACTTTGGCCGCAAGGAAGCTTCCGGAACGCTGATTTTTTATATAATTTTTCCGGGATTTTTCTGGCAGTTTACGTGATGGGAAAACCTGAAATACAAAAATAGCAGAAAACATAAACTGGCACTAGGGTGCACTGAGTTAATAGGTTAGTCCAAATATGATCAAAAGTGTATGGAAGTGTATAAATATCATAGCAATATCACACAAAAGAGGCATGGAGCAAGCAGAAATTATAGATACGTTTTGGACGTATCAACATCCCCAAGCTTAATTCCTGCTCGTCCTCGAGTAGGTAAATGATAACAAGAATAATTTCTGTGGTGACATGCTATTAACCATATAAGGACTTTTCATAGTCACATGACAAGTGCTTACTGAGACAATGAATCTGTAGTAATTAAGTTGCCTCATGAGAAAATCACAAAGAACTGGAAGTTTTACAATATGATACTGAATCATCAAATAGATTTGTAATGAGCATGGTGTGCAAATATGATAAAGTGGTACCTCGCTTGCCCCCTTTAGTGAAGCAAAACATAAATGCAGAGGCACCTCCAAGGTTTAAGTGATGACTAGATACAATGATTTCAGAATAAACGATATCATAATCATGCAAAAGACAATGCTACTTTGGGACAATGCACATTACACTCAGAATGACAATCATGCTCTCAGTAGTTGGTGCTTTAAAGAAGGTGGAGACTCTCGAACCGTGGCTTTTGTTGGCAAGGTTGAAAACCCGTGGTCGGAAACAAAGACAAAGCATGTACCAGAGCTCTTGGTTTTAAAGACAGAAGTAAAAATTATTATTTTTGGATATGCATGTTTCGTCAACGAATGCTAGCAGATAACTCAATTACTTCTCGAGCTGGACAAGTTTCGAGGAACGGCTCCCGAATGAGGACGATCACATCCTCTTAATCTCCTTTGTTTATCACTGCCAGAGTTTTCTGATTTCTCATGAACAAAGCGTGAAGGAGGGTTTGTTTGTTTATATTTTTTTTAATGAGCCGGGCGCGCTCTATGCCAGTTCCTTCTCGTATTATGGGTTTGCACATTAGACATGCAATCCCGGGGTGAAGCTTGTCCAACTTAAAAATATCATGAATTAACTACTACTTCCTCATGAACTAAAATAGAGGCACAAAATAGAAATGCTTTTTTGAATAATTTCGAGATGGTACATGAAAGTCTTCGTTAGGAATGGCAGGTAAATACCATGTATAGGAAGGTATGGTGGACTCATATGGCATAACTGGTTTAAAGGATTTTGGATGCACAAGCAGTCAGTCCGCTTAGTATAGGCGAAGGTTAGCAAAAGACTGGGAGTGACCAACTAAGAGAGCAATGACGGTCATAATCATGTAGAGCGACAAAGCAACATTGAATTAGGCATGGAAGTTATATCGCTACTCAGAAATAAAAGATCATCAAGGCTTGACAGACTTTCTTTACAGTCTTAAATATGCGTGAGCATACGCCAAGTCAATCAAAATAAATTCTTGAAGGAAGATATCACTAAACCATACCACATCATAGGCAAACAAATCACGTTGGTACTCCAATAACACATTGGGAACCCCCCAGCTATTTGAGACTAACCATAAGAAAACATGAATTACTAAGCACCATTATGCACGTAGCATTTTTATCATAGACATATCGACCAGTGCAACAGAAGCCAACTCTCTTAACAAGATAAGCATGATAAATGAAGAGAGTTCCAGCGACCAACTAAACAAAAGCTCTTTAAAAAGATAAGCATGAAAACTAAGAGCTGAACATGATAGTAGCTATTGAAAGACAAAGAACACACACAGCAAGGATAGACATGAAAATTCTATGTTATGTTCTAGGTTGAAGTGGAGCGTGTTTCTCTCCCACACAAAGAAAGCTGAGTTCCAACTCGTTATGAACAGCAAGCCAAGCTAAAGAAAACTAAAAAGGAAACTAAAAGCAAGACGCTCCAAGCATAGCACATAACACATGAAGTAATAAAAATATAGTGGAACGAAAAACGAACTGATAATGTTGATGGAGAAGGGGATGCATGGGGGCATCCCCAAGCTTAGACGCTTGAGTCTTCTTGAATATTTCTTGGGGGTGCATGGGGGCATCCCCAAGCTTGAGCGTTTGACACTCCTGAATCTTTTTATCATCTTCCCTCGCACACTTGAAAATTCCCTTCATACATAACTCATCATAATCTGATTAGCGAGGTTAGTACCCATAATAAAATAATTGTTCCTTGCTGGAAATAAGGATATTATTGAAGGTCTACTGTTTCTCAAGATTGCCAAAAGCTTTTTGCAAAGAAAAAGCAAGCTCAAGGTTTGCAAAATGAAGGAAAGGCAAAACATGACAGAATCTGTGAAAAACAGACCAGCAGGTAGTAAATGATTTTTTCGGGGCACTTCTGCAACTCTAATCAAAAAACTCAGAACAGATGCCCGAAAGACAATTATATAGAGCACGCTGTCGAAAAAATTCAGACCAAAAAGATGATCTGGTGATTTTATACGAATTTGTCTGTCCAAGGACAGAATCTGTTTCCTGGACAGCACGTCACAACTTTTGAACTTTCTTGCAATCAGAGGCTACACTTGGCACAAAGTTGAAAAGTAAAGATACAATGATGATGCTACTGTAGTAACAACATCAAGACACAACAAAAACAAAATAAAATTTTATTCATTGTGGGCTGCCTCCCAAAAGCGCTTTCTTTTATGCCTTTAAGCTAGGCATAATGCATAGAGATCAAGTTTTATCAAGAGTAAAAGAATAGCTAGCCCGTATAACGGACTCAAAAGGTAACTTAATCTTCTTTCTAGGGAAGTGTTCCATCCCTTTCTTGAGAGGAAATTGGAATCTTATATTCCCCTCTTTCATGTCAATGATGGCACCAACGGTGCGAAGAAAAGGACGTCCCAAAATAATTGGACAAGAAGGTTCACATTCAATATCCATAATAGTAAAATCAACGGGAACGTAATTGTCATTGATAATGATAAGAACATCGTCAATCCTCCCCAAAGGTTTCTTTATGGAAGAATCAACAAGACGAACACCAAAAGAACAAGAATCAAAAGGTTTCAATTTAAGCATATCATATATTCTTTTGGGCATAACGGAGGTACTAGCTCCAACATCACATAAAGCATAGCAAGAGAAGTTATTCAACTTAATTTTAATCATAGGATCCCAACCATCTTCTAGCTTTCTAGGTATGGAGGCTTCTACTCTAAGTTTCTCCTCCCTAGCTTTGATGAGAGCATTAGTGATATGCTCGGTGAAGGCAAGGTTAAGCGTGCTAGTGTGGGGATCTTTAGCCATTCTTTGTAGAAAGGCGACAACTTCCGAGATACTACAATTATCAAAATCAATTTTATCATTATTGAGCAGAATTGTAGTGTCATCTTCTTTGTTTGAATTGCTCTCTATTATAAGAGTTTGAACGTCTTCCCAAGTTTGTGGAAGCATAGGAGCAACTTTAAACTGAGGCTCATACTCTTTTCCTGGAAGACCATGCCATGGGCATAACTCTCCATTAAGACTAACATAATCACAAGGTTTATTACTTTTGTAGATCCCGACAGTGGTGATTGGCGTGATGGAAGAAGGGGTGTACTCCTCCCATTTAGTGTTTTTGGTGGAACCCATAGCAGCAAGCAAGCAAGATAACTATTTTTGTGATTTTCGATAAAAGATACTAAAGCAAAAACTGAAAGGTAAACTAACAAGACTAAAAAGCAAAGGTAAAAGATAGCGTGCAACTCCCCTATCTTGAAGAGTGGAGTCCCCGGCAACGGCGCCAGAAAACTTTGCTTGATGGCTTCTGAGGGATCGAAGAAGGTGAGAGTGTCTAGAGGGGGGGTGATTAGACTACTCGACAAGATAAAAATTCTGTCTTTTATCAAGGACAGATTTTGGCAGATTTTGCATAACACACAAGTCAAGTAGCACACTACACATGCAATTCTAGAGTATGGGCAGCGGAAAGTAAATTGCATAAGTAGTAAAGAGAAGTGGAGAAGATCAAACGCAATTTGGAGACGCAATGATTTTTCCCGTGGTTCCGATAGGTGGTGCTATCGTACATCCACGTTGATGGAGACTTCAACCCACGGAGGGTAACGACTGCGCGAGTCCACGGAGGGCTCCACCCACGAAGGGTCCACGAAGAAGCAAACTTGTCTATTTCATCATGGCCTACGCCCACGGAGGGCTAGCCTTACTCGGGGTAGATCTTCACGAAGTAGGCGATCTCCTTGCCCTTACAAACTTCTTGGTTCAACTCCACATCTCGATGACGGAGGCTCCCAAGCGACACCTAACCAATCTAGGAGGCACCACCCTCCAAAAGGTAATAGATGTTGTAGATGATGATGAACTCCTTGCTCTTGTGCTTCAAATGATAATCTCCCCAACACTCAACTCTCCTCACTGATTTGGCTGTGGTGGAAGAAAGGATTGAGTGGAAAGCAACTTGGGAAGGTTAGAGATCAAGTTTCATATGGTAGGAGTGGAGCAACTTGATCTCAACACAAGGGTAGGTAGTTCTCTTCTCAGAAAGTGTAAGGTAGGAGTGGTAGTTCTTTCTGATGGCTCTCTCCACGAATGAAGAGGGGGTGGAGGGGTATATATAGCCTCCACACAAAAATCCAACCGTTACACACATAATTGAGCAATCTCGGTGAGACCGAAGTGGAACTCGGTCAGACCGAAAGTTCAAATATAGTGAACGTTGGGGTTTTCGGTGGGACCGAAAATACCATCTCGGTTAGTCCGATTTGAGTCAAGACAGGAACTTGCCAGTTTCGGTGGGACCGAAATCATCAACTCGGTTATTCCGATATGATGACAAACGGTTACAGAAGCTTGGCAGCCCATGTTTCGGTGAGACCGATCTCAAACTCGGAATGACCGATTTTTCTAGGGTTTGGCTTATGGCTGAGGTGGTTCATCTCGGTGGGACTGAGTTTGGAAAATCGGTTGGTCCGAGATTACTTATGAGTGTGTATTGTAGTGAAAGTTGCTGATAGTTGAAGGAGATATGTCACTAAGCACTTGAGCAACCAGATCATCAACACAACCTCATCCCCTTTTAATAGTATTGGCTTTTCCTATGGACTCAATGTGATCTTGGATCACTAAACCAAAAATGGAGTCTTGAGCTTTTGCCAATGCTTGCCTTAGCATTTTGAGGGGTCCACTTCTTCAGTCATTGCCATACCCATGTGATTGAATTTCCTGAAACATACTTGATAAAAGCATTAGTCCAACCACAAAGTATGTTGTCATTAATTACCAAAACCACCCAGGGAGCAAATGTGCTTTCAATCTCCCCCTTTTTGGTAATTGATGGCAACACACTAAAATTACACTAAACAAGACATCAAAGCTTATTGAAAGAAAGACAGAATTATCACGAAAGCTTTGACAAGCATGTAGTACACAGGCTCCCCCTACAAGTGTGCAAGATTTTCATAAATTTGGTTTTGGACTACCTCAAGCACACAAGAGAGATAAGCAAGATGTGCTACATGCAGCTTGGCTATATGCATCAGAGCAGATGAAAAGAGGTGAGTGATAATACATATGTGCATGGTGATTTCTTGCAAACAAGTATTCACAAGCAAGTCACCATCATGCACATTCTGCAAGGTGCATATACTTACCTTGAGGTTCCTTGGCATTGTACCTGAAGAGATAAACTTGGGAAAACAAGGTTAGATAACACAAGAGTATTTCTTCAACCAATTGCAAGAATATCAAGAGTACTAAGCCAGGGAAGACATGTATAAAGAGTGTCTCATATTGAGCACAGGCTTGAATCAGCAAACATGTCTCCGAAGCTAAAAGATTTTCAATGAACTCTGAGAGATTTTGCTTTCCATAAGATATCAACTGTGAAGATTTCTCTCCCTTTGAGTTTTCTCAGAACAATGGGTTCGATGGAAAGAGCAAAATCAAAAGAATGATGCCAATTGTAATGTCCAAGTAAAACACGACAAAGCTTTGATGTGATTCTCTCCCCCTTAAGATAAGATTGCTTTTCTTCTCCCCCTAAGTCTTCTCTTCTCCCCCTACTCCCCCTAAGTCTTCTCCCCCTTTGACATCAAGTGCCGAAAAGGACAGCAAACTAGGAAGGTTAGGAAAGATGGAAAGAAAGAGGTGGGATCCTTAAGAACCACAACAGGGCAAATAAGAACATGCATAGAGAATCATTGAGTGAAGCTGCAGAAGATGATATCCTGGAAGAGATAAATCGGTGACACCGAATTAGATGGATCGGTGGGTCCGAAAGTCAGGGACTTAGGGCAGATCCTTTTCGGTTAGACCGAAAATTTTAAATTGGTGACGCCGAGTTTAATTTCAAGGAAATACAGAAATAATTCAGCTCACTTGCAAGGAATGTTTCAAAGGATTTGCAATGAATTTGTGAAAGATTTTCGGGGAATTGATCGGAGCCATAAGGAAATTCACAAAGACAGAAGAATAGAAATGAAAAAGATTCCTAGATGAAGTTTTTTTTTTGTTTAAAGAAAACTCAATGAGAGAACATAAGAGAAAACAGAAAGACTCCAAGAGCATATGTACTTCATCTAGATAAAGGTCGGCGACAAGGTCACCTATGTTTGAGTATATTGACTTAGGAATCAAATGAGGACATTTGATCATAGGTCATACTCATCATTTGAGCTCAAAATGGGGTTGCCATTTTTCGATTAAGCATTTGATGTGATCACATCTTATGAAGCTGCTTGTACTCATGACTTTGAGCAAAGCTCCTTAAAGATGTGAAGAATATACCTTGGGTTTGTTGTTGCTTTACTCATGTAGGTAAACTTGATGTAGGTGCTCATTGAATGTGAAGTTGGAGCGCCATTTCTACTTGTGTAGTTCATCTTCCTACATGGGTTAGGCAAGCAAGGAAATACTCAAGGATATCCAAGATGACAAGAGTGAAATACTAGATGTATAAGATGTCAAAAAGGATATGTGGAATTTTGTTCCTTGAACTCAACATCCCAAAGGGATACTTGGTCAATGACAAGATTACTCATGATTTGAGTGTGTGGTAATCTTGTGGAACGTAGATCATCCAAGTACCTGCAAGGAGTTAGATGCAATACAAGGAGGCAAATGTGTCCAAGACATATGATCATCATCATAAGAGAAATATCAAGGATTAGTCAAGAGGGCTCATGCCTTGCATGCATCAATGGAGTTCTCACTCCAAGTTTGAAGCATCAATGATGTTCAACTCATTCCTTAAGCGACAAAACACTTTCTCATCAAGAGGTTTTGTAAAGATATCAGCAAGTTGTTTGTCAGTACGAACATGCTTAAGATTAATGTCACCCTTGGCAATATGATCACGAATAAAATGGTGACGAACTTCAATATGCTTTGTTCGAGAGTGTTGCACTGGATTGTGTCCAATTTTAATCGCACTCTCATTGTCACAAAGCAAGGGAACATGTCTCACATGTATCCCATAATCTTTAAGCGTTTGTGTCATCCATAGCAATTGAGCACAACACGAACCAGCAGCAATATATTCCGCTTCGGCAGTGGATAATGATACCGAATTTTGTTTCTTGGAGGACCAAGATACAAGGGATCGACCAAGGAATTGACACGTACCCGAAGTTGACTTTCTATCAACCTTGTCACCGGCATAGTCCGAGTCGGAATAGCCAACAAGGTCGAAAGAGGCTCTCTTAGGATACCAAATGCCAAAGTTTGGTGTGTGTATCAAATATCTCACTATCCTTTTCACAGCTTTAAGATGACATTCTTTAGGGGCTGCTTGATATCGCGCACACATGCATACACTCAACATTATGTCAGGACGAGAAGCACAAAGATATAGTAGAGAACCAATCATAGAACGGTAAACCCTTTGATCAACGGGTTCTCCATCTTTTGTCAAGTCATTATGTCCACTTGTAGGCATGGGGGTACTCATACCTTTGCTTTCTTGCATGTTGAACTTCTTGAAGAGATCCTTGGTGTACTTTGTTTGTGAAACAAAGGTACCCTCCTTAGATTGCTTGATTTGCAACCCAAGGAAGAATTTGAGTTCACTCATCATGGACATCTCATACTTCTCCGACATGAGCTGTCCAAACTTCTTGCTAAAATGAGGGTTAGTTGAACCAAAGATAATATCATCAACATATATTTGGCACACAAATAGTTCACCATTAACCCTTTTTGTGAACAGCGTTGAGTCTATCTTTCCAATCTCAAACCCTTTTTCAAGAAGAAAGCTAGTCAAGCATTTGTACCAAGCTCTAGGAGCTTGTTTAAGACCATAAAGAGCTTTGTGCAGCTTGTAAACATGATTAGGCTTTTTGGGATTCACAAATCCGGGAGGTTGTTTCACAAATACTTCCTCCTCAATTTCACCATTTAGGAAAGCACTTTTGATGTCCATTTGATAGAGAGTAATATCATGGTGATTGGCATAAGCAAGAAGAATGCGAATGGACTCAAGTCTAGCAACGGGGGCATAGGTCTCACCATAGTCCATACCTTCGACTTGTGTGTAACCTTGAGCTACGAGACGAGCCTTGTTGCGGATGACTTGTCCATATTCATCTTGCTTGTTCCGAAACACCCATTTGGTTCCAATGATGTTTTGATCATCCTTGGGCTTCTCTACCAAAGTCCATACCTTGTTCCTCTCGAAGTTGTGTAGTTCTTCGTGCATAGCGTTCACCCAATCCGGGTCTTCAAGTGCTTCTTCTACCTTCATAGGTTCAATACTAGAGATAAATGAGTAATGCTCACAGAAGTTAGCTAAGCGAGTTTTAGAGCGAGTAATTCTCCCGGAGTTGATGTCATTCATCATTTGTTCCACGGGATGATTCTTGTTGACTCTTGCTCGAACTCGGGATAGCTTTTGTTGATGTTGTGGCTGAGCTTCCTCATCATCTTCATCTTCCTCTTCTTCTTCTTCTTCATTGTTGTTGGTGTTGTCTTGAGGCGGTGGAGAAGGAGGTTGTGGTGGATCTTCTTGTTGCACTTCCTCATCTTGGTGAGTTCCACTTGTGGAGGCCTCCATGTTGCCTTGAGGTTCATCTCGCCGTGAGGTAGGTGGCTCCACATATGTAGATGAGGTACTCTCCTTCACTTCCATGGGACGGATCTTTCCAATAGATAAGTCTTGGATAGCTTCCGATGGGTCCTTGTCTCCTACATCAATAGGCATTTGCTCTACTTGCGAGCCATTAGATTCATCAAACTTCACGTCTACCGTCTCTTCAACCTTTCGGGTGAAATTATTGTAGACACGGTAGGTGTGGGAGTTTGATCCATAACCAAGGAGAAAGCCTTCATGAGATTTAGGAGCAAATTTAGACCGAAGATGCTTATCAAGGATATAGCATTTTGAACCAAAGACACGAAAGTATCCCACTTGGGGTTTGTTACCGGTGAGGAGCTCGTATGATGTCTTGCCGAGGAGCTTATGAAGATAAAGCCTGTTGATAGCATGACAAGCTGTCTCGACCGCTTCTCCCCAAAAATGCTTCGGTGTCTTATATTCATCAAGCATCGTTCTCGCCATCTCTATGAGCGTTCGGTTCTTCCTCTCAACAACTCCATTTTGTTGAGGAGTGTACGTAGCCGAGAACTCATGTAGAATCCCTTCCTCATCGAGAAAAGAGTCTACATTGGCGTTCTTGAACTCCGTTCCATTGTCACTCCGAACTTTCTTGATCTTCACCTCAAATTGATTTTGGGCCTTTCTGGCAAAGGTTTTGAAGATTCTCTGAACCTGCGATTTGTCATCAAGGAAAAATACCCACGTAAATCTGGAATAATCATCAACTATAACCAGACCAAAGGAGTTACCACCAAGACTTTTGTAAGCATTGGGACCGAAGAGATCCATATGAAGAAGCTCAAGCGGTCTCCTTGTGGTCATGATGTTCTTCACGGGATGACTTCCACCTACTTGTTTTCCTGCTTGACAAGCACTACAAAGTCTATCTTTGTCAAAGAGAACATCTTTAACGCCAAGAATATGATCACCTTTGATCAGCTTGTCTAGATTACGCATACCAACATGTCCTAGCCTTCTATGCCATAACCAACCTTTAGAGGATTTAGCAATGAAACAAGCTCTAGGTTGGGCTTTCTTAGTGAAATCAACAATATATAGATCACCTCTACGGATACCGGTAAATGCCATGTTTTGATTGTCATGACGAAAGACTTGGCAATCTACTTTGGTGAATAGCACATTGAATCCAAAGTCAGCTAGTCTAGACACGGAAAGTAAATTGTATCCAAGAGATTCTACAAGCATGACATTTTGAATAGAGCTATCATGAGATATGGCCACCTTACCAAGGCCAAGTACCTTACCCTTGGAGTTGTCTCCAAAAGTCACATACTTGCGTGGACCATCGTTCTTTGCAAGCTCTCGAAACATGTCTTTGTCTCCGGTCATGTGGTCGGTGCATCCACTATCAAGAATCCACTCTTTTCCGCCGGACATGTAGTCTCTCAGGTTTGCCATGAGATTGAGACTCTTCATGACCTTGTCTAGCTTGGTGTCCGAATTGGAGTAATCATCATCATGCTCATGCTCATCATCATATTGACCCATAGATTGTTCATCATCAACACCTAGGTCAATTTGATAAGTACTTGCATTAGTTTTGTCAATGTGACAATAATCTTCGGAATGCAATGCAAGAGCATTTCTAATTAAAACATTGATGAGAGCGGGATCACCCTTCTTTTTCATAAGATCACGAAGCTCAAAGAAGCATTTATCAAAGTTGGGATCATTGGGGTGCATCTTATCAAATTCAATAGTCTTGTATAGAATTTTATCAAGACCTCTCATAGAGTAGTCCGGATAAAGTTCTTCCAAGAACTTCCATATAGCATAGGCACACTCAAAGTTTGTAACAAGCTTAAGCAAGTCATCGGGTAACCCTCTAATGATAAGATTTACAGTCCTAAGGTTACGAAGCAAATCAAGCTCTTCATCCATGGTAGGGTGCAAGGAATCAAATGGAGGCACATGGGGGGTCTCAACATATTTGCACAAATTGTACTTCTTAAAGATAATAAGCATTTTAGACCTCCATGAGTTATATGACTCTCCATTAAGGATAGGCACTCTATGGCTAACACTCCCAAACGTAGACACGTCCATCTTCCTCCAATGGTGTGTAAACCAAAGCAATGGAGACCAAAGCTCTGATACCAATTGAGGGATCGAAGAAGGTGAGAGTGTCTAGAGGGGGGGTGATTAGACTACTCGACAAGATAAAAATTCTGTCTTTTATCAAGGACAGATTTTGGCAGATTTTGCATAACACACAAGTCAAGTAGCACACTACACATGCAATTCTAGAGTATGGGCAGCGGAAAGTAAATTGCATAAGTAGTAAAGAGAAGTGGAGAAGATCAAACGCAATTTGGAGACGCAATGATTTTTCCCGTGGTTCCGATAGGTGGTGCTATCGTACATCCACGTTGATGGAGACTTCAACCCACGGAGGGTAACGGCTGCGCGAGTCCACGGAGGGCTCCACCCACGAAGGGTCCACGAAGAAGCAACCTTGTCTATTCCATCATGGCCTACGCCCACGGAGGGCTAGCCTTACTCGGGGTAGATCTTCACGAAGTAGGCGATCTCCTTGCCCTTACGAACTTCTTGGTTCAACTCCACATCTCGATGACGGAGGCTCCCAAGCGACACCTAACCAATCTAGGAGGCACCACCCACCAAAAGGTAATAGATGTTGTAGATGATGATGAACTCCTTGCTCTTGTGCTTCAAATGATAATCTCCCCAACACTCAACTCTCCTCACTGATTTGGCTGTGGTGGAAGAAAGGATTGAGTGGAAAGCAACTTGGGAAGGTTAGAGATCAAGTTTCATATGGTAGGAGTGGAGCAACTTGATCTCAACACAAGGGTAGGTAGTTCTCTTCTCAGAAAGTGTAAGGTAGGAGTGGTAGTTCTTTCTGATGGCTCTCTCCACGAATGAAGAGGGGGTGGAGGGGTATATATAGCCTCCACACAAAAATCCAACCGTTACACACATAATTGAGCAATCTCGGTGAGACCGAAGTGGAACTCGGTCAGACCGAAAGTTCAAATATAGTGAACGTTGGGGTTTTCGGTGGGACCGAAAATACCATCTCGGTTAGTCTGATTTGAGTCAAGACAAGAACTTGCCAGTTTCGGTGGGACCGAAATCATCAACTCGGTTATTCCGATATGATGACAAACGGTTACAGAAGCTTGGCAGCCCATGTTTCGGTGAGACCGATCCCAAACTCGGAATGACCGATTTTTCTAGGGTTTGGCTTATGGCTGAGGTGGTTCATCTCGGTGGGACTGAGTTTGGAAAATCGGTTGGTCCGAGATTACTTATGAGTGTGTATTGTAGTGAAAGTTGCTGATAGTTGAAGGAGATATGTCACTAAGCACTTGAGCAACCAGATCATCAACACAACCTCATCCCCTTTTAATAGTATTGGCTTTTCCTATGGACTCAATGTGATCTTGGATCACTAAACCAAAAATGGAGTCTTGAGCTTTTGCCAATGCTTGCCTTAGCATTTTGAGGGGTCCACTTCTTCAGTCATTGCCATACCCATGTGATTGAATTTCCTGAAACATACTTGATAAAAGCAATAGTCCAACCACAAAGTATGTTGTCATTAATTACCAAAACCACCCAGGGAGCAAATGTGCTTTCAGCTTCTCGCCCCTCGTTGGTTACCCCAAGTGGAAGGTTTCAGATGCAGTGTAGCGGTAGTTTTCCCTTGGCAAAGATACCAAGGATCGATTTCCCCTGGGACTCCAAGGTTCAACAAGAAGGTGTCAACTGCTAACGGCGCCAGATATTAGCAATCAACTGGACCTGCACACAGATACAAATAACTTTGCTCCCAACGAGTACAGAGAGGTTGTCAATCCCTCCGGCCTTGTCGTTTACAAAGGATCAAACGCAAGAGATAATAGTGACAGGTATAATTGCAACTAGTAAGTAAAAGCAGAAAGTAAATAGCGGATGTGATCAGTGATGGTAATATGGACCGGGGTCTCATTATGTTCACTAGTGATGTCTCTCTCCCAAAAGACGATAAAACAGCTATGTGAGGTAAACGAATTACAGCTGGGCAATTGACAGAATTATGTGCGCAAACCAATGCTAACTATGCTGCAAGAAAGGTAGAGGTTCAAAGCATGGGCGGTATGCCAAGGCAAGTAGACCGAAATCCATCTGCATCTACTACTAATCATCCACCTTGAGATATCTATCCAGAACATCTCGCTGGTATTAAGTTGCGAGTCCCACCCATAGTGTAAACTCAAAGCAACTGACAACTGCATTAAAAGAACTTTGCGTAAAGTAAACAATCCTTGCACCCACGAGTACAAGCACCGTTGTTTTCCCCCTTGTGGCAACAACACATCCCCTAGACTCATGTTTCTGTCACTCAAACTAGTCATCGAGGGGCATGAACCCACAATCAAGCATAACGTTCCCTCTTGGAGTTACTACCTACTACTCGGCCAAAGCAATAAATAGCAACGGAGAACATGCAAGAATTACTTAAGAACATAAATATAAAAGAGGTAAATCAAATATATTACTCAAACACAATCTGAACATAATCTCACAATCCATCGGATCCCAGCAAACTCAACATAGCAACAACATAAGGATTACATATGTGCCTCGATCATGTAGGGCAGCTCACGAGGTCTAATTAGTGAAGCACAAGAAGGGGAGGAGAACATCACATAGCTACTGGTCATTGACCCATGGTCCAAGGGAGACTACTCACAACTCATCCGAGAGGCGTCCATGGTGGTGGAGAGGCTCCCGGTGGTGATCCCCCCCTCCGGCAGGGTGCCGGGAAGAGTTCTCCTAGCGCTCCCGATCTTGGAAGCGCGGCGGCGGCGGAACAGAGATGAGATCGCGAAAAAAGGTTCCGTCCTTGAGGGTTTCGGGACGCGTGTTAAATATATGCCAAAGGGGGGCATCAGCGGAGACCTGGGGGGCCCAGGCGCCCCCCCGGCGCGGCCAGGAGGGGGGCCGCGCCACCAGGGCGCCTGGAGCCCTGGTGGCCCCCCTCCGGCCCTACTTTGGCCGCAAGGAAGCTTCCGGAACGCTGATTTTTTATATAATTTTTCCGGGATTTTTCTGGCAGTTTACGTGATGGGAAAACCTGAAATACAAAAACAGCTGAAAACAGAAACTGGCACTGGGGTGCACTGAGTTAATAGGTTAGTCCAAATATGATCAAAATTGTATGGAAGTGTATAAATATCATAGCAATATCAAACAAAAGAGGCATGGAGCAAGCAGAAATTATAGATACGTTTTGGACGTATCAAAATGCAAGAGCACAAAGAAACACTAGAGAACTTCATCTAGAATTGGTCGGCAACAGAATCACCTATGTTAGAGTATATTGACTTAGGAGTCAAGTGAGAGCACTAGATCATGTGTCATACTCATCGTTTAAGCTCAAAATGGGGTTGCCATTTTTCGTTTAAGCATTTTGATGTATTCACATCTTGTTCAGTTGCTTTGACCTCATGTCTTGGGGTAAAGCTTCTCTAAGATGGAATAACATACCATGGTTGGTGATGTTGATCTTGATCATGTAGTCGAACTTGAATGGGATGCTCAAGGCTGATGTAGCCCATCAAGAATTGGAAGCATCACTTGTAATTTGAGTTCATTTACCTATGATAACCCACAAGCATAGGGGATCGCAACAGTTTTCGAGGGTAGAGTATTCAACCACTAGTAGAAAAAGGGTCAAACGTGAAGCACATTAGTGCCGGTTCCAACGGCTAGCCGGGCCGCTCTCATTAGTACCGGTTCGTGGCGAACCTTTAGCACCGGTTCGTGCCACGAACCTGTACTAATGAGAGTGGTGGCAGGATGTTGTTAGTCTGGGGCCCCTCCAGCACCTTTAGTACCGATTCTTGGCACGAACCGGTGCTAAAGGTGGCCGTACATAAACCCTTCGTCCACCCAAGCTCGCTCTGTTCTTCCCCTTGCCCCTCTCCTCTCTGTTCTTCCCCTCTTCCTCTCGAGCTCATCACACATTTTGCCCAAAATTTGTCAAGATTTGAAGGCCCCCATCCATTCAAGTGATCACAAAGATTAGCAACTTTGTCCTTTCATCTCTCATTGCTAGATTAGCTCTTGCAAAGCTTTATATAGTGATTAATTTGTGAGTTTAGTAATTTGGGAGGAAATATATGTGCTAGTATTTGATTTATATGCAATTTGAGGTCCAAAATAACACTAAGTTTGCATATGTAGGAGAGGTTAAATTTAGTTGAAAGAGAAAACGAGTACTTGAAAGAAAAATTGAAAAGAATTGAGGACGAGAAGATGGAATTGGAGTTGCATGTTGCCGATGTCATCGATGATCACAAGATCAAGATGGAGAAAATGCGCTTGAAGATTAGAAAGATTAGAAAATATGCCATCGATAGTGAGGCTTGGTATCATTATGTTGTTGGATCAATTGTTACCTTAGTTGCGATCTTGATCGCATTTGTTGTTGCATTTAAATGCTTTAGCTAGAGAGTTATTTGTTTGTTGCATTTAAGCGTTGTATGAACTTGTATTAAGTTGGTGTTTTTGGTGCTGTGTATTGAAGATGAGCCGACAATGGATGTACGATCACCGATGCTCTCCCGAGTTCATTAATGGCGTGCAAACTTTTCTGCTTGTGGCTGAGGCAAACAAGCGGGCGGATGGTATTATGCCTTGTCCATGTGCTGTCCGTAAGAATGGTCTAAATTACTCTAAGTCAAGAACCATTCACGTCCACCAGTTTATGTCCGGTTTCGTGCCCCACGATAATATTTGGACCAAGCACGGAGAAAGAGGGGTCATGATGGAAGACAATGAAGAAGAAGAGGACGACGACAGCTATCCTGGCCATGGGTTCCCTGAATACGATGATACAACAATGGGAGAAGAAGCTGAGTTGGTAATGCGGGAAGAAGCTGAGCCGGCAATGCGGGAAGAAGATGAAGAAGAGGCATCAGATGAACATGTTGATGATCTAGGTCGGGCCATTGCCGATGCAAAGAGAAACTGCGCAAGTGATTTGGAGAAGAAGAAGTTGCAGCGCATGTTAGAGGATCACAAAAAATTGTTGTACCGGAATTGCGTAGGTGACAAGAAAAAGCTGGGCACCACACTGGAATTGCTGCAATGGAAGGCAGAGAATGGTGTATCTGACAAGGGATTTGGAAAGTTGCTGGTAATGATAAAGGATATGCTTCCAAAGGACAACGAATTGCCCGAGAGTACGTACGAAGCAAAGAAGGTTGTCTGCCCTCTAGGGTTAGAGGTGCAGAAGATACATGCATGCCCTAATGATTGCATCCTCTACCGCGGTGAGTACGAGGATTTGAACGCTTGCCCGGTATGCGGTGCATTGCGCTATAAGATCAGCCACGATGACCCTGGTAATGTCGAGGGCGAGCGCCCCAGGAAGAAGATTCCTGCCAAGGTGATGTGGTATGCTCCTATAATACCACGGTTGAAACGTTTGTTCCAAAACAAAGAGCATGCCAAGGCGATTCGATGGCACAGAGAAGACCGTAAGAAAGACAGAAAGTTGAGAGTACCCACTAACGGGTCGCAGTGGAGAAAAATCAAAAGAAAGTACGGGAAGGAGTTTGCAGATGACGCAGGGAGCGTATGGTTTGGTCTAAGCGCAGATGGCATTAATCCTTTTGGGGAGCAGAGCAGCAACCATAGCACCTGGCCTGTGACTCTATGTTTGGATAACCTTCCTCCTTGGTTGTGCATGAAGCGGAAGTTCGTTATGATGCCAGTGCTCATCCAAGGCCCTAAGCAACCCGGCAACGACATTGATGTGTACCTAAGGCCATTAGTTGAAGAACTCTTACAACTGTGGAATGGAAAAGGTGTACGTGCGTGGGATGAGCACATGGGGGAAGAATTTGACCTAAAGGCGTTGCTGTTTGTGACCATCAATGATTGGCCTTCTCTCAGTAACCTTTCAGGACAGACAAACAAGGGATACCGCGCATGCACGCACTGTTTGGACGATACCGACAGTATATATTTGGCTAATTGTAAGAAGAATGTGTACCTGGGACATCGTCGATTTCTTCCGAGCAGGCATCCCGTAAGAAAGAAAGGCAAGCATTTCAAAGGTGAGGCGGATCACCGGACGAAGCCTCGCCACCCTACTGGTGCTGATGTACATGATATGGTCAAGGATTTGATGGTGGTCTTTGGAAAGGGTCCTGGTGGACAACCTGTTCCGAATGACGCTAATGGACGCGCACCCATGTGGAAGAAGAAATCTATATTTTGGGACCTGCCCTATTGGAAAGACCTAGAGATCCGCTCCGCAATCGACGTGATGCACGTGACGAAGAATCTTTGTGTGACCCTGCTTGGCTTCTTGGGCGTGTATGGGAAGACAAAAGATACACCTGAGGCACGGGAGGACCAGCAACGTATGCACGGAAAAGACGGCATACATCAGGGTCATGCAAGCTACGCTCTTACCAAAGAAGAGAAGGAAATCTTCTTTGAATGCCTACTCAGTATTAAGGTACCATCTGGCTTCTCGTCGAATATAAAGGGAATAATAAACATGGCAGAGAAAAAGTTCCAGAACCTAAAGTCTCATGACTGCCACGTGATTATGACGCAACTGCTTCCGGTTGCATTGAGGGGGCTTCTACCAGAAAACGTTCGATTAGCCATTGTGAAGCTATGTGCATTTCTCAATGCAATCTCTCAGAAGGTAATCTATCCAGAAATCATACCAAGGTTAGAGAATGATTTGGTGCAATGTCTTGTCAGTTTCGAGTAGGTGTTCCCACCATCCTTCTTCAACATCATGACGCACGTCCTAGTTCACCTACGCGAAGAGATTAATGTTTTGGGTCCTGTATTTCTACACAATATGTTCCCCTTCATGGGAGCCTTAAAGAAATATGTTCATAACCGTGCTAGGCCAGAAGGAAGCATCTCCAAGGGCCATCAGAATGAGGAGGTCATTGAGTTTTGTATTGACTTTATTCCTGACCTTAAGCCGATTGGTGTTCCTGAATCGCGGCATAAGGGCAGACTGGATGGAAAAGGCACGCTAGGAGGGGAACAAATAATATGTATGGACGGACATTCTCTCACTAAAGCACACTACACAGTTCTACAGAATTCCGCCTTGGTGGCTCCGTATATGGATGAACACAAGAATTTGCTACGCTACAAACACCCGGAGCAGTCTGATGACTGGATTACACGTGAACAAACCAGGAGTTTCGCCAGCTGGTTGCAGACACGTACCATGCATGACACATCTATTGAAGATGACATGTACTTGATGTCCCAGTTACCATTTCCGAATATAATGACTTTCAAAGGGTACGAGATAAATGGTAATACATTTTATACGATCGCTCAAGATAAGAAGAGCACCAACCAAAACAGTGGTGTCCGCTTTGATGCAGAAACCAAGACGAGAAAGGAAACATATTATGGTTATATACAAGACATATGGGAACTTGACTATCGACGTGGTTTGAAGGTCCCTTTGTTTCGGTGCAAATGGGTCAATATGACACGAGGCGGGGTAACGGAAGACCCGCAGTACGGAATGACAATAGTGGATCTCAACAATCTTGCGTATGCAGACGAACCATTCGTCCTAGCCAATGATGTGGCACAGGTTTTCTATGTGAAGGACATGTCTACCAAGCCAAGAAAAAGAAAATATAAGGAAGCGAATGCATCGTACGATGGGCCAAAGCGGCACATAGTTCTTTCTGGGAAGAGAAACATCGTAGGAGTGGATGACAAGACAGACAAGTCAGAAGATTATGAAAAGTTTGATGAAATTGCTCCATTCACAGTGAATATTGACCCGAGCATCCCGTTAAATGATGAAGATTTTCCATGGTTACGGCGCAAAAGGACACACACGAAGAAAAAGTTTCACACCCAAAGATCTGGGATGTGTTCGGCTTCACTATCATCACTTTCTTCTGCGTTTCACACCCAGAAGGGAATCTCTGTAATAGTTAGGGTAGTTATGTGTTTTGGCATTTGAAACGCGAAGAAATTTTATGTGCAAAGAAATTCTTTCATGCCTTTACTGATTTTTAAAGTTAAGTTATTCACAAACTAGTGATTCACACTAATTTCAAATAATTCAAAATTTAAACTATTCAAATTTGAAAACTATGGGCACTAACAGAAAGTTTGTAATTTTTTGTACCTAAAGCAAAAATATTCACAAAGAAACTATAAATACACAAAAAAAACAACTCAAAAATAAATAAAGCAAAAAAAATAAAAAATAAAGCCCGCCTACTAGGCCAGAGCGGCCTGCATACGACTAGAAACCCAACCTGTTGTTGGGCCAGGATGCAAGCCCGCAAAGGCCCACAGGACAGCACAGAACATGTAGGCCCAGTAGGCCTGCTTTGGAGAGGACCTCGAGAGAGCTACTTCACGGGGGGTTATAAACCAGTGCGGACGCCCCTCGGCTAGCGAGGTGGGACTAAACTTGTCGCACCGTACCTGCGCCAGCACACCCCTTTTAGTACCGGGTCGTGGCACCAACCGGTACTAAAGGGGTGTCTTTAGTACCGGTTGGAGCCACCAACCGGTACTAAAGGGGGTGCGCTTCCCGCCGCTTGGCCTGGCCAAAACAGGCCTTTAGTACCGGTTGGTGGCTCCAACCGGTACTAAAGGTGTGTTCTATATAAGAAAACACTTCAAAAAATTTCGACAGTTTCGTTCTCCCTCTGCTTCTTCTCCTCTGCCCCGTCGCCGCCGCCCCTCGTCGCCGCCCCCGTCGACGTCCGTCGCCGTCGCCGCCGCCCCCGTCGCCGTCCCATCGCCTAGCCGTCGCCGTCCCGTCGCCTCGCCGTCGTCGTCCCCGTCGCCGCGCCCCGCCCCGGCCTCCCGTCATCCCTGCTTGGCCCGTCCCCGTCGCCGCGCCCCGACCCGTCGCCGTCGCCGCCCCCCGTCGCCGCGCCTCGCCGGTGAGGTCCTATGCCCCGGCCGCCATGTCCACACACACACACACACACACACACATACTGATATTTAGTTATAATTTTTTCTGTTTTTTAGTTATAGAAATATTTATAGAAATGTTAGCAATTTTTCTGTTTTTTAGTTACAGAAATAGTTATAAAAAAGTTAGAATTGTTAGAAATTTTTCTGTTTTTTAGTTATAGAAATAGTTATAAAAAGTTAGAATTGTTAGAAATTTTTCTGTTTTTTAGTTATAGAAATAGTTATAAAAAAGTTAGAACTAGTTTATTTTTAGTATGAAAATTAATAGAACAAGTTTATTTTTAGTATGAAAATTTAGGTATATGAGATTATTTGAACTAGTTGAATTAATATAACTAGTTTATTTTTAGTAAATGGGGAGTTGAACTAGTTGAATTAGTAGAACTAGTTTATTTTTAGGTATATGAGATTTGATGATCTAATTAAAATATTACTACATATAGCTACTTTATATATTTTAGTAAGAAAATTAATATAACTAGTTTATTTTTAGTAAATTCTTAGTTGAATTAATAGAACTAGTTTATTTTTAGTAAGAAAATTTAGATATCTGAGATTGGATGATCTAATTAATAGGAAATGTCGTCTGACGACGAAAATGATTTCATTACGTGCTAATACTGTGAAGACCAGCGCGACCTGTGCGACAGAAATTTCCTTGTTGATGATAGGCGCTTCAGCATCAAGCTGGATGAGACCTTCGAAGTGGATACAGTAAGTCACAACGACAAGTCTTTTTTCGTAATTAAGCATGACTTATATATGCTTCATCTGCTTCAACTTATAATTTTAAATTTTCACTATTCTACTAGCGCATCCCCTGTCATGCAAGAATTTTTGTCTTGGATAAGATAGGTTTCAGTGCTATGGAAACTATGGAGGTAAAGAGAGTTTACCTAAAGACCGAGCATGGTTAACTTTCAACGTCAAATTATATAATGCAGACACGTACACCTATTTTGAATGCAAAACTTGGCAAGCACTATGCAAGGCTTATGCATTTGAGCCTGATATGGTTATCACCTTTGATATTTGTCCGGAAGATGATATTGAAGGTAATAGAGACATCTGGGTCGATGTGCAGACGCCTCCAGTTCTACCATTATGTGAGTTTCTCAACCATATTTATGTCTTTGATATTGTTTATTCAAAAATAGTTGACAACTAATTTCTATTGACAGCTTATTTCCATTCAAGCAAAAAACATGTCCGGCGCTTGGGAGACAGGACCTACTTCTGTCCCGGAGCTGAACTAAACTGCAAGGAGATAAGTCATTATGTTTCATAGCTTGAGGATCTTCATACTGTCAAGACAAATTTTCTTCCTGCACTTAGAAATGTTAGTACTCAAAACGTGCTACCAATAGTGATCGTATTGAACTACGGTCACATCTATTTACGAGTGATGGTAAGATTTTTACTATTTGTCCTCAGTGCATCTTTTGCATACATTATTTTGTTCTTAAATTTCATTGCTAAGTATATTAATTACTATACGATGTTCTTCAACAGGGACTCCCGATGACAGTTGTGCCTCAGTGGATCGAGGCTAAAGGTCACATGACAATGGTTAGCTTACGGCCAAGATATCCTACATTGCACATGAGTGCATTCAGGATTTCTAAAAGCGATGAATGCTTAATAGTGAAAGATTGGAGCAAAATTGTTAACGATCCCAGAGAAGTACTAGGGGGCAGCAATGAGAAGCGCAGCCCACGATTAGGAGACAGGTTCATCTGCATGCTCCAGTATGATGAATCAGGAGAGCTATACATGTTCTATGCTATTTTACCTGAGAGAGAACAGCAGGAGTGATTTAGCTAGTTCATGCTCTTAGTACTTGTCCTCTCATGTCCGTGTTCTTCGTCCTGAACTTAATCTCAAAGGATGATTTGCTTTTGTGGTGTGATGAACGCTTCTAATATCATGACCATGTTGAACTCGATGATATCCTTGCTTCTGGTACAAGTGAATGATTTTTCTTTAAGCTAGTGTTGGTGGTGATTAGATAGTGGTAATGACTATGATGATTAAACAGTGGTAATTCTATATATATAACGTGTACAATGTGTAGTATCGGAAAATACCAGCAAACGAAAAAGAATTAAATGGAAAACACAAAATTAAATGAAAAAGAAATCATAAAACCAAAAAACCCCTAAACCTTGTAGTACCGGTTGGTTTTACCAACCGGTACTAAAGGGCTCCCGGCCCCCGGAGCTGGCTCGTGCCACGTGGTTGCCCTTTAGCACCGGTTCGTGCTGAACCGGTACTAAAGGGGGGGGGCTTTAGTGCCCACACTTTAGTGCCGGTTATGGAACCGGCACTAAAGGGCCTTACGAACCAGTGCTATTGCCCGGTTCTGCACTAGTGAACCCAAATTTATTAGTTCGACACAAGGGGAGCCAAAGAATATTCTCAAGTATTAGCAGTTGAGTTGTCAATTCAACCACACATGAAAGACTTCATATCTGCAGCAAAGTACTTAGTAGCAAGTAGTATGGAAGTAACGGTAACGGTGGCAAAAGTAACAGTAGTAGTTTTGTAGTGATGGTAACAGTAGCAGCGGAAAAGTAACTAAGCAAAGTTCAATATGTGAAAAGCTCGTAGGCATTGGATCAGTGATGGATAATTATGTCGGATGCGATTCCTCATGTAATAGTTATAACAAAGGGTGACACAGAATTAGCTCCAGTTCATCAATGTAATGTAGGCATGTATTCCGAATATAGTCATACGTGCTTATGGAAAAGAACTTGCATGACATCTTTTGTCCTACCCTCCCATGGCAGCAGGGTCCTATTGGAAACTAAGGGATATTAAGGCCTCCTTTTAATAGAGTACCGGACCAAAGCATTAACACTCAGTGAATACATGAACTCCTCAAGCTACGGTCATCACCAAGAGTGGTCCCAATTGTTGTCACTTCGGGGTTGCCGGATCATAACACATAGTAGGTGACTATTGACTTTTAAGATAGGATCAAGAACTCACATATATTCATGAAAACATAATAGATTCAGATCTGAAATCATGGCACTCGGGCCCTAGCAACAAGCATTAAGCATAGCAAAGTCATAGCAACATCAATCTTAGAACATAATGGATACTAGGGATCAAACCCTAACAAAACTAACTCGATTACATGGTAAATCTCATCCAACCCATCACCGTCCAGCAAGCCTACGATGGAATTACTCACACACAGTGGTGAGCATCATGGAATTGGTGATGGAGGAAGGTTGATGATGATGACGTCGACGATCTCCACTCTCCGGAGCCCCGAACGGACTCCAGATCAGCCCTCCCGAGATAGATTAGGGCTTGGCAGCGGCTCCATAACGTAAAACGCGATGAATCCTTCTCTCCGATTTTTTTCTCCCTGAAAGTGAATATATGGAGTTGGAGTCGGGGTCGGTGGAGCCTCAAGGGGCCCACGAGACAGGGGGCGCCCCCCACCCTCCTGGACAGGATGTGGGCCCCTGGTCTTGATTCTTTCACCAATATTTTATATATATTCCAAAAATATTCTCCGTTGATTTTCAGGTCATTCCGAGAACTTTTATTTCTCCACAAAAATAACACCATGGCAATTCTGCTAAAAACAACGTCAGTCCAGGTTAGTTCCATTCAAATCATGCAAGTTAGAGTCCAAAACAAGGGCAACAGTGTTTGGAAAAGTAGATACGTTGGAGACGTATCAACTCCCCCAAGCTTAAACCTTTGCTTGTCCTCAAGCAATTCATTTGACAAAATGAAAGTGATAAAGAAAAACTTTTACAAACTCTATTTACTCTTGTTGTTGCAAATATGTAAAGCCAGCATTCAAGTGTTCATCAATGATTATGAACTAACCACATTCACAATAACCTTCAGGTCTCATGTTCTACTCATATCAATGGCATAATCAACTAGCGATGTAATGCCCAGTATATGACTATGCCTCCCACGAGTCGAGGCACGACTTAAAGGTATAATCACATACTAGAATGATCTCAAGTATGGTATCTTTGCACAACTCATGTAAAAGAGGGGATGAAAATGTAAAAGAGTAGTTGGCTTACACTCGCCACGTCACACAAAGTAATACATTAACATACATCATCCAATAACATCAGAGTCCGACTACGGACGAAGATCCAAATGAAAGATGCCATAAATAAAGCAACACAAGGTCTCGGTCATCCTAGTAAGAGACCTACTGATCCTCTAGGTAAGACACATAGTATCGCCCACGCTCTTCATCGAACTCCCAATACAACTCTGAACCACCAGTTGTGTAGTTCTCAACGGTACCTGCATCTGGTGTTGTGTAGAATCTATGAGCCACGGAGGACTCAGCAATCTCGTTCCTGGGGAGCAATACTATCAAAGCCTTAGGTGAGGTAAAGGCTTAAACAAGTTTGCAGCAGCACTAGCAATAGCCTACGTGTTTAGAGCGAGATGAGAAAGTGCCAACTATCGTCAAAGTGATCACGAAGTGATCCTAACTAACCACGTCAAACATAACCCCACCGTGTTCACTTCCCGAACCCCTTCGGAAAGCGACCGTCACGGTTACACACGCTGGTAGTGTATTATGAACATAGTGTCAAGTTTTATACAACCGGATATTAACAAATTCCCATCTGCCACATAACCGCGGGCACGACTTTCGAAATATCAAACCCTGCAGGGGTGTCCCAACTTAGCCCATCACAAGCTCACGATCTGCAAAGTCGCAACTCCAAGGTGGGAAGACCCGAGTATTCTCAGAATCCTGTGCTCAAGATATTCCGACAAAGGTAAAACTAATCCAGCAAGACCTCCCGGCGTGCCGACACCCTGATAGTAGCCGCGCGTATCTCGTCTCAGGCCACGACCGGATGGGTGATGCTACATGTTTTTACCAGCCCTCGGGTTCCCCCAAGGTAGCCGTGCAGGACCCCCAGTTTGGACCAACACTCATGTGGAGCACTGGCCCAGGGTTGTTAATTAAGAACTCGGGTTTGCAACGCCCTATGCAAGTTTTAGTTATTAGGAAAATGTAAAACCAATGTTGGGCCTTGTTGGAAAAGCTTTAGCGCTAAGCGGGTTATCAAGGGGGGGCCCTTAAACCCCAACCGTGTTGGGGACGCAAAAATCAAGGAACATAACACCGGTTTAAATGGTTCCTAGGGTGGCATGAGTGGAACAAAACACCAAGCAAGAGGCTTAGCCTTCCACCCATTACCAATATAAAGATGATTTAGTTTAACAGATTATATATTGTGATATCCCAACAATAACTTCATCATGAAGCAAGAATCTTCAAATCTTCACCTGTAACTAACAACGCTATAAGAGGGGCTGAGCGATGCTTACATAGCCAAACAACGGTTTGCTAGGTGGGTGGTTACAGAGTTTCATGGCAACAACAGGTTGCTGACAAACAGACATAGGCATCGAGGAAATAAGCTAAAGAGCGAGACATCTAGCATAGGCAAAGATAGTAGTGATATCTGGGTAAGGTCATCTTGCCTATGGATTCCACGGAGGGATCGTAACCTTGCTCCTCACACTCAACCTCGGTAGAAACCTCGTACTCCGTATCGTCACCGGGCTCTAACCAAACACAAAAATGCAACAACGGAACAAAATCAATCAACATGCAATGCTCATCCACATGATGCATGAACATGATGAACAAGGGCAAGTGTAGATATGATGCATGGCCTAGGTCACAAAATGCAATATCATCAAGGCAACAAGATCATACACAAGGATGAAACAAGCAAAGGAATAACTAACAAGTTTATGTAGGTTGTCCAAACAAGCATCCAACTAGTTTTAAAGGAGTTGGTTATCATGGCAAGGTGCAACTAACATTACAGCAACATGCTAGCACATTTAAATGGGCTGGAAATAAATAACAACAATTTCCAGAAACTCCCGTATTAATTTATTTGCATTTGGGACAGATCTGAAAAACTTCTGTGATAAATTTGCCAAACATGCTAAACAACAACACCAAAATATTCTACACATTTTTCCACCCCAAATGCATATAAATTTTGTTAAATTTGGAGTTGTAGATATTTAGTTATGAATTTTGCAAGTTTAGGCATATTTAAAACAAGATTAAATTCAAACAGCATTTTAATGTTCTTAAACATGGCAACAAATAGCATATTCATAATCTACATAAAATTCTAAGCACTTTTCATATATAACTCATTTCCATCAAAAGAATATTTAAACAGATATTAATTAAACAAGAAAAAGACAGAAAAAGAAAAAGAAAACACAAAATAGAAAAAGAAAAACAAAGCGCAGGGTCAAAGTGACCCAGGGCTCAACTAGCCCAAGCCACTGACAAGAGGGGCCCTGGCTGGCTGAGCTGGCGCCAGTGGGTGCGCGCGGGGGTGGAGAAGCATAGTGAGGCTGGCAGGTGGGGCCTACCTGTCAGCCACACGCGAAAATGAAAAAGGGGGGCAAAATTCCACTGCCCCCGCAAGGATTCGAACACAGGACCTCCTGCTAACAGATGAAGAGACGAACCACTGTGCTATCGATCGGATCACGACAGATAACATATGTTATGCTTGAAGAAGTAACTGCAGGAGCAGATGACTGAAGAAAACCAGTGGCTCGTCGGAGCTGCTCCAGCGACCAAACGATGCGGCGGAAGTGCGCGGAGGGGTCCTGGAGGAGAGCCGCATCCAAACGACGCACGCGCAGAACCTAGCAACTACTGCAATGACGGCGGCAAGCACACGGCAGAAACTGCGGCGGCGGAGCTCTACGCGGCGCAGGGGCCTAGGCAGGGACAACGACGGGCGGCGGGTGTGCGGAACGGTGCGGCGGAGCTACTGCGACTAGCTGCCGTCCCAGAGCGGCGAAGCTACGGCCTATGCGGCTGACTGACGCGGGCGACAACAACAAATTCAGGAAGAGGGGGCACCGAGAGCACAATGATGGCACGGCAACGGCGGCGCGCTCAGGGGATTAACGGCGACGAGCAGATAGCAAGGAGGAGCAGGGAGTACCTCCTTACCTATGGACAAGAAGGAGTCGACGGTGGCAGGCTGGAGACGATGACGGCGAGCTCTGAATCCTTGGTGCATCTCTGTGGTCGACGACGGAGAGGATGCAGACGGCGCTGCGACAGCGAGGGGGCGCCCGATCCGTGCTGTAGGGGAAGTAGTCGATGATGGGGACGAAGGGGAAGCCGGAGGACTCAACGGTGGCGGCTGGAGGTGACCGGAGGATGCCGGCGACGGCGTCGTCCTCTCTGTTGCGCTCGGTCGTCTGGGGGGACGAAGAAGGAGAGAAGGGGAAGAGGACTCTCTGGGAGGAGGAGGCGGAGGAGGAACCCTAGAGGGGCCTAGAGGCTCTGCGGGTTTAAAAAGGGGGGCAGCGACGCGGCCTCGATGTCCGTGAATTCACGGCACGATGGCGCGGGCGCGCTCTGCCTCTGGACGCGCAGACGGAGGAAGACGGCGACTTGGGGCGTGAGACAGACAGGTGGGGCCAGGGGAAAAATGGCACGGCGCGACTGCGAGCCCACTGCGGGCCTGCGGGAGAGAGGAGATGGTCCGCGCTGCGAGGGGAAAGGCTGGGCCTGGGGGAGGAGAAGAAGGAGGAGGCCCAGGCCACTGCTGGAGCTGCTTTTTCTTTCTTTTTCTTTATTTCTTCAGACAGAAAGAAAAAGAAAAACACAAGCTAAAAGGAAAAGAGTTAGGGGAAAAGAAAATATCCCCATACTCAGTGATTTATGCCCTATTTAATAAAATTGACTTGGACATTTTTGGAGGCAGAAAAATAAAAGGAGTTTGAATATGGTCCAAACTCTTGGTATTTTAAAACCCAACCAAATCAATTCTAATTGGGGTGGTATTTGGCAGAGAGGTTGTAGACATGGTGCAAGATTTATAGGAGAAGAAAGAACAATAAAGCACTTGGCTAGGTGGCTTGCACAATGGAGTAAAGAAAGTGACAGAAAGAAAAAGGAAGAAGAAGAAGAAGAAGAAGAGAAGGGGTTTAGGGTTTAGCTAGGCATAGCTAGAACCACACACACAACATCACAAGGTGCCTCACAACATCACACAACAAAAGTAAACTAAGATGCCATGATGCCATGATGATGAAGCAACGCAAGGATGCAAAAATAATAAATGATATGGCAATGCAAAAATAAAATGACAAGAACCCCCAAGGATAAGGACAAGGATCAAATTGAGAAAGCTTTATTGCCATTATTGGAAAGTGTTGCATATCGGGTGTTACAAACTTTCCTACACTACAAAAAGATCTCGTTCCGAGATCTAGGACTAGAAGAAGGAAGGATACTCGGAACGAAGGTGATCTTCTCGTTCCCACGTAGCTTCTCGGTCGGTATGGTGTGACCACTTCACTTTCAAGAACTTGATGGACTTGTTGCAGGTTTTGCGCTCAGTTTCCTCAAGAATAGCAACAGGGTGCTCACGATAAGACAAGTCTTGTTGAAGATCAATCTGCTCGAATGGAATGGTGCGTTCAGATGTCTTGAAGCACTTGCGAAGTTGAGACACGTGAAACACATCATGAACATTTGCAAAGTTGGAGGGGAGATCGAGTTGGTAGGCTAGATAGTCTCTTTTGCCAAGAATCTTGAAAGGGCCCATGTATCTCGGAGCAAGCTTTCCTTTGATACCGAATCTTTCGGTTCCTTTCATAGGAGAAACACGGAGATAGACATGATCTCCAATGTCGAAAGCCAAATATCGATGCTTGCCGGCATAGTAACTATTTTGACGCGATTGAGCGGCTTTGAGATTCTCACGTATGACTTTGCACATTTCTTTGGCTTCTGAGATTAAATCATTGCCAAGAAGTTGACGTTCACCAGTCTCGGACCAGTTGAGCAGGGTACGACACTTTCTGCCATAGAGCATTTCAAAAGGAGCTTTGCCGGCACTTGCTTGGAAACTGTTGTTGTAAGAGAATTCGGCAAACGGGAGGCAATCTTCCCACTTCATACCGAAAGAGATGACACAAGCTTTGAGCATGTCTTCGAGGATCTGGTTCACTCTTTCGACTTGACCACTAGTCTGAGGGTGAAACGCGGTGCTGAAATGAATTTTAGTGCCCATGGCTGACTGAAAAGAGTCCCAGAACATGGATGTGAACAAACTTCCACGGTCTGAGGAGATGACTTGAGGAATGCCATGCAACGAAACAATTCTGGAAGTGTACAGCTCTGCCAGCTGAGCTGCGTTGATGGATTCTTTGACGGGAAGGAAATGAGCTACTTTAGTTAGCTTGTCAATCACTACAAAGATAGCATCATTTCCCTTCTTGGACTTAGGAAACCCAGTGACGAAATCCATTTCAATGTGGTCGAACTTCCACTCGGGAATAGTTAGAGGTTATAGGAGACCGGCTGGACGTTGATGCTCTGCCTTCACTCTTCTGCAGACATCACATTCATTCACGAATTGGGCAATCTCCCTTTTCATGCGAGTCCATCAGTATGATTGCTTGAGGTCTTGGTACATCATATAACTTCTGGGATGAATCGAGAGGAGGGAGTCATGTGCTTCGTTCATTATGAGCTTCCTGGGATCACCCTTGGGAACCACAATTCTGTCATCAAAGAACAAGGTGTCTTTCTCGTCAACATGATAGCACTTGTATTTGGGAGTACCTTTAGCAATACCATGTTTCACTTTCTGCACCATAGCATCACTGAGTTGGGCCTCACGGATCTGATCTTCCAATGTATGAGCAACTTGAAGGTTTGCAAGAAAGCCTTGCTGAACAACTTGGAGGTTGAGCTTCCTGAATGATTCACGAAGTTCAAGCTGGAACAGTTAGAGAAGGAGACTGTTGCAATATGCCTTTCTGCACAAGGCATGGGCAATGACATTGGCCTTGCCAGGTGTGTACTCAATGCTTGGATCATACTCTTGGATCATCTCAACCCAACGAGTCTGGCGAAGGTTCAGGTTTGGCTGTGTGAAGATGTACTTCAAGCTCTTGTGATCGGTGAAGATGTCCACTTTTCTGCCCAACAGAAGGTGTCTCCATGTGATCAAGGCATGTACAACTGCTGCTAGCTCGAGATCATGTGTGGGGTAATTCCTCTCATTTGGTTTCAACTGACGAGAAGTGGATGCCACAATCTTCTGGTCTTGCATGAGAACGCCACCAAGTCCTTGCAAAGAAGCATCACAAAAGACTTCATAGGGCTTGGACTCATCCGGAGGAGTAAGAACCGGAGCAGAAATGAGCTTCTCTTTGAGTGTTTTGAATGCCACATCACAATCAGGAGTCCAGGAGTAGTTGACATTCTTCTACAACATGTTGGAAAGAGGCTTGGCAATCTTGGATAAGTTCTCAACGAACCTTCTGCAATAGCTAGCGAGACCAAGGAAGCTTCAGAGTTGCTTAACGTTCTGCAGGGGTTCCCAGTTGACAATAGCTTCAACTTTCTCGGGGTTCACAGAAATACCCTCGGCAGAGATGATATGGCCAAGATATAAGACCTTATCCAGCCAGAATTCACATTTGGAGAACTTCGCATAGAACTTGTGTTCACGGAGCCTGTCCAGGACCAAACGGAGGTGCTTGTCATGGTCTTCTTCATTCTTGGAGAATACCAAGATGTTATCCAAATAGACAAGAACAAATTCATTGGTGTAGGGGTTGAATATGAAGTTCATCATCGTCGAGAAGGTGGGTGGAGAATTTGCGAGGCCAAAAGACATGACCATGTATTCATAGGAGTCATAGCTTGTTCTGAATGCGGTCTTGTGAATACCCTCTTCACGGATACAGATCTGATGGTAACCCATCCGGAGATCGAGCTTTGAGAACACCTTTGCTCCTTTGAGTTGCTCGAACAATTCATTGATATTGGGGAGCGGATAATTGTTCTTTATTGTCTTCTTATTCAATGGCCGGTAATCAACGCAAAGGCGTTCCGTGCCATCCTTCTTCTTGACAAATAGAACACCACAGCCCCAAGGAGAAGTACTAGGCCTGATTAGATCCATACGCTCTTGCTCATCGAGTTGTTTCTTTAGCTCCTTCAACTCATCAGGGGAAATCTTATATGGACGGCGACATGCTGGCTCGGTACCGGGCTCGAGTTCAATGACGAATTCAACTTGACGATGTGGAGGCATGCCTGGAAGCTCTTCAGGGAAAACATCTTCATATTCATTGACCATCGGAATCTGAGAGATGGCATTAATCTCGCCCTTGTCATTGAGAGAGAATATCATGATTGTGTTATCTCGAGAGGCGAAGATAATCACGTCTTCGTCAGGATGAGTAAGCATGACCTCCTTATTTGCACAATCAATGTTTGCATCATGCTTGGAAAGCCAATCCATCCCAAGAATAAGATCAATGTCGGAGTTGCCGAGAATAACCGGAGAGACAAGAAAAATGTAATCACCCGTATGAATAGATATATCCGGAGCAAACACACTAGAATGTATTCGTTTCCCAGGAGAAATAACTGATAACTCCCTTGGCAAACTTTTGATGTCAACATTGTGCTTGGATGCAAAAGGTTGAGACATGAAAGAGCATGATGCACCCGAATCAAACAAGACTTTTGCAGGAATAGAGTTAACTGGAAGGTTACCAAGTATCACATCTGAAGAATTCTCTGCTTGAGCCGCATTCATCAGATTCACTCTTGCTGTCTTGGGATTATGCTTGACAATAGCAGTGCTGACAGGTGGAGGAGGCGGAAGGCACCTTGGGTTGGGACACTTGTTAGCAAAGTGACCCTTCTGAGTGCACTTGTTGCAAACCACTTTTGAGAGAGGACGGTGATAAGGACCACTTGATCTTGAAGCTTGAAATTGAGGCTTGGACTGATTGCTTGGGTTGGGTGGGTGGGAGAAACAACGGCCACCTGAGTGCTTGTTGTTGTTTGGAGGACGGAGCACTAGAGGAGGCGGAAGCCAGAACTTATGCTGCTTTGAAACCACTTGGGAAGAAGAGGAGGAGTGAACAACATCTTTGATCCTCTTTTTGGAAGCTTTAATCTTGAGCTGGGCTGCCTCTTGCTTAAGAGCCATATTGTAGAATTGGTCAAATTCATCCGGCTCGAACAAGGTGAGAGCTAGTTGGAGTTCATCCTTCAGACCACCACGGAACTGATAAATCTGGCTCTTGGCATCTGGGATGTCTTGCTTGGCATAGCGAGCGAGATTCTGGAACTTGATATTGTATTGATAGACGGACATGGTGCCTTGCTTCGGGTTGCGGAATTGCTCACGCATGCCTTCAATGACACTCGTTGGAATGTGGTGAGAGCGGAAAACCTTGCAGAAGTCAGTCCACGAGATCTCACGACCACCTCTGGAATCTTGGTACTGTTGCCACCAATCAGCAGCTTGATCCTTGAGTTGGAAGGCGGCAAACTTGACATAATCCTCAAGTCTTACGTTACTGCATTCAAAGTGCTTTTTGATGTCTGTTATCCAGTCTTCAGCATCTAGCGGATCCACACAGTAACTGAAAGACTTCGGTTGTGTCGTGGAATTAACACGGCAGATGTCCGGTTTAACGGACTTAGTTGAGGAACCATCGCACGGGTTAGCTTGAAGGGGTTAAAAGCACACAAAGGACACAAAGGATTTTATACTAGTTCGGCCCCTTCGATGAAGGTAAAAGCCTACGTCTAGTTTGGTTTGGGATTGCTTGGGCGTCGATGAATAGGGAGCGGATTGCTTGCCTGTGTCTCGACGGGTTGTTTCTTGTCCTTCAACCGTCACCGGGTCGTCCCTTTATATAGAGGCAACGCCCGGTCCGGTTTACAGAGTCCCGAGGCCGGATCATATTTGTGTCCGCCTCAGTCTCTGTTCTTTCTTCCTTGACTCTCAAGTTTACATGATTATGCAGTTTACAAACCGTAACTCTACACATGGGCCTTAAGCCTTCATAGGCCGTAACCTCTACTGGATATTACAATTATACCACTAAATTACCATAATCCGGTTTATACTAGCCGGTTTATACCTGCTAGTAATATCCCTGACATTAGGCCCCAGAATGATTTGAACTTGTTCATATCAATCTCCTCAGTCTTGCATAATCTTCTTTTCTTGTATCTTCTCATTTGTGTAAACCGGCGATGACGTCATCCTCGGAAATCGTTTAATTTGACCGTGACATCACTTCCGCATTTAACGCGCGCAGCTGTCTATCACTTTGTTTAAAGGCGATCCCGAGAATCGAGGCGACAGGGAATCTTTATCCAATCTTTTGCCTCCTCAAATCTCGCGCCTGCCGTTTCATCTCTGCCCCCTTATAAATACTGCTGCCTCTCCTCCTCGTCTTCCTTCTACTCATCTTCTTCCTCTGCCGCCCGAGCTCAAACCTCCGCCGTCGTCCATCAAGCTCGTCGTCGCCAGCAAGTCCGGCCGCCGCGTCAACTCGAACGTGACCAGATAACTTGTCGCCATCTCTTGTAGCCTCAGGTAACCCCTTCTCCTTTGCTGTAGATCTGTAGCTTTAGGGTTCTTCTCGCACCTCCACCATTAACCCAAGGAGAAAACTTCATCTGTTCGTCCTAGGCACCAAATTCGAAGTAGCTTCAGTCTTTAGATCTTGGCTTTAAAACTTGCTTCTGTTCTGCTGCCGTATGCTTAGATTTCAGCATTTAGACTCAATCTTTAGATTTGTCCTCTCCGTATATGATCCCCCTAGTTCTTCTTGTAATAGTCTCGCATTTGTGTTTGTTTTTCCTGGGCGCTCAGATCTGTTTTACTTTAGCTGTCTGTAAAAACTTGTTTCTTCATTCTTGTAGATCTGTAAAATATTCTCCGGTTTAACCAGCCGTATGTTGCTTCTGTAATAATTCAATGACAAACGCGACGGTTTAGCTTCTTCTCTTTTGTTATCATGAACCGGTAGTAATACGTTTTCCTGCTTACTGCCGGGTTAGCCATATCATTAGTCCCTTGTCTAAACCGTCGCGTGATCTTTGCATATGTCTTCCGGTTTATGCCACTATACTCGAATAATCCGGGTTTACACTTTACCCTTTCAACACTGTTCTTCTGTTGCTATGGCTAAACATTTTGTCTCTTGCAACTGGGCTCCTTCCGTCATTACGGAAGAAGATTTAGTCAACGCTGCTGCAATCGGCACTCTAGGCCCTCAGTCCGTTTTAAAATGGCGGGCCCCAGGAAATGAATGTCCTCCTGCTCCCAGAGAGGGGGAGGTTATTGTCTTCTTCGACCACATAGCTCGAGGTTTCACTCCTCCCGGTTCAAAGTTCTTCCGGGACGTGCTTGCTGCTTTCCAACTCCACCCTCAGGACATAGGTCCCAACTCTGTTTCCAACATCTGCGATTTTCAAGTTTTCTCAGAGGTGTATTTGCAAGATGAGCCGTCAGTCGACCTGTTCCGGGACTTTTTCCACTTGAACCGGCGAACTGAGTTTACTACCGGACCGCATCAAGAACTGGGCAGGGTCAGTATTCAGAAGAGAAAAGACGCAGTCTTTCCTCATGCCGCTCTCCACACACACCCCAAGGATTGGAACAAGTCTTGGTTTTATTGCATTGACACTTCACCTGAAGGGGAAAACCCACTGCCGGGTTATCGCGAGCACCGTCTTCCGGAGGATCACCCTTTGCCGCAGCGCCTCAGCTCCTCAGAGCGGCCCCGGTTTGCTTCTCAACTTGCCAGGCTGAAAGCTTTTATGGCCAACGGTTTGACTGGAATTGATTTTATGCGCTGCTGGCTTTCTTGGAGTATCCTTCCTCTGAGTCCGCGCCCGAGTCTGATGTGTAAATATTCTGGTAAACTGGATGATCCTCAACGGTTTTCTAAAGACAAACTTTCTGAATCGGAAGTCATTGAGTCTGCTAAAAAGATGCTCAATGTCTCTTTAGAAGAATGTAGCCAAACCGGATTGGCTCCATATTATAAGAAGAACAAGCTGCCTGCAGTAAGTCTTACTCTCTTTCGTATGTTTGTAATCCGTTCCTTTAAATCGTTCTCTCAATTATCTTTCACCTTTTGAACAGGCTGATGATCCCTTTTGGAAGAGGAAACCTCAGGAGAAGGCTGGAAAACAGCCACGCCGGAAAACTTATGCTATCAAGAAGAAAAAGGCGGCTGCTGGCTCCGGTTCACATGCTGAAGATGATGACCCGGACTCTGAGGTATGAGTTAATCCAGTTATGACTTGTTCCCTTTTATCCAGATTTGTGTTTAATGGTATCTTTTCACAGGAGTTGGCTGAAGGAGATAAACCGGCAGAAATTGAGGTAACTATTCTTTCTTCAGATTCAGAACTACCACCACCAAAAATTCGTCGGGCAGTCCGGAAATATCAGTTTTCTCACCCTTATGCTCAATTGGACCCCAATTTTCTTTTGAAGAAACAGCAACATGAAGCCCTTCGCCGGACTACCCGCCATAGCGGCCTTGCAGTTGAATTGTCCGGAATATCTCTTACTCCGGCTCGGAGGCGCCGTTCTGAGGTTATACTCTCTCCAACTCTTCTTCATCCCAAGGCCGGTCTTATACGCAAACCACTTAAACCGTCTGACCCTAATTATCAGGAGACTCCCTTATCTTCCTCTGGCGAATCCACTGCCACACAAGTCCCAGTTTTGAAGACTGTCCCTGGGTAAGTCCTTCACCTTATCCGGTTTATCTTTGCATTTGCTTTACAGTTCTGACCTCTTTTCCAGTTTCCTTCAGCAAGCCTAAACCGAGCAAAAGGGCCAAAGCCAACAAAGCGGTCGCTGAGACTGCTACTCATGATCCGGCAGCTGATCCGGATACCACCATCCCTCCTGAGAACGAGCCTACAGTTCCACTTGAAGATCCTGCTCCCATGGATCACACTTATACCACCGCTCCTGAGAATCCCAATATTGAAAACATTCATGAACCGGCGAGTCCTGCCCGGGCCAATCCTCCTCAGACTAACCCGGCTCCTGCCAGCCCGGTTCAAACTGCTACTCCACCACCAGCAACTGCTCCTTCTCCAGAGGTTCAAGTAACTGGCACATCTTAGACCGCTCCTGCTGAGCCCACTATTTTAGCTAAACATACAGCTAAAGCGGAGAAAATTCATCAAGAGAAGGTCAAATGGAGCACGGAGTTGTCTGGTTTCGCTGAGCTGAGTGCCCAAGAGCTGTATTCCGGGTATTTGAACCGGCTTCACACTGGTCGGGACTATGAAGCAGGCCTAATCAGCATGATGAAGGAAAAATATGAGGTAATTCCCTTGTCTTTGTTTTTACCTTTATCGCGTTTATGTCTGTCTCCCGGTAGCCCCCAAGTTCCGGTTTAGCTATGCTTTAGAAGGTGAACCGGTACTTCCAATTTGAGCAAATGATCTTACATTAGCCCCCAAGTGCCAGGGGCATAACTCGGTTTATGTGCCTGGGACTTGTCTGAATTTTGCCTTTGATATTTCAACAGCCCATTAGCCCCCAAGTGTCAAGTAGACAACTTGTTTGTGTGCTTGAGACTTGTCTTGAATTGCTGTTTGACACTTCAACTGCCCATTAGCCCCCAAGTGTAAAGTAGACAACTTATTTGTGTGCTTGAGATTTGTCTGACTTTTTCTCTTATTCCACTTGTTTTTTCGTTGCAGGCTGATTTGAACCGGAGGGCTGAAGAAATTACTGAACTCCAGAACAGACTTGCCGAAACTGAATCTGCTGCTGCTAAGGCAAAGAAAGATTTGGCGGTGAGTTTAACTACCGCTGAGCAGCTGAAGAATTTTTTTGAAGAGGAGCGGACAACCTTTGAAGTACAAAAGAAAGATCTAGAAAAAAGGGCAAAGGATGCCGAAGAAGCCCTTAATCCGGTGACTGAAGAGTTAACCGGTTTAAAGCGGCAAATAGAATTGATGACTTCTGCTGTCTTCGGTAAGTACTTAATCTGCACTCATGCTTTTATCCTTGCAAACTGTATTCCGGCCCGGTTTAACTGTACTGATTTCATGTAGGATGCCGTGTCACCCATCTTGGGGATGATTTACGGAAGAAACTCAAGGCGTCTTATACTCTGGTCGAGCAGCTGTATTCCGGCGCTCAAAGGATCATAAGCGCCATGTCTTACAATAAACCGGCCCCCACGACTATCCAAGGCACACTAGAAAAACTCTCTGTCTTGCCAGCGCGCTTGGAGGAAACGAAGAAGTCTGCTGCTCGGGCCGGTTCTCTCATGGCACTCAGCAGAGCTAAAGCGTGGGTCCCAGACTTTGATCCGAAAGAAGCCTTGAATGGGTATCCCGGTACCAAAGAAGACGGATCAGCTTTTACCGCTAAAGACCTTCACGCTTTAACTAAGGAGATGCGTCCTCTCACTAGCAAGCTTGCTGCCGATTCAGATTTGTCCAGGTATCATCCGGGATATGATTTACAGAATGAGCGGGTGGATCGGCCGGTTTATGATACCGTGAATCTAATCCCACCAGTGCGCCCTCATACTTTCGCCCCAGATATTGACCCATCTGAACTTATCACGGAAGAGATGTACTTCCGCGCTCTAACGAAAATTGATTGGTGCGTCCCTGACTTCCAGCCGCTTCAAGAAGAGGAAGAGACTCCGAAACAAGTTGATCCCCAGCCGTCGCAGCAGGAGGAGGTGTAGGCCATAGCATATCTTTGTAATTGCAGTCTCATTTCGCTGGATAGTCTTTAATCCGTTCAGGCTTGCTATGCCTTGTAATAGGATAGCATAAAACATTGTTCGTCTTGATCCGGATGTTCCAACTTTGTTTTGATATTGACAATTTAAGTCTGGCCTGATATGATTGATCTTGCACATTATATGTTCCTGCATAGATAACACTGAAAACACGTCCTAGCGGTTTACCGCTGGACCTATTAAATTGCTCTCACAATATATCAAACAAGTGTTTTGTTTGTACCAGAAATAACTTCATACCTGCCATTAGTATGCTTGATATTCTTAATCCGGCGAAATTTAAAATTTTCTGAGGGAACCTTTGATAGACCCAATAATAATCCCGGGTTTTATAGCAACTACCGATTTAGATCATGCTGGAACTCTGTCCAGACTTTTGAAGATACGTGGTCAACTCTGGAGTTGTTCCACTCCGGATTAAAGAACCATAAATAACAAAAATGCAAGTTTGCAAATAAAAACCATGTAGTCGAGGCTTTTTATGAGCTGCCAGGCTCAAAGCAAGGTTCAGCCAATCAATGGATGCGGGTACCATCCAGAGGGCCTTATGGTTCGGATACGACCATAGGAACCGGATACAACAAACAGGGGTTAAGCTAGGATTCGGGTACAATCCTGCACCCTGCTGGCCATATAAAACTTAGCCAATCAATGGATTCGGATACGATCCATTGGGCTTATGCCATGTCCTCTTTGGTTCGGATACGACCTATGTTTGAACAGAATGGCATTATTAGGTTTGGGTATGTTATCTTTGGTTCGAATACGACCTATGTTTGAACAGGAATCCCTTCAGTAAGTTTGGGTATGTTCTCTTTGGTTCGAATACGACCTATGTTTGAATAGGAATCCCTTCAGTAAGTTTGGCCATGTTCTCTTTGGTTCGAATACAACCTATGTTTGAACAGGAAGCCCTTCAGTGGGTTTGGCTATGTTCTCTTTGGTTCGAATACGACCTATGTTTGAACAGGAAGCCCTTCAGTGAATTACTGCTCTAGACTGCCTACGCCCTGCATAACCAGTTAGACCGATCAAAGTATTTGAAATATGACATATAATAAGAAATATATGGTTATCACCATAAGACACTTGTATTGGAAAAAAGGCTGAGCCCCCGGTTTACCGAGGGTGCCGGTTTATTCATTAATCATAATATATACATAGGATACAGTAGAGCTCATGGCTCAGGTATAGTAGGGCCGCAAGAGGGCGATGTTCCATGGCCTCTTTGTCTCTTCTTCCGACGTCCGCGAGTCCTTGTGTTCTCGAACGTCCACCAGATAATATGAACCATTGTGTAGATTCTTGCTGACCACAAAGGGCCCTTCCCAAGGCGGGGATAACTTGTGCATATCTGTTTGATCTTGGATGAGCCGGAGTACCAAATCTCCCTCTTGGAACGTCCTGGTCTTGATCCGGCGGCTGTGATATCTGCGCAAGTCTTGTTGATAAATTGCAGACCGTGCCGCTGCTATATCACGCTCTTCATCCAGCCGGTCCAAACTGTCTTGCCTCGCCTGCTCATTAGCCGCTTCAACATATGCCGTTACCCGTGGCGAATCATGACGGATATCACTTGGAAGGACTGCTTCAGCACCATACACCATAAAGAAAGGTGTATATCCCGTGGACCGGTTTGGCATAGTATTGACACTCCAAAGGACAGAAGGTAACTCCTCAACCCAGCATCCTGGTGTTCTTTGTAGGGGAGTCATAAGCCGGGGCTTGATACCTCGCAAAATCTCCCGATTTGCTCTTTCAGCTTGACCGTTGGATTGAGGGTGAGCTACCGAAGACACGTCTAGGCGAATATGCTCCCGTTGACAAAACTCTTCCATCTCTCCTTTAGATAAATTTGTGCCGTTGTCTGTGATGATGCTGTGTGGAAAACCAAACCGGAAAATTACCTTTTTGATGAATTTAACCGCTGTTGCCGCATCACACTTGCTCACAGGCTCTGCCTCAATCCATTTTGTAAACTTATCCACAGCCACCAGTAGATGAGTTTTCTGATCTTGGGATCGTTTGAAGGGTCCAACCATATCAAGCCCCCAAGTCGCAAACGGCCAGGTTATCGGTATCATCCGGAGCTCCTGTGCCGGAACAAGAGCACGTCGTGAAAACTTCTGGCAAGCATCACACTTCCGGACCAGATCCGCCGCGTCAGCATGGGCTGTCAACCAATGGAACCCATGTCGAAAAGCTTTAGCCACCAAGGATTTTGAACCGACGTGATGACCACAATCCCCTTCATGGATTTCTCGAAGAATAGCACAACTTTCTTCAGCTGATACACACCGCTGAAACGCTCCAGAAACACTTCGATGATGAAGTTCTCCGTTTGCAATTGTCATGGACTTAGAGCGCCGGATTATCTGTCTTGCTTCGATCTCATCGTCCGGCAGCTCTCCCCGGCTTAAGTACGCCAAGTATGGGAGCGTCCAATCCGGAATAACATGAAGTGCCGCAACTAGCTGTGCCTCCGGATCAGGAACGGCCAGGTCTTCCTCCGATGGCACTTGAACTGATGGACTGTGCAGCTCATCCAAAAAAGTATTCGGTGGTACCGGTTTACGTTGAGAACCCAGCCGGCTTAGAGCATCGGCCGCTTCATTCCTTCGCCGATCTATGTGATCCACCTGACACCCTTTAAAATATCCTGCAACTGCTTCAACTTCTCGTCTATACGCTGCCATGAGAGGATCTCTTGAATCCCACTTGCCGGATACTTGTTGTGCCACCAAATCTGAATCGCCAAAACACTTGACCCGGCTCAAGTTCATCTCCTTGACTATCCGTAAGCCATGAAGTAATGCTTCATACTCTGCTGCATTATTAGTACAAGGAAACAATAGACGGAGGACATAACAAAACTTGTCTCCTCGCGGGGAAGTTAAAACAACTCCAGCCCCCGAGCCTTCTAACTGCCTTGAACCGTCAAAGTGAATCATCCAGTATGTAAGATCCGGCTTCTCCTCTGTTGTTTGCAATTCTTTCCAATCATTGATGAAATCCACCAATGCTTGAGATTTGATAGCGGTACGCGGCACATATTTCAACTCATGTGGGCTAAGCTCGATGGGCCACTTCGCTACTCTGCCAGTAGCTTCCCTGTTCTGGATTATATCTCCCAACGGTGCAGAACTAACAACAATTATTGGATGGCCTTGGAAATAATGCTTCAATTTCCGGTTTGCCATGAACACTCCATATACCAACTTCTGCCAATGTGGGTACCTTTGCTTGGATTCAATGAGAACTTCACTGACGTAATATACTGGACGCTGAACCGGGTATTCCTTCCCTTCTTCCTTGCGCTCAACCATGATTGCCACGCTGACTGCCCGTGCATTAGCGGCAACATATAACAACAACGGCTCATTATCAACAGGGGCAGCCAGGACCGGCGGCTTTGCCAGCTGCCGCTTCAAATCCTCAAACGCAGCGTTCGCCTCATCACTCCATATAAACCGGTCTGTCTTTCGCAGCATTTGATAAAGCGGAATTGCCTTCTCTCCTAAATGGCTGATGAACTGGCTCAATGCTGTGATCCGGCCGGCGATACGCTGAACATCATTGATGCAAGCCGGTTTAGTCAAAGATGTGATTGCCTTGATTTTCTTCGGATTAGCTTCTATTCCTCTGTTTGACACCAAGAATCCAAGGAGCTTGCCTGCCGGAACACCAAAAGCGTACTTCTCCGGATTAAGCATCATTTTATAAGCTCGAAGGTTGTCAAAAGTCTCTTTGAGGTCCTCTATCAGCGTTTCCTCCTTCGTTGATTTTACCACAATATCATCCACATAGGCATGAACATTCCTCCCTATCTGCCCCTTAAGACAATTTTGCACGCAACGCTGATAAGTTGCTTGTGCACTCTTAAGCCCAAAGGGCATAGAAACATAGCAAAAAGCACCAAAGGGCATTATGAAGGACGTCTTCTCTTGGTCTCTAACTGCCATCTTGATCTGGTGATATCCTGAATATGCATCCAAAAAACTTAGCTGCTCACATCCCGCTGTAGCATCAATGATCTGATCAATGCGAGGGAGAGCAAAAGGATCAGTCGGACAAGCTTTGTTTAGGTCTGTGTAATCCACACACATTCTCCACTTTCCATTCTTCTTTAACACCAGCACCGGATTAGCCAACCATTCTAGGTGAAAAACTTCAACTATGAACCCTGCGGCCAAAAGCCCGGCCACTTCTTCTCCTATAGCCTTGCGCATTTCTTCATTGAAGCGGCGTAGATACTGCTTGACCGGTTTAAATTTCGGATCAATGTTAAGACTGTGCTCAGCGAGTTCCCTCGGTATACCCGGCATGTCAGAAGGTTTCCATGCAAAGATATCCCGGTTCTCACGGATGAACTCGATGAGTGCGCTTTCCTATTTAGGATCAAGGTTAGCGCTGATCGTGAACTGCTTGGATGAATCGCCCGGCACAAAGTCAACTTGCTTGGTCTCCTTTGCCGATTTAAACTTCAACGCCGGATCATGCTCTGTAGTTGGCTTCTTCATCGGGGACATATCCGCCGGATCAACATTGTCCTTGTAAAACTTTAACTCCTCCGTAGCACATACTGCTTCCGCATAAGCAGCATCTCCTTCTTCACACTCCAATGCAACCTTGTGACTTCCATGAACCGTGATGGTTCCCTTGTGACCCGGCATCTTGAGCTGTAAATAGACATAACATGGCCTTGCCATAAACTTGGCGTAAACCGTTCTTCCAAACAGAGCGTGGTAAGGGCTCCGGATCTTGACAGCTTCAAAGGTTATCATCTCTGACCTGGAATCCTGCTCATCTCCAAAGGTAACTTCTAGGTCAATTTTCCCAACTGGGTAAGCTGATTTTCCTGGCACCACTCCATGAAACACCGTGTTTGATTGTCTTAGTTTTTTATCCGTCAGCCCCATGTGACGGAAAGTCTCATAATACAAGATATTGATGCTACTGCCGCCGTCCATGAGGACTTTGGTGAACTTGTAGCCACCCACCTGCGGTGCTACTACCAAGGCCAAATGGCCCGGATTATCAACTCACAGCGGGTGATCCTCCCTGCTCCACACAATGGGCTGCTCTGACCAGCGCAGGAATTGTGGCGTCGCCGGTTCAACCGCGTGGACCGCACGCTTCAAAACTTTCTGATCTCGTTTACACAAACTCGTGGTGAACACATGATACTATCCACTACTTAGTTCCTTCGGATTACTCTGATATCCGGATTGCTGCTGCTGTTGCTGACGCTGCTGATTACCTTGGTTATTGTGATTACCCTGGCCCTGCTGTTGGTTGTTTTGGTTATTGTAACCACCTTGACCATGCTGCTGATTGCCTTGGTTATTATAGCCGCCTTGACCATATTGGTTATTGCCTCGGTTATTATAACCGCTGTTGTTGCCACGATATCCTGATCCGGAACCGTTCCCCTGGTGACCCGGACCATAAAATCCTGGGCCTGAACCGCAGCCTGGAGGCCCGTTGTTGGAGCTGAACCGGCTCATTACGGCTTCCATCATGTTCTTACATTCTCCTATAGTGTGTTTTGCTGGACGTTCCCTTGAACCGTGTTTCGGACAAGGCTCATTTAACTCTTGCTCCCAGCTAACGGTCCTTCTGCTGGGTTGCAGAGGTGGCTTACCCTTATTGTGCTGGAAACCCCCTTGCACTTGGGTATTGGCCACGAAATCAGAGCCACCCTCTGCTTTTCGTTTGCCTAATAAGCTTGCACCAGCCGGACTAACCTGCGCCGGTTTACCAGGCTTATTGACCTTTCCAGCTTTGTCTCCCTCCGCTTCTGGATACTTAGTGTTATCGGAGTCCCCATACTTCACCAGAGCGCTCATGAGAGTTCCCATGTCATTACAATCCCGTTTAAGCCGTCCCAGTTTTAACTTAAGAGACTCAAACCGGCAATTGTTTTCCAGTGTCACTATTGCCGTACTGGGATTGATACCGTTCGAAGAGTGCAAGATTTCTGATACTCGCCGCACCCATGCGCTTGTAGACTCCTGTTCTCCTTGTATACAGGCTGCTAGATCTACCACTGACATCGGCTGCTTGCACGTATCCTTGAAGTTTTTGATAAACTGGCGACGTAACTCTCCCCACGATCCGATAGAATTAGGGGGTAAACCCTTCAGCCAGGTCCGGGCTGTACCTTCCAGCATCATGGTGAAGTATTTCGCACAAGCCGCTTCATCCACATCCAGCATCTCCATGGCCATCTCGTAACTCTCAACCCAAGCTTCTGGAGCCAAATCTGTTGTGTAATTAGGCACCTTACGTGGACCTTTAAAATCCTTGGGCAGCTTCACGCTTCGCAAAGCGGGGATAAGACATTGCACCCCAAAGGAACTCGTTGTGACTCCTGTCTCTGATGTGGTTGTGTGAACCGGCGTCGTTTGACGGACCTCCTCACGGGCCACAGATTTAACCCGGTTTGCATCCTGAGCTTGTGCGTCTGCGCCTGCCGGATTACCTTGTCTGTGCCGGTTTCGCCTGCATTCACTACTAGACACCTCTGGCTCCTCCCAATGCCTAGTGTAACTCCGGCTACGGCGTGGTGTTGAATGTAGCCTCTCCCTGCTATAAGAATACGCTTGCTGTTGTGCTAATGCCGTGTTAAGCAGATCCTTGACCCTGCGTACCTCCAACGCCACGGGGGATGTCCCCTCAATGGGTAAAGCGGCCAAGCGTGAAGCAGCAGCAACAATGTTGTCTAAAGGATTTGAATAGTGACCCGGAGGGGTAGGAACGTGAGGCGCAGACGTAATCCGCCGATCTTGCTCCGCAGTAGGCTGCTGAACCGGCTCATCCCTCACTAGGGCTACCCTCCGGTTTAATGCCGGATCATTGCTGGTCTCCGCTCCCGGTGTCCTGAAAAGGTGTGTCGCCTCGTAAACCGGCGACTGGTACTTTCGACTCCTTACTCCCTGTGCAGAGGCCTGCTCCATCCTTAAATGAAAAGCCTGATCATCCAGCTCTGCCTGCCTCATTGCTATCATAGCCTTCTCTGCTTTCAGATTTTCCTTCGCTTGATCGATCCGACCCTTTAGCTGAAGGAGCTCTGCATCATGTTGCGCCTTGTCTGCCGGAGCTATCTCTGCCATGGCTCGGGTTGTGAACTCCTCGACCAAGGTGGATAAAGCGTCAGAGGGCGAGAGGGCCTGGCCGCTCCCCCCTACACCAGCTTCCGCTATCGCCCCGATCACTGTGGACTGCGGCGTAGGTTGTGAACCGGCCATAAAGACAGCCACCCGGTTTGGCGGATCAAAGGGGTCCGGAATACTGTCTCCGTCGGACACACCCTCAGACCGGCCGTCCCGCAACTGATACAAAGACTCAGTCTCTCCGGATGAAGATTCATCGTCGGAATAGATAACTGTCTCGCCACCGGAATCCGATCCGTCCTCGGTTTGAACCCCGTGAACCGCTCCAACGAAAACGCGCTTCATGGCGGGCTGAATCCGGGCCGACCTCGCACGCTGAGCCGGCTCGACGATGTTGGGGAAGACGTCCGGCTCAGGTCCCGGTTCGCCGATCTTGCCGATGAAGACGTGGATGCCACCGAAGGCAACCCGGTACCCGTATTCGATTGAATCGGCCTCCGGTCCCCAGCCTGCGTGGTCGATGTAGATCCGGCCGCGGTGACTCTTGGTCATCCGGCCGACCGCGTAACCCTTGAGCCCTTCAAAGCTGCCCTTCAAGAACTCGAAACCATCGTGCGGAGGCCCCACGGTGGGCGCCAACTGTCGTGGAATTAACACGGCAGATGTCCGGTTTAACGGACTTAGTTGAGGAACCATCGCACGGGTTAGCTTGAAGGGGTTAAAAGCACACAAAGGACACAAAGGATTTTATACTAGTTCGGCCCCTTCGATGAAGGTAAAAGCCTACGTCTAGTTTGGTTTGGGATTGCTTGGGCGTCGATGAATAGGGAGCGGATTGCTTGCCTGTGTCTCGACGGGTTGTTTCTTGTCCTTCAACCGTCACCGGGTCGTCCCTTTATATAGAGGCAACGCCCGGTCCGATTTACAGAGTCCCGAGGCCGGATCATATTTGTGTCCGCCTCGGTCTCTGTTCTTTCTTCCTTGACTCTCAAGTTTACATGATTATGCAGTTTACAAACCGTAACTCTACACATGGGCCTTAAGCCTTCATAGGCCATAACCTCTACTGGATATTACAATTATACCACTAAATTACCATAATCCGGTTTATACTAGCCGGTTTATACCTGCTAGTAATATCCCTGACAGGTTGGTTTGCCAGGAATTGGTTGAGGGTTGCAAAGTGAGGTTGATTGAACAGATTGCCTTGGCCTTGGTTCCCATGACCACCTTGATTTGCTTGGTTGGCTTGAATGTTCTGCATCATTTGCATAAGCATCTGGGTGTTCTGGTTGGTCGCTTGCATAATTTCTCTCAAGGCCTCAGATGGAGGAGGAGGGGAAGGAGGACGTTCAGGAACACGCTCTTCTTTACCCTCTGGGTTAGCATTGGGAACCTTCTTAGGAGCCATCCTGAAGGAGATGACAACTATTAGCCATTGATTGAAATATATAAGCTGAATCAACGGCTAGAAATGCAATATAAGTCTTCACAAGAACATTCAAACAAAATGAATGAATGTAATCCACAGTATAATGGTACAACAATCTTCTTGAGAAGCCACTTGGGAGAACAAAAGGTAAATAAAACAACAAGGAGCAGATAGAACAAATACAAGATAGAAGTTTCGTTCCACATGTTCGTGATGAAAGCTCATGGAACGTGTTACAAAAGGGTTTTGCAATCCCCGGATCAGCATAGCCAAGGACCCTTTAAGATGCAACTCCTGATTGGAACAACACCCATAAAACCACTTCACTCAATGTTGAACCCCGAACTCCATATCATGCACTCGTGGGAAGAATGCCTACGAGCTACTAGAAGAACCCAGCTATTAATTTCCGAAGGTTTCCGGTTAAGCAATCGGGTGTTGGGGATACATGGGAAGCACCACGCACTCAACTCTAATCCTACATCCAGCTGTATCCATCCTTCAACAGATAACCAGTCATTTTCGGAAACTGTTTACCTCGGACCTTCGAAACGCATCTGCTATACAAGCTGTGGCAATACTCCCGAACTACCTCCCCAGTACTGGGTGATGTCGGGGTTATCTTACCACTAATCGCATAGAAGAGTTTTTCGATGTCGGCCGTCTTAAGTATTCTAGAACCGCTGCCATAGATTTGTGACGACAACACCTCGGATCTCAACTCCCCGGGACACTGCCACAACCCCTAAATGACAGGAGGCATCGAGAACAATGTTCTGGTCACAAAGATATCGGAACAATCCAAACAATACTCGCGTGATCCTAAAAAAATAGTGAATTTTGAGAGTAGAAGAGATAGAACAATCGTCAGGAGTCCTCACCAGAGTGATAAACGGATGAGGAGTAAAAAGAAATCCTACTCTCCGATACATATATAGGACTCAAAACATTTTCATGTGTATGCCTAGACTCAATCGTCAACGATTCGATCAATCAGGGGGGGCTCCTAGGTCGGAGAAGGCTCTGATTACCAACTTGTAATGCCCAGTATGTGACTATGCCTCCCACGTGTCGAGGCACGACTTAAAGGTATAATCACATACTAGAATGATCTCAAGTATGGTATCTTCGCACAACTCATGTAAAAGAGGGGATGGAAATGTAAAAGAGTAGTTGGCTCACACTCGCCACGTCACACAAAGTAATACATTAACATACACCATCCAATAACATCAGAGTCCGACTACGGACGAAGATCAAAATGAAAGATACCATAAATAAAGCAACACAAGGTCCCGGTCATCCTAGTAAGAGCCCTACTGATCCTCTGGGTAAGACACGTAGTATCGCCCACGCTCTTCATCGAACTCCCAATACAACTCTGAACCACCAGCTGTGTAGTTCTCAACGGTACCTGCCTCTGGTGTTGTGTAGAATCTGTGAGCCATGGAGGACTCAGCAATCCCGTTCCCGGGTAGCAATACTATCAGAGCCTTAGGTGAGGTAAAGGCTTAAACAAGGTTGCAGCAGCACTAGCAATAGCCTACGTGTTTAGAGCGAGAAGAGAAAGTGCCAACTATCATCAAAGTGATCATGAAGTGATCCTAACTAAGCACGTCAAACATAACCCCATTGTGTTCACTTCCCGAACCCCTTCGGAAAGCGACCATCACGGTTACACACGCTGGTAGTGTATTATGAACATAGTGTCAAGTTTACTACAACCGGATATTAACAAATTCCCATCTGCCACATAACCGCGGGCATGGCTTTCGAAAGATAAAAGCCTGCAGGGGTGTCCCAACTTAGCCCATCACAAGCTCACGATCTGCGGTGTCGCATCTCCAAGGTGGGAAGACCCGAGTATTCTTGGAATCCTGTGCTCAAGATATTCTGACAAAGGTAAAACTAATCCAGCAAGACCTCCCGGCGTGCCGACACCCTGATAGTAGCCGCGCGTATCTTGTCTCAGGCCACGACCGGATGGGTGATGCTATAGGTTTTTACCAGCCCTCGGGTTTCCCCAAGGTGGCCCTGCAGGACCCCCTGTTTGGACCAACACTCAGCACTGGCCCAGGGTTGTTAATTAAGAACTCGGGTTTGCAACGCCCTAAGCAAGTAATAGTTATTAGGCAAATGTAAAACTAATGTTGGGCCTTGCTGGAAAAGCTTTAGCGCTAAGCGGGTTATCAAGGGGGGCCCATAAACCCCAACCGTGTTAGGGACGCAAAAATCAAGGAACATAACACCGGTTTAAACGGTTCCTAGGGTGGCATGAGTGGAACAAAACACCAAGCAAGAGGCTTATCCTTCCACCCATTACCAATATATAGATGATTTAGTTTAACAGATTATATATTGTGATATCCCAACAATAACTTCATCATGAAGCAAGAATCTTCAAATCTTCACCTGCAACTAACAACGCTATAAGAGGGGCTGAGCGATGCTTACGTAGCCAAACAACGGTTTGCTAGGTGGGTGGTTAGAGAGTTTCATGGCAACAATAGGAGGCTGACAAACAGACATAGGCATCGAGGCAATAAGCTAAAGAGCGAGACATCTAGCATAGGCAAAGATAGTAGTGATATCTGGGTAAGGTCATCTTGCCTGTTGATTCCACGGAGGGATCGTAACCTTGCTCCTCACACTCAACCTCGGTAGAAACGTCATACTCTGTATCGTCACCGGGCTCTAACCAAACACAACAATGCAACAACGGAACAAAATCAATCAACATGCAATGCTCATCCACATGATGCATGAACATGATGAACAAGGGCAAGTGTAGATATGATGCATGGCCTAGGTCACAAAAGTGCAATATCATCAAGGCAACAAGATCATACACAAGGATGAAACAACCAAAGGAATAACTAACAAGTTTATGTATGTTGTTCAAACAAGCATCCAACAAGTTTTAAAGGAGTTGGTTATCATGGCAAGGTGCAACTAACATTACAGCAACATGCTAGCACATTTAAATGGGCTGGAAAGAAATAACAACAATTTCCAGAAACTCCCGTATTAATTTATGTGCATTTGGAACAGATCTGAAAAACTTATGTGATAAAGTTGCCAAACATGCTAAACAACAGCACCAAAATATTCTACACATTTTTCCACCCCAAATGCATATAAAGTTTGTTAAGTTTGGAGTTGTAGATATTTAGTTAAGAATTTGCAAGTTTAGGCATATTTAAAACAAGATTAAATTCAAACAACATTTTAAATATTTTTGAACATGGCAAAAAATAGCATATTCATAATCTACATAAAATTCTAAGCACTTTTCATATATAACTTATTTCCATCAAAAGAATATTTAAACAGATATTAATTAAACAAGAAAAAGACAGAAAAAGAAAAAGAAAACACAAAACAGAAAAAGAAAAACAAAGCGCAGGGTCAGAGTGACCCAGGGCTCAACTAGCCCAAGCCACTGACAAGAGGGGCCCTGGCTGGCTGAGCTGGCGCCAGTGGGTGCGCGCAGGGGTGGATAAGCATAGTGAGGCTGGCAGGTGGGGCCTACCTGTCAGCCACACGCGAAAATCAAAAAAGGGGGCGAAATTCCACTGCCCCCGCAAGGATTCGAACACAGGACCTCTTGCTAACTGACGAAGAGACGAACCACTGCGCTATCGATTGGATCTCGACAGATAACAGATGTTATGCCTGAAGAAATAACTGCAGGAGCAGAAGACTAAAGAAAACCAGTGGCTCGTCGGAGCTGCTCGTCGGAGCTGCTCCGGCGACCAAACGAGGCGGCAGAAGTGCGCGGAGGGGTCCTAGAGGACAGCCGCATCCAAACGACGCACGCGCAGCACCTAGCAACTACTGCAACGACGACGGCGAGCACACGGCAGAAACTGCGGCGGCGGAGCTCTACGCGGCGCAGGGGCCTAGGCAGGGACGGCGACGAGCGGTGGGCGTGCGGAACGGTGCGGCGGAGCTACTGCGACTAGCTGCAGTCCCAGAGCGGTGAAGCTACAGCCTATGTGGCTGACTGACGCGGGCGACAGCAACAAATTCAGAAAGAGGGGGGCACCGAGAGCACGGCGATGGCACGGCAACGGCGACACGCTCAGGGGATTAACGGCGATGAGCAGACATCAAGGAGGAGCAGGGAGTACTTCCTTACCTATGGACAGGAAGGAGTCGACGGTGGCGGGCTGGAGACGACGACGGTGAGCTCTGAATCCTTGGTGCGTCTCTGTGGTCGACGACGGTGAGGATGCAGACAGCGCTGCGACAGCTTGGGGGTGCCCGATCCATGCTGTAGGGGAAGTAGTCGATGACCGGGACGAAGGGGAAGCCGGAGGACTCAACGGTGGCGGCTGGAGGTGACCGGAGGACGCTGGCGACGGCGACGTGCTCTCTATTGCGCTTGGTCGTCTGCGGGAACGAAGAAGGAGAGAAGGGGAAGAGGACTCTCTGGGAGGAGGCGGCGGAGGAGGAACCCTAGAGGGGCCTGGAGGCTCTGCGGGTTTAAAAGTGGGGGCGGCGACGCGGCCTCGACATCCGTGAGTTCACAGCACGACGGTGCGGGCGCGCTCTGCCTCTGGACACGTAGACGGAGGAAGACGGCGACTTGGGGCGTGAGACAGACAGGTGGGGCCAGGGGAAAAACGGCACGGCGCGACTGCGAGCGCACTGCGGGCCTGTGGGAGAGAGGAGATGGGCCGCACTGCGAGGGGAAAGGCTGGGCCTGGGGGAGGAGAAGAAGGAGGAGGCCCAGGCCACTGCTGGAGCTGCTTTTTCTTTCTTTTTCTTTATTTCTTCAGACAGAAAGAAAAAGAAAAACACAAGCTAAAAGAAAAAGAGTTAGGGGAAAAGAAAAATATCCCCATGCTCAGTGATTTATGCCCTATTTAATAAAATTGACTTGGACATTTTTGGAGGCAGAAAAATAAAAGGAGTTTGAATATGGTCCAAACTCTTGGTATTTTAAAACTCAACCAAGTCAATTCTAATTGGTGTGATATTTGGCATAGAGGTTGTAGACATGGTGCAAGATTTATAGGAGAAGAAAGAACAATAAAGCACTTGGCTAGGTGGCTTGCACAATGGAGTAAAGAAAGGGACAGAAAGAAAAAGGAAGAAGAAGAAGAAGAGAAGGGGTTTAGGGTTTAGCTAGGCATAGCTAGAACCACACACACAACATCACAAGGTGCCTCACAACATCACACAACAAAAGTAAACTAAGATGCCATGATGCCATGATGATGAAGCAATGCAAGGATGCAAAAATAATAAATGATATGGCAATGCAAAAATAAAATGACAAGAACCCCCAAGGATAAGGACAAGGATCAAATTAAGAAAGCTTTATTCCCATTATTGGAAAGTGTTACATATGGGGTGTTACAAGCGAGTAATAATAATAAACCTCGGATGACAACACTTTCTCAAAACAATCATAATATGATATAACAAGATGGTATCTCGCTAGCCCTTTCTGAGACCGCAAAACATAAATACAGAGCACCTCTGAAGAGCAAGCATTGACTAGACATTGTAATTCATGGTAAAAGATATCTAGTCACAGTCATACTCAATGTAAATTAATAGCAATGCATGCAAATGACAGCGGTGCTCTCCAACTGGTTCTTTTTAATAAGAGGATGATGACTCAACATAAAAGTAAATAGATAGGCCCTTCGCAGAGGGAAGTAGGGATTTGTAGAGGTGCCAGAGCTCGAGCTTTGAAACAGAGGTGAATATTATTTTGAGCGGTATACTTTCATTGTCAACATAACAACCAAGAGTTCTCGATATCTTCCATGCTACACACATTATAGGCGGTTCCCAAACAGAATGGTAAAGTTTATACTCCCCCACCACCAACAAGCACACTCCACGGCTGGCCCAAAACAATGGGTACCGTCCATACCAACAACAACCCTAGGGGAGTTTTGTTTAATTATTTTGATTTCATTTGAGCATGGAACTGGGCATCCCGGTTACCGGCCATTTTCTCGTGAATGATGAGCGGAGTCCACTCATCGTGAGAATAACCCACCTAGCATGGAAGATATAGAAAGCCCTAGTTGATACATGAGCTGTTCGAGCATACAAAACAGAATTTCATTTGAAGGTTTAGAGTTTGGCACATACAAATTTACTTGGAACGGCAGGTAAATACCGCATATAGGAAGGTATGGTGGACTCTTATGGAATAACTTTGGGGTTTATGGAAGTGGATGCACAAGCAGTATTCCCGCTTAGTACAAGTGAAGGCTAGAAAGAGACTAGGAAGCAACCAGCTAGAGAGTGACAACAGTCATGAACATGCATTAAGATTAATCAACAATGAGTGCAAGCATGTGTAGGATATAAATCACCATGAACGTAAATATCGTGGAGGCTATGTTGATTTTGTTTCGACTACATGCCTGAACATGTGCCAAGTCAAACCACTTCAATCGTTCAAAGGAGGATACCACCCTATCATACCACATCACAACCATTTTAATAGCATGTTGGCACGCAAGGTAAACCATTATAAACTCCTAGCTAATTAAGCATGGCATGAGCAACTATGGTCTCTAATTGTCATTGCAAGCATGTTTCATTCATAATAGGCTGAATCAGGAACGATGAACTATTCATATTTACAAAAACAAGATAGGTCGAGTTCATACCGGCTTCTCTCATCTCAATTAGTTCATCAAATATCGTCATTATTGCCTTTCACTCGCACGACCGAATGGTGTGGATAATAATAATAGTGCATGTGCATTGGACTAAGCTGGAATCTGCAAGCATTTAATACAAGGGAGAAGACAAGGTAATATGGCTCTTCGTTAAATCAACAATAATGCATATTGGAGCCACTAAACATTTTCATCATGGTCTTCTCCTCTTGACCCCCAAAGAAAAGAAAAGAAATAAAACTATTTACATGGGAAGAAGAGCGAGAAATATTTTTGGGTTTTCTTTTAATTATTAATATTACAGGCATGGAAAGTAAACTAGCTAAAAGCTACAGCTAATTTTTATTATTTTATTTTGGTTTTTCTTAAGGTTTTTCAGGCACACAAGATAAAGACTTAAAAAATAATTTAAACTAGCATGGATAGTACAATGAAAAAGTATGAGCACTAACAACTAGAATGAGTGTGTGAACATGAATGTAATGTCGGTGAGAAATATGTACTCCCCCAAGCTTAGTCTTTTGTGAAGTAAATATGCCCTAGAGGCAATAATAAAGTTGTTATTTGTATTTCCTTATACCATGATAAATGTTTATTATTCATGCTAGAATTTTATTAACCGGAAACTTAGTACATGTGTGAATACATAGACAAAATAGAGTGTCCCTAGTATGCCTATACTAGACTAGCTCTTTGATCAAAGATGGTTATGTTTCCAAGCCATAGACATGAGTTGTCATTTGATCAATGGGATCTCATCATTAGGAGAATTATGTGATGGACAAGACCCATCCGTTAGCTTAGCAACTTGATCGTTTAGTTTTATTGCTATTGCTTTCTTCATGACGTATACATGTTCCTATGACTATGACATTATGCAACTCCCGAATACCAGAGGAACACCTTGTGTGCTATCAAACGTCACAACGTAACTGGTTGATTATAAAGATGCTCTACAGGTGTCTCCAAAGGTGTTTGTGGTGTTGGCATAGATCGAGAATAGGATTTGTCACTCCGAGTGTCGGAGAGGTATCTCTGGGCCCTCTCGGTAATACACATCATAATAAGCCTTGCAAGCAAACGACTAATGATTTAGTCACCAGATGATGTATTACGGAACGAGTAAAGAGACTTTCCGGTAACGAGATTGAACTAGGTATGATGATACCGACGATCGAATCTCGGGCAAGTAACATACCGATGACAAAAGGAACAACGTATCTTGTTATGCGGTTTGACCAATAAAGATCTTCGTAGAATATGTAGGAACCAATATGATCATCCAAGTTTCGCTATTGGTTATTGACCAGAGATGAGTCTCGGTCATGTCTACATAGTTCTCGAACCCATAGGGTCCGCACGCTTAACGTTCGATGACGATCGGTGTTATGAGTTTTGATCTACCGAGGGAAGTTCGGAGTCCCGGATGTGATCACGGACATGGCGAGGAGTCTCGGAATGTCTGAGACATAAATATTGATATATTGGACGGCTATATTCGGACACCGGAAGTGTTCCAGGTGATTTTGGAGAAAACCGGAGTGCCGGAGGGGTTATCGGAACCCCCCCCCCCCCCGGGGGGGGGAGTATTGGGCCATAGTGGGCCATGAGGGAAACTGAGAGGCAGCCCATAGGGGCTGGCCGCGCCCCCTCCCTAGAAATCCTAGTTGGACTAGGAGTGGGCGGTGGCGCCCCTCTCCTTCCTTCTTCTCTTCTTCCTTCCTTTCCCACTCCTAGTAGGAGTAGGAAAGGGGACTCCTACTCCTACTAGGAGTAGGATTACTCCCTCTATGGCGCGCCCCTATGGCCGGCCGGCCCTCCCCCTTGCTCCTTTATATACAGGGGCAGGGGGAACCCTGGAAGACACAAGCAACATTGTTTTAGCCGTGTGCGGTGCCCCCCTCCACAGAAACACACCTCAGTCATATCGTTGCAGTGCTTAGGCGAAGCCCTGCGCCGGTAACTTCATCATCTCCGTCGCCACGCTGTTGTGCTGATGAAACTCTCCCGTGAAGCTCAACTGGATCAAGAGCTCGTGGGACGTCATTGAGCTGAACGTGTGCTGAACACGGAGGTGCCGTAAGTTCGGTGCTTGGATTGGTTGGATCGCGAAGACGTTCGACTACATCAACCGCGTCACTAGACGCTTCCGCTTTCGGTCTCCGACGGTACGTAGACACACTCTCCCCTCTCGTTGCTATGCTTCTAGTAGATAGATCTTGCGTGATCGTAGGATTTTTTTAAAATACTATGGTCCCCAACAGTGGCATCATGAGCCAGGTCTATGCGTAGATGATATGCATGAGTAGAACACAATGAGTTGTGGGCGATAATAGTCACACTGCTTACCAACATGTCATACTTTGATTCGGCGGTATTGTGAGATGAAGCGATCCGGACCGACATTACGCGTACGCTTACGCGAGACTGGTTTCACCGTTACGAGCACTCGTTGCTTAAAGGTGACCGGCGGGTGTCTGTCTCTCTCAATTTAGTTGAATCGAGTGTGGCTACGCCCGGTCCTTGTGAAGGTTAAAACAACACACTTGACGAAAAATCATTGTGGTTTTGTATGCGTAGGTAAGAACGGTTCTTGCTAAGCCCGTAGCAGCCACGTAAAACTTGCAACAACAAAGTAGAGGACGTCTAACTTGTTTTTGCAGGCATGTTGTGATGTGATATGGTCAAGACGTGATGAGTTATACGTTATTGTATGAGATGATTGTTGGAAATATGCCCTAGAGGCAATAATAAAAGAGTTATTATTATATTTCCTTGTTCATGATAATCGTTTATTATCCATGCTATAATTGTATTGATTGGAAACTTAAATACATGTGTGGATAAATAGACAAACTTATGTGTCCCTAGTAAGCCTCTTCAGGACTAGCTCGTTGATCAAAGATGACCGCGGTTTCCAGGTCATAGACATGAGTTGTCATTTGATAACGGGATCACATCATTAGGAGAATGATGTGATGGACGAGACCCAAACGTTAAACATAGCTTTTGATCGTATCAGTTATCGCTATAGTTTTCTGCATGTCAAGTATAAGTTCCTATGACCATGAGATCATGTAACTCACTGACACCGTAGGAGTGCTTTGTGTGTGCCAAACGTCGCAACGTAACTGGGTGACTATAAAGGTACTCTACAGGTATCTCCGAAGGTGTCTGTTGAGTTGACATGGATCGAGACTGGGATTTGTCACTCCGTGTGACGGAGAGGTATCTCCGGGCCCACTCGGTAATACATCATCTCAATGAGCTCAAAGTGGCTAAGTAGTTAGTCACGGGATTATGTATTACGGAACGAGTAAAGAGACTTGCCGGTAACGAGATTGAACTAGGTATAGAGATACCGACGATCGAATCTCGGGCAAGTAACATACCGACGAGACAAAGGGAACTGTATACGGGATTGCCTGAATCCTTGACATCGTGGTTCATCCGATGAGATCATCGAGGAACGTGTGGGAACCAATATGGGTATCCAGATCCCGCTATTGGTTATTGACCTGGGAGTGTCTCGGTCATGTCTGCATAGTTTCCGAACCCGCAGGGTCTACACACTTAAGGTTCGGTGACGCTAGGGTTGTTAGTGAGAACAGTGTATGGTAACCGAAGGTTGTTCGGAGTCCCGGATGAGATCCCGGACGTGACGAGGGTCTCCGGAATGGTCCGGGGACGAAGATTGATATATAGGATGAGAGTGATCGGAGTCCGGAAGTGTTCCGGGGAGTATCGGGGAGTCATCGGATGACCGAAAGAGGTTTCGGGGGTCCCGGCAAGTGTTGCGGGCCCTATGGGCCACAAGTGGGAGACGCAACAGCCCTCATGGGGCTGTGCGCCCCCCTTGGGCCCTCTCCACCTGCTCATGGGGGGGTGGCCCCCCTAGGGCTGCCGCACCCCTAGTCTTGGGGGGCAAGGCGCCTGGGGGGGGGGGGGAACCCTAGCCCTGGCCGCAGCCCTGGCCGCCGCCCCCCCATCTCCCCTTGGCCGCCGCCCCTAGGGGTAAACCCTAGGGCGCCCCCTCCCCTCTCTCCCCCCTATATAAAGAGAGGCAGAGGGAGGGCAGCCACACACGTTCGTGCCTCGGCGCTGCCCTCCCTCCACCATAAAGATCTTCGTCTATTCCGCAGTGCTTGGCGAAGCCCTGCTGGAATCCTCCACCACCATCTCCACCACGCCGTCGTGCTGCTGGTTTCTCCATCAACCTCTCCTTCCCCCTTGCTAGATCAAGAAGGAGGAGACGTCCCCGAGCTGTACGTGTGAAGAACGCGGAGGCACCGTCCGTTCGGTGCTAGGATCATCGGCGATCTGAATCGCGGCGAGTACGACTCCATCAACCGCGTTCTTGAACGCTTCCGCTTAGCGATCTACAAGGGTATGTGGATCCAACTCTCCCCTCGTTGATGCATCTCCTAGATTGATCTTGGTGAGCGTAGGAAAATTTTTTGTTTCCCATGCAACGTTCCCCAACAGTGGCATCATGAGCTAGGTTCTTGCGTAGATGCTTTCACGAGTAGAACACAAAAGGGTTTGTGGGCGTTGATGTTTAGATTGCTTCCCTCCTTGGTCTTTCTTGATTCAGCGGTATTATGGGATGAAGCGGCCCGGACCAACTTTACATGTCCACGTACATGAGACCGGTTCCATCGACAGACATGCGACTTTTGTTGCATAAGATGGCTGGCGGGTGTCTGTCTCTCCTATCTTAGTTGAATCGGAATAGACAAAGGCGGTCCTTGTAGAAGGTTAAATAGCAACTTGAATATCACCGTTGTGGCTTTGCGTAGGTAAGAAGCGTTCTTGCTAGATACCCATAGCAGCCACGTAAAACATGCAACAACAAATTAGAGGACGTCTAACTTGTTTTTGCAGGGTATGTATGTGATATGATATGGCCAATGACATGATGAGATATATTTGATGTATGAGATGATCATGTTGTAATAGTTAATATCGACTTGCATGTCGACGTATACGGCAACCGGCAGGAGCCATAGGGTTGTCTTTAATTTTTATATGACCTGCGTGTCAATCATTAAGCGCTATGTAATGCTTTACTTTATCGCTAAACGGTAGCAATAGTAGTAAGAGCATGGTGGGCGCGCGACAACCCCGATGGCGACACGATGATGGAGATCATGATGATAGGGATCATGGTGTTACGCCGGTGACGATGGAGATCATGCCGGTGCTTTGGAGATGGAGATCAAAAGCACGAGTTGATGGCCATATCATGTCACTTATTATTTGCATGTGATGTTAATCCTTTTATGCATCTTATTTTGCTTAGGACGACGGTAGCATTATAAGATGATCCCTCACTAAAATTTCAAGATAAAATTGTGTTCCCCCCGAGTGTGCGCCGTTGCGAAGGTTCGTCGTTTCGAAGCACCACGTGATGATCGGGTGTGATAGACTCTACGTTCGCATACAACGGGTGCAAGCCAGTTTTGCACATGCAGAACACTCGGGTTAGACTTGACGAGCCTAGCATGTACAGACATGGCCTCGGAACACGGAAGACCGAAAGGTCGAGCATGAGTCATATAGTAGATATGATCAACATGAAGATGTTCACCATTGACACCACCTCATCTCACGTGATGATCGGACTTGGGTTGGTGGATTTGGATCATGTCACGCTCGGATGACCAGAGGGATGTCAATTTGAGTGGGAGTTATAAGTAATTTGATTAGTTAAAACTCATTTATCATGAACAATAGTCTAAGATGTCTTTGCAAATCTTTGGTTGTAGATGGCTCCCGCAATAGCTCCCCTGAATTTTAATGCGTTCCTAGAGAAAACTAAGCTGAAAGATGATGGGAGCAACTTTGTGGACTGGCTCCGCAATCTGAGGATCATCCTCACAGCTGCCCAAAAGGTTTATGTCCTAAATGCACCGCTAGGTGAACCCCCCGCTCCGGCCTCTGTGGACGTTATGAACGCCTGGCAGTCACGTGCGGATGACTACTCAGTAGTGCAGTGTGCCATGTTGTATAGCTTGGAAGGAGGACTTCAAAGGCGTTTTGAACGTCATGGAGCATATGAGATGTTCCAGGAGTTGAAGTTCATCTTTGAGAAGAATGCCAAGATCGAGAGGTATGAGACCACCGATAAATTCTTTGCTTGCAAGATGGAGGAGAATTCGTCTGTCAGTGAGCACTTACTGAAGATGTCTGGGTACTATACCCGCATAGCTGATCTGGGACTTGTGTTCCCGGAGGAGGCTATCATTGACAGAATTCTCCAGTCACTCCCACCTAGCTACAAGAGCTTCGTGCAGCAGTATAACATGCAAGGGATGAACAAATCCATCGCCGAGCTGTTTGCGATGCTGAAAGTCGCTGAGTCAGACATCCAGAAGGAGTATCAAGTGTTGATGGTCAATAAAACTACCAGTTTCAAGAAGAATGGCAAGGGCAAGAAGGGTAACTCTAAGAAGGGTGGCAAGGCAGTTGCTCATCCAGTGAAGAAACCCAAGGCTGGGCCCAAGCCAGAGACTGAGTGTTTCTATTGCAAGGGGAACGGGAAGCGGAACTGCCCCAAGTATCTGGCAGACAAGAAGGGGGCCAACAACAACAAGCAAGGTATATGTGATATACATGTTATTGATGTGTACCTTACCAACTCTCGTTGTAGTGCCTGGGTATTTGATACCGGTTCGGTTGCTCACATTTGCAACTCTAAACAGGAACTACGGAATAAACGGAGGCTGGCGAAGGACGAAGTGACGATGCGCGTGGGGAATGGTTCCAAGGTTGATGTGATCGCCGTCGGCACGCTCGCTCTTCGATTACCATCGGGATTAGTTATGAACCTGAATAATTGTTATTTAGTGCCTGCGTTGAGCATGAACATTATATCTGGATCTTGTTTAATGCGAGACGGTTACTCATTTAAATCAGAGAATAAAGGTTGTTCTATTTATATGGGTAATATCTTTTATGGTCATGCACCCGAAGTAGGGGGTTTATTCTTATTGAATCTCGATAGTAATGATACACATGTTCATAACATTGATGCCAAAAGATATAGAGTTGATAACGATAATACCACTTTCTTGTGGCACTGCCGTCTGGGTCATATCGGCGTGAAACGCATGAGGAAGCTCCATGCTGATGGACTTTTGGAGTCTCTTGATTTTGAATCACTTGACACATGCGAGCCGTGCCTCATGGGCAAGATGACTAAGACCCCGTTTTCAGGAACAATGGAACGGGCAAGTGACTTATTGGAAATCATACATACTGATGTGTGTGGTCCGATGAGTGTCACGGCGCGCGGTGGATATCGTTATTTTCTCACCTTCACTGACGACTTGAGTAGATATGGGTATATTTACTTGATGAAGCATAAGTCTGAAACGTTTGAAAAGTTCAAGCAATTTCAGAGTGAAGTTGAGAATCATCGTAACAAGAAGATCAAGTTCCTATGATCTGATCGAGGGGGAGAGTATCTGAGTTATGAGTTTGGCAATCACTTAAGAAAATGTGGAATTGTTTCACAGTTGACGCCACCTGGAACACCACAGCGTAATGGTGTGTCCGAACGTCGTAATCGAACCCTATTAGATATGGTGCGTTCTATGATGTCTCTTGCCGATTTGCCACTATCGTTTTGGGGATATGCGTTAGAGACAGCTGCATTCACTTTAAATAGGGCTCCATCTAAGTCCGTTGAGACAACACCGTATGAACTATGGTTTGGTAAGAAACCTAAGTTGTCTTTTCTCAAAGTTTGGGGTTGCGATGCTTATGTCAAAAGGCTTCAGCCAGAAAAGCTCGAACCCAAAGCGGACAAATGTGTCTTCATAGGATACCCAAAAGAGACGGTTGGGTACACCTTCTATCTCAGATCCGAGGGCAAAGTGTTTGTCGCTAAGAACGGGTCCTTTCTCGTGAAAGAGTTTCTCTCGAAAGAATTGAGTGGGAGGAAGGTAGAACTTGATGAGGTTATTGAACCTCTACTTCAACCAGAGAGTAGCGCAGCACAGAAAGATGTTTTTGTGGAGCCTGCAACGGTTGAAGAGGAAGCCAATGATGATGATCAAGAAGCTTCTGATCAAGTTACTACCGAACCTCGTAGGTCGACAAGGGTACGCACTGCACCTGAGTGGTATGGTAACCCTGTCTTGGAGGTCATGTTGTTGGACAACAGTGAACCTACGAGCTATGGAGAAGCGATGGTGGGCCCGGATTCCGACAAATGGTTAGAGGCCATGAAATCCGAGATGGGATCCATGTATGAAAACAAAGTATGGACTTTGGAAGTATTACCTGAAGGGCGGAAGGCCATTCAGAATAAATGGATTTTTAAGAGGAAGACGGACGCTGACGGTAATGTCACCGTGTATAAAGCTCGACTTGTGGCAAAGGGTTTTTCACAAGTTCAAGGAGTTGACTACGATGAGACTTTCTCACCCGTAGCGATGCTTAAATCCGTCCGAATCATGTTAGCAATAGCTGCGTATTTCGATTATGAAATTTGGCAGATGGATGTCAAAACAGCGTTCGTTAACGGTTTTCTTAAGGAAGAGTTGTATATGATACAACCGGAAGGTTTTGTCGATCCAGAGAATGCTGACAAAGTTTGCAAACTCCAGCGTTCCATTTATGGGCTGGTGCAAGCGTCTCGGAGTTGGAATCTTCGCTTTGATGAGGTGATCAAAGCGTTTGGTTTTGTACAAGTTTACGGAGAAGCTTGTATTTACAAGAAAGTGAGTGGGAGCTCTATAGCGTTTCTAATATTATATGTGGATGACATATTGCTAATTGGAAACAATATAGAATTTTTGGATAGCGTGAAGGGGTATTTGAACAAGAGTTTTTCGATGAAGGACCTCGGTGAAGCTGCTTTCATATTGGGCATCAAGATCTATAGAGATAGATCGAGACGCTTGATAGGACTTTCACAAAGTACATACCTTGATAAAGTTTTGAAGAAGTTCAAAATGGATCAATCCAAGAAGGGGTTCTTGCCGGTATTGCAAGGTACAAAGTTGAGTAAGACTCAATGCCCAGTGACTGCGGAAGATAGAGAAAAGATGAGTGTCGTCCCCTATGCTTCAGCCATAGGCTCTATCATGTATGCAATGCTGTGCACAAGACCAGATGTCAGCCTTGCCATAAGTATGGCCGGAAGGTTTCAAAGTAATCCTGGTATGGATCACTGGACAGCGGTCAAGAATATCCTGAAGTACCTGAAAAGGACTAAGGAGATGTTTCTCGTTTATGGAGGTGATCAAGAGCTCGTCGTAAAGGGTTACGTCGATGCAAGCTTTGACACTGATCCGGATGACTCCAAGTCTCAAACCGGATACGTATATATTCTCAACGGGGGAGCGGTAAGCTGGTGCAGTTCCAAGCAAAGCGTGGTAGCCGATTCTACATGCGAAGCGGAGTACATAGCTGCCTCGGATGCGGCAAAGGAAGGTGTCTGGATGAAGGAGTTCATGACAGATCTTGGAGTTGTGCCTAGTGCATTAAACCCAATGACTCTGTTTTGTGACAACACTGGTGCCATTGCTCTAGCCAAGGAACCAAGGTTTCACAAGAGGACCAGACACATAAAGCGACGCTTCAATTCCATCCGCGATTCAGTCAAGGAGGAGGACATAAGCATTTGCAAAGTACACACGGATTTGAATGTTGCAGATCCGTTGACTAAGCCTCTTCCACGGGCAAAGCATGATCAACACCAAGACTCTATGGGTGTTAGATTCATTACCTTGTAATGCTAGATTATTGACTCTAGTGCAAGTGGGAGACTGTTGGAAATATGCCCTAGAGGCAATAATAAAAGAGTTATTATTATATTTCCTTGTTCATGATAATCGTTTATTATCCATGCTATAATTGTATTGATTGGAAACTTAAATACATGTGTGGATAAATAGACAAACTTATGTGTCCCTAGTAAGCCTCTTCAGGACTAGCTCGTTGATCAAAGATGACCGCGGTTTCCAGGTCATAGACATGAGTTGTCATTTGATAACGGGATCACATCATTAGGAGAATGATGTGATGGACGAGACCCAAACGTTAAACATAGCTTTTGATCGTATCAGTTATCGCTATAGTTTTCTGCATGTCAAGTATAAGTTCCTATGACCATGAGATCATGTAACTCACTGACACCGTAGGAGTGCTTTGTGTGTGCCAAACGTCGCAACGTAACTGGGTGACTATAAAGGTACTCTACAGGTATCTCCGAAGGTGTCTGTTGAGTTGACATGGATCGAGACTGGGTTTTGTCACTCCGTCTGACGGAGAGGTATCTCCGGGCCCACTCGGTAATACGTCATCTCAATGAGCTCAAAGTGACTAAGTAGTTAGTCACGGGATTATGTATTACGGAACGAGTAAAGAGACTTGCCGGTAACGAGATTGAACTAGGTATAGAGATACCGACGATCGAATCTCGGGCAAGTAACATACCGACGAGACAAAGGGAACTGTATACGGGATTGCCTGAATCCTTGACATCGTGGTTCATCCGATGAGATCATCGAGGAACGTGTGGGAACCAATATGGGTATCCAGATCCCGCTATTGGTTATTGACCTGGGAGTGTCTCGGTCATGTCTGCATAGTTTCCGAACCCGCAGGGTCTACACACTTAAGTTTCGGTGACGCTAGGGTTGTTAGTGAGAACAGTGTATGGTAACCGAAGGTTGTTCGGAGTCCCGGATGAGATCCCGGACGTGACGAGGGTCTCCGGAATGGTCCGGGGACGAAGATTGATATATAGGATGAGAGTGATCGGAGTCCGGAAGTGTTCCGGGGAGTATCGGGGAGTCATCGGATGACCGAAAGAGGTTTCGGGGGTCCCGGCAAGTGTTGCGGGCCCTATGGGCCACAAGTGGGAGACGCAACAGCCCTCATGGGGCTGTGCGCCCCCCTTGGGCCCTCTCCACCTGCGCATGGGGGGGTGGCCCCCCCTAGGGCTGCCGCACCCCTAGTCTTGGGGGGCAAGGCGCCTGGGGGGGGAACCCTAGCCCTGGCCGCAGCCCCCCCCATCTCCCCTTGGCCGCCGCCCCTAGGGGTAAACCCTAGGGCGCCCCCTCCCCTCTCTCCCCCCTATATAAAGAGAGGCAGAGGGAGGGCAGCCACACACGTTCGTGCCTCGGCGCTGCCCTCCCTCCACCATAAAGATCTTCGTCTATTCCGCAGTGCTTGGCGAAGCCCTGCTGGAATCCTCCACCACCATCTCCACCACGCCGTCGTGCTGCAGGTTTCTCCATCAACCTCTCCTTCCCCCTTGCTGGATCAAGAAGGAGGAGACGTCCCCGAGCTGTACGTGTGAAGAACGCGGAGGCACCGTCCGTTCGGTGCTAGGATCTTCGGCGATCTGAATCGCGGCGAGTACGACTCCATCAACCGCGTTCTTGAACGCTTCCGCTTAGCGATCTACAAGGGTATGTGGATCCAACTCTCCCCTCGTTGATGCATCTCCTAGATTGATCTTGGTGAGCGTAGGAAAAATTTTTGTTTCCCATGCAACGTTCCCCAACAATGATCATGTTTTGTAAATTATCGGCAACCGGCAGGAGCCTTATGGCTGTCTCTTTATTGTATGATTTGCGAAGCCCGTGTAATTGCTCTTTATCACTATGAGTTAGCGATAGTAGTAGTAGCAATAGTTGGCGACACGACCAGGACGCTACGATTAAGATCATGGTGTCAAGCCGGTGACGATGGAGATCATGACGATGCTTTGGAGATGGAGATCAAGATCACAAGATGATGATGGCCATATCATGTCACATATTTTGATTGCATGTGATGTTTATCTTATTATACTTCTTATTTTGCTTAGAACGGCTGTAGCATTATAAGATGATCCCTTACAAAATTTCAAGGTACAAGTGTTCTCCCTGAGTATGCACCATTGCGAAAGTTCGTCGTGCCGAGACACCACGTGATGATCGGGTGGGATAAGCTCTACGTTCAAATACAACAGGTGTAAGACAGTTTTGCACATGCAGAATACTTGGGTTAAACTTGACGACCCTAGCATGTACATACATGGCCTCGGAACACTGGAGACCGAAAGGTAGAGCGTGAATCATATATATAGTAGATATGATCAACATAAGATGTTCACCATTGAAAACTACTCCATCTCACGTGATGATCGGACATGGTTTAGTTGATTTGGATCACGTGATCATTTAGATGACTAGAGGGATGTCTATCTAAGTGGGAGTTCTTTAGTAATATGATTAAATGAACTTTAATTTATCATGAACTTAGTCCTGATAGTTTTTGCATATCTACGTTGTTGTAGATCAATGGCACGTGCTACCGTTCCCTTGAATTTTAATGCGTTCCTAGAGAAAGCTAAGTTGAAACATGATGGTAGCAACTACATGGACTGGGTCCGTAACTTGAGGATTATCCTCATTGCTGCATAGAAGAATTATGTCCTGGAAGCACCGCTAGGTGACAGGCCTAGTGCAGGAGCCACTCCGGGCGTTATGAACGTCTGGCAAGCTCGTTCTGATGACTACTCGATATTTCAGTGTGCCATGCTTTACGGCTTAGAATTGGGACTTCGCAGACGTTTTGAGCATCATGGAGCATATGAGATGTTCCAAGAGTTGAAGTTAATATTTCAAGCAAATTCCCGAATTGAGAGATAATAAGTCTCCAATAAGTTCTATAGCTGCAAGATGGAGGAGAACAGTTCTATCAGTGAACACTTGCTGAGAATGTCGGGGTACTACAATCATATGACTCAACTTGGTAGGAAAGTTGACGAAGATAGTGTTATTGATAGAGTTCTTCAATCACTGCCACCAAGCTATAAAGGCTTCGTGATGAACTATAACATGCAAGGGATGCAGAAGACAATTCCCGAGCTGTTCGTTATTCTCAAAGCTGCGGAGGTAGAAATCAAAAAGGAGCATCAAGTGTTGATGGTTGACAAGACCACTAGTTTCAAGAAAAAGGGCAAGGGAAAGAAGGAGAACTTCAAGAAGAATAGCAAGACAGTTGCTACTCCCGCGAAGAAACCCAAGTCTGGAGCCTAGCCTGAAACTGAGTGCTTCTACTGCAAAGGGACTGGACACTGGAAACGGAACTGCCCCAAGTATTTGGCGGATAAGAAGAATGGCAAAGTGAACAAAGGTATATTTGATATACATGTTATTGATGTGTACCTTACTAATGCTCGTAGTAGCACCTGAGTATTTGATACTGGTTCGGTTGCTAATATTTGTAACTCAAAACAGGGCTACGGATTAAACGAATATTAGCTAAGGACAAGGTGACGATGCACGTGGGAAATGGTTCCAAAGTCGATATGATCGCCGTCGGTACGCTACCTCTACATCTACCATCGGGGTTAATTTTAGACCTAAATAATCGTTATTTGTTGTAGCATTGAGCATGAACATTATATCTGGATCTTGTTTGTTGCGAGACGGTTATTCATTTAAATCAGAGAATAATGGTTGTTCTATTTATATGAGTAATATCTTTTATGGTCATGCACCCTTGAAGAGTGGTCTATTTTTGTTAGATCTCGATCCTAGTGATACACATATTCAGAATATTGAAGCCAAAAGATGCAAGGTTGATAATGATAGTGCAACTTATTTGTGGCACTGCCGTTTAGGTGATATTGGTGTAAAGCGCATAAAGAAACTCCATACTGATGGACTTTTGGAATCACTTGATTATGAATCACTTGGTGCTTGCGAACCATGCCTCATGGGCAAGATGACTAAGACTCTGTTCTCCGGAACAATGGAGCGGGCAACTGATTTGTTGGTAATCATACATACTGATGTATGTGGACCGATGAGTGTTCAGGCTCGCGGCGGGTATCGTTATTTTCTGACCTTCACTGATCATTTGAGCAGATATGGGTATATCTACTTGATGAAACACAAGTCTGAAACATTTAAAAAGTTCAAAGAATTTCAGAGTGAAGTAGAGAATCATAGTAACAAGAAAATCAAGTTTCTACAATATGATTGTGGAGGCGAATATTTGTGTTACAAGTTTGGTCTTCATTTGAAACAATGTGGAATAGTTTCACAGCTCACGCCACCCAGAACACCACAGCGTAATGGTGTGTCCGAACGTCTGATGGGCCTCGAACCCCTCGTTGGTTACCCCAAGTGGAAGGTGTAAGATGCAGTAAGTAGAAGTGTTTTCCCCTAGCAAAGATGCCAAGGATTGATTCCCCAGAGACTCCTAGGTTCAACAAGTAGGTGTCAATTGCTACGGCGCCAGATTAGTAGCAATCAATGTGGACCTGCTCACAGATACAAATAACTTTGCTCCCAACGAGTACAGAGAGGTTGTCAATCTCTCCGGCCTTGTAGTTCACAAAGGGTTAAAAGCAATGATAGTAGTGATAGATAGTTTTTGCAATAGTAAATAATAACGGAAAGTAAATAGTGGATGTGATCAATGATGGTAATATGGACCGGAGTCTCATGATGTTCACTAGTGATGTCTCTCTCCCAAAAGACGATAAAACAGCTATGTGAGGTAAACAAATTACAGCTGGGCAATTGACAGGACCACGAACGCAAACCAATGCTGACTACATTGCAAGAAAGGTTGAGGTTCAAAGCATGGGCGGTACGCCAAAGTAAGTAGACCGAAATCCATCAATATCTACTACTAATCATCCACCTTGAGATATCTATCCAGAACATCTCGCTGGAATTAAGTTACGAGTCCCACCCATAGTGTAAACTCAATGCAACAGACAACTGCATTAAAAGAACTTTACGTAAAGTAAACAATCCTTGCACCCGCGGGCACAAGCACCGTTGTTTTCCCCCTTGTGGCAACAACACATCCCCTAGACTCATGTTTCTGTCACTCAAGCTAGTCATCGAGGGGCATGAACCCACAATCGAGCATAACGTTCCCTCTTGGAGTCACTACGTATTACTTGGCCAAAGCAATAAATAACAACGGAGAACATGCAAGAATTATTTATGAACATAAATATAAAAGAGGTAGATCAAATATATTACTCAAGATCAATCTGAACATAATCTCATAATCCATCAGATCCCAGCAAACTCAACATAGCAACAGCATAAGGATTACATAGGTGCCTCGATCATGTAGGGCAGCTCACGAGGACTAATTAGTGAAGCACAAGAACGGGAGGAGAACATCACATAACTACTGGTCATGGACTCATGGTCCAAGGGAGACTACTCACGAGTCATCCGGGAGGCGTCCATGCTGGTGGAGAAGCTCCCGGTGGTGATCCTCCCCTCCGGCAGGGTGTCGGGAAGAGTTCTCCTGGTGCTCCTGATCTTGGAAGCGGCGGCGGCAGCGGAACAGAGATGGGATCGCGAAAAGAGTTCCTGTTCTGAGGGTTTCGGAGGTCCCTCTAAATATATGCCAAAGGGGGGCACCGGACGGGCTTCGGGGGGCCCAGGCGCCCCCCCGGCGCGGCCCAGGGGGGGGGGGGCGCGCCGCCAGGGCGCCTGGAGCCCTGGTGCCCCCCCCAGGCTGCCCTTCGGACGCAGTGTTGTTTCCGGATCGCTGATTTTTTATATAATTTTTCTGGGCAGTTCTCGAAACGTGAAAACCTGAAATACAAAAACAGCCGAAAACAGAAACTGGCACTGGGGTGCACTGGATTAGTAAGTTAGTCCAAATATGATCAAAAGTGTATGGAAGTGCATGAATATCATAGCAATATCACCCAAAAGTGGCATGGAGCAAGCAGAAATTATAGATACGTTTTGGACGTATCAACATCCCCAAGCTTAATTCCTGCTCGTCCTCGAGTAGGTAAATGATAACAAGAATAATTTCTGTGGTGACATGCTATTAACCATATAGGACTTTCTCATAGTCATATGACAAAAGCTTACTGAGACAATGATTCTAAAGTAATTAAGTTGCCTCAAGAGAAAATCACAAATGACTGAAAGTTTTACAACATGAAACTGAAACATCAAAAAGATTTGCATTGAATATGATGTGCAAATATGATAAAGTGATATCTAGCTTGCCCCCTTTAGTGATGCAAAACATAAATGCAGGGGCACCTTCAAGGTTTAAGTCATGACTAGATACAATCATTTCAGAATAAACGATATCACAATCATGCAAAAGACAATGCTACTTTGGGACAATGCACATTACAATCAGAATGACAATCATGCTCTCAGTAGTTGGTGCTTTAACATAAAGGTAAAAGAAAGGTTATGTGCTAGAGCTTTTTATTTTGAAAACATGGAAGCAATTGTGTCAACGGTAGTAGTACTTCATATGTGTCATGCATAAAACATCCTATAAGTTGCAAGCCTCATGCATCGAATACCAATAGTGCTCGCTCCTTGTCCTAATTAGCTCGGATCCCCATGGGTTATCATTGCATTACATATGTTTTAACCAAGTGTCACAAAGGGGTACCTCTATGCCACCTGTACAAAGGTCCAAGGAGATAAATCACATTTGATTTCTCGTTTTTGATAGATCTCAACTTGAGGACATCCATACCGGGACAACATAGAAAATAGATGATGGACTCCTCTTCAATGCATAAGCATATTCTCATGAGAGATTGAGGATTAAGGTCCAAGCTAAAACTTCCACCATGATGCATGGCTTTGGTTGGCGGCCCAATGTTCTTCTCTAACAATATGCATATTAATTCAACCCACGGGAAATCACCCTTACTTCAGACAAGACGAACATGCATAGCAACTCACATGATATTCAACAAGAGTGTGACAGTTGATGGCGTCCCCAGAAACATGGTTACCGCTCAGCAAGCAACTTATAAGAAATAAGATACATAAGCAACATATTCTTTACCACAATAGTTTTTAGGCTACTTTCCCATGAGCTATGTATTGCATGGTTAGTTTGCTTAGTACAGGTGGAGGTTAGCAAAAAGACTGGGAGCGACCAACTAAGAGAGCAAGGACGGTCATAATCATGCAGAGCGACAAAGCAATATTGAATCAGGCATGGTAGTTATATCGCTACTCAGAAACAAAAGATCTGTCAGGACCCCGATCCTAAGTCACACCGATCTAGCTGTAACACGTCATATCACTTTGCGGCCTCACACACGATAACCCCACGGGTGCCACCTTACCTGGCCCGGGACCGTTTGCGCATTTTGGCACACGTATATGACAGTGTCGCTAGCATCCATATGACAGAGAACCCGGGCCGACATGGCTAGTTATAAACCAAAAGTGGCACTAAATTATAGAGACAGGCATCCATGACCCAGCAACGAACGTGTCGGTCATCAACGTATGAACCCAAGTCGTAGCAAGCTACATGGACTTAAAGGAACAACGCGTGACATTTTCCCTAAGGGACAGACACAGGAACGAAGAAGGACACATGCCGGCCAGCCTACGTGTTCCGAGCAGTAGCAAGCTACCAAGGCTCATTGGAGACACTAGGAGGCATTTCCCTGTAAGATAGGCTACCAAAGGAAAACAACTAGGTGTCGGATCCCACACATACCAAGCATTTCAATCATACACGCAATATGCTCAATATGTGCAAATACAACATTGCATCACAACAGAACTCTATGACTCAAAGTACTTTATTTAAGAGGCTCCAAGAGCCATACATAACATATCCATACAGGTAGGGGTCACATGACCCAACACTCAAGTCATACAGTCATACAAGCACAAGCGGAAGCTACATCTCTGAGTACAGACAACTTAGAAAATAAAATAGGCTAGGTGTAGCCTGACTATCTACAAGGCCCTTCACAAGCTCCAGATCTCCGTCTGGGTGTCAAGCTACTCGTCGACGTCAACGTCTATGTAGAACCCATCAGCATGGGCAGGGTTCTCCTCTGCAACAGTTATTAAGCAAACATGAGTACAAAGGTACTCAGCAAGTCTTACCACAGAACCTATCATACATGCAACATTATCAAAGGGGGGTAGTGGAGTTCATTGCAGAAAGCCAGCTTTGACTTGGCTAACCTATACTACAACTCTCAACAGATTGCAAGATGTTATTACGAACACGAGTCCTCTACTCACCACATCAATACACTACCGAGGACCCTCTTCCGTCATCCTACGGAAGGGCCATCCACGGCACTCACGCTTATCTTGAGGCTTTTAGTAGTATCCATCAACTTGTCTATGAACTGTAAGAGTAACCAAGTAGTCCGTACCGTGAACAACGGCTATTCGAATAGTTTGATAACCCTGCAGGGGTGTACTTCTTCACACACGCTTCCACCACTTATCGCCGTTTACTCGGCATGTACTCGGCAACCTTCAAGCGGAAGCCCAGCGGGGGTGTCGGCCACGACCTGACTAACTACTCAAGTCTCTCGTCCAGGTTTATCGCCTATTTGGGTTCCATCCGTGGGGAGATCCGGCCGGGGTGTCGCTCACGGCCCCAAACGATGTGTACAGGGTTCCCGAGTCACCAAACGGGCAACCGGTACACCGTGCCACGTACCTGTCGCATCACAACCCACCCCGAGGGTCAGCGTTGTGCACGACCTCCAGTAAGCTATAAACACCAAAAACTAGTTGCAACTCCTGGACAGAGATCAAGGGTAATTAATAAGCCGAGAGGGTCAATTAAGGATCCCAATGTGTGGTAGTAGTTATAACTTGAACCACACATACAGATCTCGGGTCCTAAGGACGATTCCAATGAAACAACCCACCATGTACTCCTACATGGCCTTTCATCGATACCTTTACCAAGCGTATTCCACACTTCCTTCTCTTTATCGGTATGATCATTTCACTCTGATCCATCACCCAGATGAACCAGACCAGACACAACTCTAAGCATAGCATGCAACATAAACAAATAGCATGGTGGATCACACATCACATGGCTCAATCAACTCCTACACATGCTAGTGGGTTTCAACTATTTACTGTGGCAATGACAGGTCATGCAAGGGATAGGGTTCAACTACCGCAGCAAGTAGCAGTTCACACGCTGTTGCCTTAATGCAGTAAAAGAGAGCAGGAGCGAGAAGATTGGGTTTGTATCGGAATGATCAATGATTGCTTGCCTGACAAGGTAGTTGTCGGGTACTGCTCTTCAACTGGATACGCAACAGTATCCTCGGGAGCAGGACCTAACACAGAGAACACCGGCGATACAATCATTAACAAACAAATGCAACAATATGATGCATGCTCATGACATGGCAAGATGCATGTGTGTTGGCTAATGCAACTATGACCAGAAGGGTTTGAACCTATTTGAATCAAAGATTCAAATTGGAGTTCAAACTATTATTTAATAAGTGCATTATCATGTTTTTGATGTATACAGCAAGTTAACTTGTTCAAACATGCATGAAACCAGTGCCATTGGAAAGATTGGATTTTTCTGATCATTTTTCATATATAAATCTTTTCCATCTGAGCTATGGTTGATTTTATATGATTTTTAGAAGTTTTGGGTATTTTCTGGAATTTCCTGAATTAAATTTAAATCTAAAATCCCAGAAAATCCTTTACTGCGTCAGCATGACATCATGCTGACGTCAGGCAGTCAACAGGGCCAGTCCAAGTCAAACCTGACCAGTGGGACCCACTGGTCAGTGTCACAGTTAACTAACTGAGTTAAATAGAGTTAAACTAAAACTAATTAACTGTCAGTGGGGCCTGGGCCCACGGGTCAGTGGCTAAACTAATTAACTAATTAAATTAACAGAAACTTAATTAAACTAACTAATTAGCAACAGGTGGCCCACACGTCAGTGACCCAGGGGTAGTCAACCCCCTGGTCAAACAGGTCAAACCCGCCGGCGACGTGACGCCGGCGAGGCCAAGTGCGGCGGCGTGCTTCGGAAAACGTCTACGGGGCACGGCTCGAGCTGCGGCTAGGCGCGTTGGAAAGCTCTTGCCCTAGCGCGTCGGATGGTGGTGGTCGCCGGACCTGGGATGGCCGGAGACGACGGCAACAAGCTCGACGACGGCGACCGGCGTCGGGCGTGTGTGGAGATGCGGCTGCAGGGGCCTAGGCGATGCGTGCGTAGCACCTATCGCATCTACGCGCTGCGGTGAGTGTGATGGACGGGTGCCAGTGACCAAATGGTCACCGGAGCATCACCGGCGACGAGCACGGCGGCGGTGCGTGTAGGTGAGCTACGTGCGGTGTGTTCCAGGGGAGAAGAGGGCCAACGGAGAGGGGGAGGACGGAGCTGGGCTCACAGGGATTGCAGCAGGCGCCGGAACGAGCTCGGGGGTGGTCGGAGCTGAGCGGAACGGCGAGGGGGATCTCCGCGGCCGGAGTTGGGGAAGAAGAGGTCGGGGACATCTCCAGGGCGGGCGAGCGCTCGGGGCTCGGCCTGTTTGAAGTAGTCGAGGACGGCGGAGACGACGGACACCAAGGCGGGGCTCAGGGACGACGGTGGGCGCGGCTTCTACGACGGTGCGAGCACGACGGCATCGGCCATGGCGTGGGGAGAGCGAGGGAGAGGAGCCGGGGAGAGGGGGAGGTGTCTGCGAGGTCGGGGGCGACGTGTACGACCGGTCCAGCCCTCCAGGACGGCGAGGGGAGGAAGCAGGGCGGCGGGCAGCTGCGTGGCGCGCCGTGCGGTCACCGTCGAGCACCTGCCTGCCTGCCTGGCCGAGCCAAGCAGCTCGCTGGAGCGGCAGCTGGGCTGGGTCGGCAGGTGGGCCGGGTGGGGCGCCAGGTAACTCCTTCTCTCTCTCTCTTTTTCTATTTTCTTTTCTGTTTCATTTCTTTTGCAACTTTGTTCAATTAAATAAAATGCCAGAGCATTTTTATAACTCATAACACTTGTCATGCCTACTGTATATAATATGAACAGTAGGAAACATTATAGTTTATGATTATTTGAGCATTTAAAATATTTTATAGCATTTAAGTGCCCAAATTCAAATACCATATGATTTAATCCAGTGACCTTGGATGTCCTAGAAAATTGTGCACCATTTTTAGCAAAGGTTTGAGACCAAGGCAGAAATGATGAACATTTTTGAAAGGCATTTTGGGTACATTGGGAAATAATTTATCAAACCCTAGTTGTTAGAAGAGGGGTGCTGGGGTTTCTGTTAATCCCATTTCAAATTTCTTTGAAAAGTAAACATGATGCACACACCAACTAACCCTAATGCAAGTGCTAACTAGGGATGTGACAACTCACCCCCACTTAAAAGAATCGCATCCCGAGGTTCGGGTTCCTCCGGAAAGAGGGTGGGGTACTCAAGTCGAAGACGATCCTCCCTTTCCCAAGTAGCTTCACTCTCGGAATGATGTGACCATTGAACCTTGAGAAATTTGATATTGTGGCGTCGAGTGGTGCGCTCAGTTTGATCAAGAATACGAACGGGGTATTCTCGATATGTGAGATTGTCCTGGAGATCAAGCGTTTCGTGATCTACTCCGCGGATAGGATCCGAGAAGCAACGCCTGAGTTGAGAAACGTGGAAAACATCATGAACTCTGGATAGGTGCGGAGGTAGTTCCAATTGGTAGGCAACTTCTCCTCGTTTGGCAAGAATGCGAAAAGGACCGATGAAACGAGGGGCCAATTTGCCTTTGATACCGAAGCGATGGGTTCCCTTAAGAGGAGTAACCCGAAGGTAAGCCTTATCGCCGACTTCAAAAGTCACAGCCTTATGATGACTATCATATTGGCTCTTTTGGCGAGACTGGGCTGTTTTCAATCTCTCACGAACGATGCGAACTTGCTCCTCTGCTTCCTGGATCATATCCGGACCAAAGAATTGTCTTTCCCCGGTCTCTGACCAGTTAAGAGGTGTTCGACACCTTCGTCCATATAGAACTTCGAAGGGAGCTTTGCCCAAGCTGGCTTGATAACTATTGTTATAAGCGAATTCGGCAAATGGAAGACACTTTTCCCATTCCATACCGAAAGAAATGACAGAGGCTCGAAGCATGTCTTCCAGAATTTGATTGACTCGTTCCACTTGACCACTTGACTGGGAATGGAAGGCGGTACTGAAGGAGAGATGGGTTCCCATAGCATTCTGGAAACTTTCCCAAAATCGTGATGTAAAAAGACTTCCACGGTCTGAATTAATCTCCAACGGCACACCATGAAGTGATACTATCCGAGAGACATACAAATCTGCTAGCTGGCTAGCGGTAATACTCTCTCGAACAGGCAGGAAATGAGCTACTTTAGAGAGGCGGTCGATAACGACGAAGATAGCATTATTCCCTTTCCCGGTCCTGGGAAAACCGATAATGAAGTCCATACCGACTTTGTCCCATTTCCATTCAGGAATAGCTAAAGGTTGAAGGGTGCCAGCAGGCCGTTGATGCTCTGCTTTGACTCGACGACAAATGTCGCAATTAGCAATGAATTGAGCGATTTCTCTCTTCATCCTAGTCCACCAGAATCTCTGACGTAGGTCCTGATACATTTTGGTACTACCGGGATGAATCGTGAGAGGAGATTCATGAGCCTCCTTAAGAATCATTTGTCGTAGTTGTGGTTTCTTGGGTACCACCAAGCGGTTCTCGAAGTACACAACACCTCGATCATCCATAGAGAAACTTCTAGCAACTCCGCTAGCAATGTTCTCCTTGATCCGAGATATGCCTTTATCATACCACTGAGCAACTATGATTTGATCCATAAGGGTAGGTTTCGCCACCAAGGTGGAAAGGAATCCTCGAGGAACAATGTGAAGGTTAAGCTTACGAAATTCCTCGTGGAGAAGTGGTTGACTTTGTTGTAACATTAAGTTGTTACAATATGACTTACGACTTAGTGCATCAGCCATGACATTGGCTTTTCCAGGGGTATAAGTGATTCCTAAGTCGTAGTCTGTGAGCAACTCAACCCAACGTCTTTGCCTGAGATTTAAATTCGGTTGGGTGAAGATATACTTCAAACTTTGGTGATCAGTGAAGATTTCACAGCGATTACCAAGAAGGTAATGTCGCCACGTTTTGAGTGCATGGACTACAGCTGCAAGCTCTAGATCATGAGTAGGATAGTTATCCTCGTGTGGACGCAACTGTCGAGATGCGTATGCAATCACTTGACGTTCTTGCATGAGAATGCAACCTAGTCCTTGTCGCGAGGCGTCGCAGTAGATTATAAAATCCTTGGAAAAGTCTGGTGGTACCAGTACAGGTGCAGATGTCAGGCGTCTTTTTAGTTCCTGAAAACTGGACTCGCACTGTGGGGTCCACTCAAACTTTTTATCTTTCTTGAGGAGTTCAGTTAAAGGTTTAGCAACCTTGGAGAAGTTCTCGACGAAACGTTGGCAATAGCTCGCTAAGCCAAGAAAACTCCTAACTTGCTTGACCGATTCAGGAGGAGTCCAATCAAGTACGGCTTGAACTCGCTCGGGATTGACAGCAATACCCTTGCCAGAGATCACATGACCTAGATAGGTTACTTCTGGCAACCAGAATTCACATTTAGAGAATTTGGCATAAAGGCGGTGCTCTCGAAGTTTCGTCAATACCAGCCTTAAATGCTCGGCATGATCTTCCTTGTTCTTGGAATAGATGAGTATATCATCGAGGTATACCACGACGAATTTATCCAAATACTCCATGAATATAGAATTCATTAACCGAGAAAAGGTAGCTGGGGCATTGGTTAATCCAAAGGACATAACGGTGTACTCATATTGGCCATAACGAGTAACAAAAGCCGTTTTAGGAATGTCCCCGTTCTTGATTTTGATTTGATGGTAGCCCAATCTCAAATCCATCTTAGAGAAGACTGAGGATCCAGCGAGCTGATCATACAGGTCGTTGATCCTGGGGAGCGGATACTTATTCTTTATGGTGACGAGATTGACAGGTCGGTAATCTACCACCATCCGCTCCGTTCCATCCTTCTTCTTGACGAAGAGGATGGGGCAAGCCCAAGGGGAAGAACTAGGATGGATGAAACCTTTTTGCAAGGACTCATCGAGTTGTTTCTTTAGCTCAGCTAATTCTAGTGGTGCCATCTTATAAGGTCTCCTAGAGATTGGGACAGTTCCTGGAATAAGATCTATCACGAACTCGACATCTCTGTCAGGTGGAATTCCTGGCAGTTCTTCTGGAAAAACATATGGGAAGTCACGGACTACCGGGATACCTTCGAGTTCTGGTAGAGGGCTGGCATTAAGAGAGTAGAGCTGACGCTCAGCCATTCGGGTCAAGACATTGACTATCTTGTCGGATGGATGTGTAAGTTGAACGGTCCTAGTATAGCAATCAATTTTGGCGTAATGAGTTGTCATCCAATCCATACCCAAAATGATGTTTATGTCCGAGGACTTGAGAGCGATTAGAGATGCTAGGAAAACAAGTCTATCGACAAGGATTTCATTTCCATGGCTTACCCTAGAGGTTTGCCACTTTGAACCAGGAGTTTGAATAACCATGGAAGTAGGCATGTCACAAAAAGTCATGTTGTGCAATCGAGCATAGCTCTCAGATATGAATGAATGGGATGCTCCAGTATCGAAAAGAACAGATGCCGGATGGCAGTTTACGAGAAGCGTACCAAGGACGACGTTAGGATCCTCATAAGCTTCCTCAGCAGAGACATAGTTGACATGACCATGTGCGGTGGGGATTGGCTAGACATAATTCACCTTGCCGGTTGGCTTACCACGGCCAACGGGTTTTCCTGGTTGGTTCTGAGGACAATCACGCATGTAGTGTCCCGGTTCTCCACACTTGAAACATGTCACAGTGGTGGTGCGTGGACCAAAGTTGGAAGGTGGTCCTCCATAGGTCTTGGTAGGCGCAAACTATTGAGTTGGGCGAGGCGCCTCATAGGATGGCCTCGGTGTGTACTTGGGTGGCAGAGCAGTGTTAGGAACCCACACACGGCGCTTGTGAGAGCCAGAGCCGGATGAGGAACCAAAGTCTCGAGTATGCTTGCGGGTTGCCTCGAAGTCGGTCTGGCCTGTTTCAGCACTGATAGCCTTGTTAACCAACTTCTAGAAGGAAGTGCACTCGTGCAGACGTAGATCTCGGCGGAGTTCAGGGCTGAGTCCCTTGCGGAACCTCGCTTGCTTCTTGGCATCGGTGGATACTTCTTCAGGTGCATAGCGTGCCAGGTTACCAAACTCGCGACTATAACCATCCACAGTTAAACGGCCCTGGGTGAAATTGCAGAATTCCTCCCGCTTGCAATCCATGAGACCTTCCAGAATGTGATGTTCACGGAATGCCTCACTGAACTCAACCCAGGTAGTGACTTGGCCAGCAGGACGCATAGCTTCAAAGTTTTCCCACCAAAGACTGGCAGGGTCCTCAAGATGGTAGGCGGCGTAGGTAACCTTGTCAGCTTCGGCCACACGGGCAGAGTGTAGCTTGTGGGTAATACTACGTAGCTAGTCATCAGCATCCAGAGGTTCAGTGGAGTGATGGAACTTCGGTGGACACATCTTGATAAAGTCATTGATTGACACTACATCATTCCTCTGGCGGAACCCAGTGTTCTGCTCTATGCGTTCCAGCAGACGGTTGGTCTCTCTCTTGTTCCGTTCTGCTTCAAGCATAACTTCCGCCAAGGAGGGTGGCTGGGGCAGATTCCCATCTCTGGCCCCACTAGCCTCACCCTGCTCCTGAGCAGCAGGAGTGTTGCGAGTGTTGACCATCCTAGGAAAACAAAACAACGGTTTAGACAAGGATGGCAAAATTTGACATAGAAGTGCAGAATGTAATGGATGACACGGAATGCAAAGATGTTCATCCGTACGACATGGTAATATAGGAACTGCTATATATACACCAGTGGTCATACACACCATACAAAGTTTAGTACAAGCCAAGGCTAAAGTACAACTGCGGTGAAAGACGATACATCCCATCAGAGGCATTCCAAGCTCCTATCCATTATTTAACTACACCTCCGGAACTCAGTACACACTAAGTCATATTCCACAAGACGCGCGGGACTGTGGAAATACAACTACTACAATACTACTACAACCACGGCCTAGCTCAGACATTCGCGTAGTAATCCTCATAAAGATTACCACCGTAGCCTGGAAGTGGAACAGATGGATCTTGGAACTCGCGAGCACTCGAAGGCTGTGGACCATAGGGACATGGATGTGGTCTCGGTCCCGATGCTGGTGGTAACCGACGCCCACGTGGAGGTGTAATACCCCCAACGTCACGCCAATCCATGCGATCAGGCAGACGAGTCCGCACGGGGTACAAATCCCGCATGTCCAGATATCCGGCGTGCACAACAGGTGCAAGCCGTGTCAAAGTAGTCCAGTGGGCGGCTCGAGTGTTATACAGCTCCATTCGGAGGGCACGGACCTCACGGTCCCTATCCTCCAACATCTGAACAGTAGTCTGAAGCAGTGGCTCTTCATGAGCAGCATCAGTATACAGACCAGTGTAGTAGCCTTCCTCTCCGGGAAGTGAGGCTGGCATGTAACAGAACTCAGTGTTCAGCAACAGGGCATGCCTAGCACGGAGAATGGTCATCATCGAATAAGCGGCATCCTGCACTGCCATCTCGATGGTAATCCCGAGTCCATAATACCAATGGATGGGATCATTAGCTCCGGCATATGAGGGGTATATCCGGACTGTGCAGAAATACTGACTTTGATTAAAATCCCGGTACTGTTCCTCCACGATGTATTCAGGATACCAGCGATAACCGGTCTCCGTCAGCACACGGACTAGCATGGCCGGGTGACCGGGCACATTAATGCACCGAGTCAAACGAACCACTTGGTGAGGGATGCGGCCAGACATCTGAAACACAGAATAATGCAAAGGCATTAGTGTTTTCTGAAAGAAATCGGGCAGCATAACAACTGTAAATGCTCAAACAAAGATTTGAGACATCATACAAATGATAGCATAGCCACTCAACAATCCATATCGAGGTTCCGGTCCAACAATCATCATACTAAAAAGGATAGAAACTGAACTGAGGCTTGAAACCAACAATCCTAAGAGTCTACGGATTAGTAACACGTGAACCTAGTAAGGATAAGAGGCCTAGTCCTAAATCCCCGTAGAAAGAATAGACTGACTCAGATCAGAAGGGCATAAGGTAAAGGAGTAAAAAGAGCCTTACGTTCCCTTCCACAATCAATTCCCCTACATATAACTAAGAATTTTTCTAGACTCAACATCGACCAGTTTGGCTTGAGAAACCTACAGGCAGTCCAGCTCTGATGCCAACGCTGTCAGGACCCCGATCCTAAGTCACACCGATCTAGCAGTAACACGTCATATCACTTTGCGGCCTCACGCACGGTAACCCCACGGGTGCCACCTTACCTGGCCCGGGACCGTTTGCGCATTTTGGCACACGTATATGACAGTGTCGCTAGCATCCATATGACAGAGAACCCGGGCCGACATGGCTAGTTATAAACCAAAAGTGGCACTAAATTACAGAGACAGGCATCCATGACCCAGCAACGAACGTGTCGGTCATCAACGTATGAACCCAAGTCGTAGCAAGCTACATGGACTTAAAGGAACAACGCGTGACATTTCCCCTAAGGGACAGACACAGGAACGAAGAAGGACACATGCAGGCCAGCCTACGTGTTCCGAGCAGTAGCAAGCTACCAAGGCTCATTGGAGACACTAGGAGGCATTTCCCTGTAAGATAGGCTACCAAAGGAAAACAACTAGGTGTCGGATCCCACACATACCAAGCATTTCAATCATACACGCAATATGCTCAATATGTACAAATACAACATTGCATCACAACAGAACTCTATGACTCAAAGTACTTTATTTAAGAGGCTCCAAGAGCCATACATAACATATCCATACAGGTAGGGGTCACATGACCCAACACTCAAGTCATACAGTCATACAAGCACAAGCGGAAGCTACATGTCTGAGTACAGACAACTTAGAAAATAAAACAGGCTAGGTGTAGCCTGACTATCTACAAGGCCCTTCACAAGCTCCAGATCTCCGTCTGGGTGTCAAGCTACTCGTCGACGTCAACGTCTATGTAGAACCCATCAGCAGGGGCAGGGTTCTCCTCTGCAACAGTTATTAAGCAAACATGAGTGCAAAGGTACTCAGCAAGTCTTACCACAGAACCTATCATACATGCAACATTATCAAAGGGGGGTAGTGGAGTTCATTGCAGAAAGCCAGCTTTGACTTGGCTAACCTATACTACAACTCTCAACAGATTGCAAGATGTTATTACGAACACGAGTCCTCTACTCACCACATCAATACACTACCGAGGACCCTCTTCCGTCATCCTACGGAAGGGCCATCCACGGCACTCACGCTTATCTTGAGGCTTTTAGTAGTATCCATCAACTTGTCTATGAACTGTAAGAGTAACCAAGTAGTCCGTACCGCGAACAACGGCTATTCGAATAGTTTGATAACCCTGCAGGGGTGTACTTCTTCACACACGCTTCCACCACTTATCGCCGTTTACTCGGCATGTACTCGGCAACCTTCAAGCGGAAGCCTAGCGGGGGTGTCGGCCACGACCTGACTAACTACTCAAGTCTCTCGTCCAGGTTTATCGCCTATTTGGGTTCCATCCGTGGGGAGATCCGGCCGGGGTGTCGCTCACGGCCCCAAACGATGTGTACAGGGTTCCCGAGTCACCAAACGGGCAACCGGTACACCGTGCCACGTACCTATCGCATCACAACCCACCCCGAGGGTCAGCGTTGTGCACGACCTCCAGTAAGCTATAAACACCAAAAACTAGTTGCAACTCCTGGACAGAGATCAAGGGTAATTAATAAGCCGAGAGGGTCAATTAAGGATCCCAATGTATGGTAGTAGCTGTAACTTGAACCACACATACAGATCTCGGGTCCTAAGGACGATTCCAATGAAACAACCCACCATGTACTCCTACATGGCCTTTCATCGATACCTTTACCAAGCGTATTCCACACTTCCTTCTCTTTATCGGTATGATCATTTCACTCTGATCCATCACCCAGATGAACCAGACCAGACACAACTCTAAGCATAGCAGGCAACATAAACAAATAGCATGGTGGATCACACATCCCATGGCTCAATCAACTCCTACACATGCTAGTGGGTTTCAACTATTTACTGTGGCAATGACAGGTCATGCAAGGGATAGGGTTCAACTACCGCAGCAAGTAGCAGTTCACACGATGTTGCCTTAATGCAGTAAAAGAGAGCAGGAGCGAGAAGATTGGGTTTGTATCGGAATGATCAATTATTGCTTGCCTGACAAGGTAGTTGTCGGGTACTGCTCTTCAACTGGATACGCAGCAGTATCCTCGGGAGCAGGACCTAACACAGAGAACACCGGCGATACAATCATTAACAAACAAATGCAACAATATGATGCATGCTCATGACATGGCAAGATGCATGTGTGTTGGCTAATGCAACTAAGACCAGAAGGGTTTGAACCTATTTGAATCAAAGATTCAAATTGGAGTTCAAACTATTATTTAATAAGTGCATTATCATGTTTTTGATGTATACAGCAAGTTAACTTGTTCAAACATGCATGAAACCAGTGCCATTGGAAAGATTGGATTTTTCTGATCATTTTTCATATATAAATCTTTTCCATCTGAGCTATGGTTGATTTTATATGATTTTTAGAAGTTTTGGGTATTTTCTGGAATTTCCTGAATTAAATTTAAATCTAAAATCCCAGAAAATCCTTTACTGCGTCAGCATGACATCATGCTGATGTCAGGCAGTCAACAGGGCCAGTCCACGTCAAACCTGACCAGTGGGACCCACTGGTCAGTGTCACAGTTAACTAACTGAGTTAAATAGAGTTAAACTAAAACTAATTAACTGTCAGTGGGGCCTGGGCCCACGGGTCAGTGGCTAAACTAATTAACTAATTAAATTAACAGAAACTTAATTAAACTAACTAATTTGCAATAGGTGGCCCACACGTTAGTGACCCAGGGGTAGTCAACCCCCTGGTCAAACAGGTCAAACCCGCCGGCGACGTGAGGCCGGCGAGGCCAACTGCGGCGGCGTGCTTCGGAAAACGTCTACGGAGCACGGCTCGAGCTGCGGCTAGGCGCGTTGGAAAGCTCTTGCCCTAGCGCGTCGGATGGTGGTGGTCGCCGGACCTGGGGTGGCCGGAGACGACGGCAACAAGCTCGACGGCGGCGACCGGCGTCGGGCGTGTGTGGAGATGCGGCTGCAGGGGCCTAGGCGATGCGTGCGTAGCACCTATCGCATCTACGCGCTGCGGTGAGTGTGATGGACGGGTGCCAGTGACCAAATGGTCACCGGACCATCACCGGCGGCGAGCACGGCGGCGGTGCGTGCAGGTGAGCTATGTGCGGTGTGTTCCAGGGGAGAAGAGGGCCAACGGAGAGGGGGAGGACGGAGCTGGGCTCACAGGGATTGCAGCAGGCGCCGGAACGAGCTCGGGGGTGGTCGGAGCTGAGCGGAACGGCGAGGGGGATCTCCGCGGCCGGAGTTGGGGAAGAAGAGGTCGGGGACGTCTCCAGGGCGGGCGAGCGCTCGGGGCTCAGCCTGTTCGAAGCAGTCGAGGACGGCGGAGACGACGGACACCAAGGCGGGGCTCAGGGACGACGGTGGGCGCGGCTTCTACGATGGTGCGAGCACGACAGCGTTGGCCATGGCGTGGGGAGAGCGAGGGAGAGGAGCCGGGGAGAGGGGGAGGTGTCTGCGAGGTCGGGGGCGACGTGTACGACCGGTCCAGCCCTCCAGGACGGCGAGGGGAGGAAGCAGGGCGGCGGGCAGCTGCGTGGCGCGCCGTGCGGTCGCCGTCGAGCACCTGCATGCCTGCCTGGCCGAGCCAAGCAGCTCGCTGGAGCGGCAGCTGGGCTGGGCCGGCAGGTGGGCCGGGTGGGGCGCCAGGTAACTCCTTCTCTCTCTCTCTTTTTCTATTTTCTTTTCTGTTTCATTTCTTTTGCAACTTTGTTCAATTAAATAAAATGCCAGAGCATTTTTATAACTCATAACACTTGTCATGCCTACTGTATATAATATGAACAGTAGGAAACATTATAGTTTATGATTATTTGAGCATTTAAAATATTTTATAGCATTTAAGTGCCCAAATTCAAATACCATATGATTTAATCCAGTGACCTTGGATGTCCTAGAAAATTGTGCACCATTTTTAGCAAAGGTTTGAGACCAAGGCAGAAATGATGAACATTTTTGAAGGGCATTTTGGGTACATTGGGAAATAATTTATCAAACCCTAGTTGTTGGAAGAGCGGTGCTGGGGTTTCTGTTAATCCCATTTCAAATTTCTTTGAAAAGTAAACATGATGCACACACCAACTAACCCTAATGCAAGTGCTAACTAAGGATGTGACAAGATCATCAAGGCTTGACAGACTTTCTTTACAGTCTTGAATATGCGTGAGCATACGCCAAGTCAATCAAAATAAATTCTCGAAGGAAGATATTACTAAACCATACCACATCATAGGCAGACAAACCAAGTTGGTACTCCAATAACACATTGGGAACCTCCCAGCTATTTGAGATTAACCATAAGAAAACCTGAACTACCAAGCACCATCATGCAAGTAGCATCATTATCATAGACACATTAACCAATGCAACGGAAGCAAACTCTCTTAATAAGGTGAACATGGTAATTAAAGAGAGTTCAAGCAACCAACTAAACAAAAGCTCTTTGAAAAGATAAGCATGAATACTAAGAGCAGAGCACGATAGTAGCTATTAAAAGACAAAGAACACACACAGCATAGATAGACATGAAAATTCTATGTAATGTTCTAGGTAGAGGTGGAGCGTGTTTCTCTCCCACATAAAGGAATGCTGGGTTCCGACTCGTTATGAAAAACTAAAAAGAAAACTAAAAGCAAGACGCTCCAAGCATAGCACATAACACATGAAGTGATAAAAATATAGCGAAACGAAAGACGAACTGATAATGTTGATGGAGAAGGGGATGCACGGGGGCATCCCCAAGCTTAGACGCTTGAGTCTCCTTGAATATTTCTTGGGGGTGCACGGGGGCATCCCCAAGCTTGAGCGCTTGACACTCCTGAATCTTTTTTATCATCTTCCCTCGCACACTTGAAAACTCCCTTCATACACAACTCATCATAATCTGATTAGCGAGGTTAGTACCCTTAATAAAATAATTATACCTTGCTGGAAATAAGGATATTCTTGAAGTTCTACTGTTTCTCAAGATTTCCAAAAGGTTTTTGCAAAGAAAAAGCAAGTTCTTGATTTGCAAAGTGAAGGTAAGGCAAAACAGGACAGAATCTGTGAAAAACAGAACAGCAGGTAGTAATTGATCTGTTCGGGATACTTCTGCAACTCAAATCAAAAAACTCAGAACTGACGCACGAAAGACAATTATATAGAGAACGCTGTCGAAACAATTCAGACCAAAAAGATGATCTGGTGATTTTATACGAATTTTTCTATCCAAGGACAGAATCTGTTTCCTGGACAGCACCTCACAACTTTTGAACTTTCTAGCAATCGGAGGCTATACTTGGCACAAATATGAAAAGCAAAGATACAATGATGATGTTACAGCAGCAAACAACATCAAGACACAACAAAAGCAAAAAATTATTCATGTGGGCTGCCTCCCAAAAGCGCTTTCTTTTATGCCTTTAAGCTAGGCATAATGCATAGATCAAGTTTTATCAAGAGTAAAAGAATAGCTAGCCCGTACAACGGACTCAATAGGTAACTTGATCTTCTTACGAGGGAAGTGTTCCATCCCTTTCTTGAGAGGAAACTGAAATTTTATATTACCCTCTTTCATGTCAATGACAGCACCAACGGTGCGCAAAAAGGGACGTCCCAAAATAATTGGACATGAAGGATCACATTCAATATCCATAATAGTAAAATCAACGGGAACATAATTATCATTGACAACAATAAGAACATCGTCGATCCTCCCCAAAGGTTTCTTTATGGAAGAATCAACGAGACGAACACCAAAAGAACAAGAATCATAAGGTTTCAATTTAAGCATATCATATATCCTTTTGGGCATAACAGAGGTACTAGCACCAACATCACATAATGCATAACAAGAGAAGTCATTCAAATTAATTTTTATCATAGGATCCCAACCATCTTCTAGCTTTCTAGGTATGGAGGCTTCTACTCTAAGTTTCTCCTCCCTAGCTTTGATGAGAGCATTAGTGATATGCTCTGTGAAGGCAAGGTTAAGCGTGCTAGTGCGGGGATCTCTAGACATCTTATGAAGGAAATCAATAACTTCTGTAAGAGTGCAATTATCGAAATCAAGGTCACGAGCATCAAGTAAAGTGGTAGTGCTGTCCTTAAGGTTCACTTGGTTGGTAGTTTCTATAGTTATAGCATCACCATTAATAGGTCCATTGGGACCAGGAGTACATTGGGTGCTAAGAGTGTGAACATCCTCAATAACTTGGATAGTAGCAACAGTGTGGTGGGTAGGAAGGCTCTTAATTCTTTCCTCTTCCTCCCTTTCTCTAGCCCATCTTTCTTTAAGCTTAGCCATCATCCTAATGTTTTCATTGATTTGAACTTGAGTAGCATTAATAGGGATGACTTCCCTCTCCTTAAGTGGAGAAGTTTCAATTTTTAGCAATTTTACCTCATTGGCTAAGTGGTCTACTTTAAAAGAAAGATCATCTAGTTTATGTAGTTTCTCTTCTACATTCTTATTAAAGGCTTTTTGGGTAGTGATGAAATCTCTAAGCATAGTCTCTAGTTCAGTATTGGAGTTCTTGGTACTAGGATAAGTATTGTTGTTCCCATAAGAGTTAGAGGGGAACGGTCTAGGATTGTTACCAAAGTTACTCCTACAAGCATTGTTGTTAAAATTGTTTCTAGAGATAAAGTTAACATCTACTTGTTCTTGAGCAATCAAAGAATTTAAAGGAACATCACGAGGATCAACAATAGATTGCTTCGAAAGTAGAGACATGATCAAGTCAACTTTTTCATTAAGGGAGGAAATCTCCTCGACAGAGTTTACCTTCCTACCTGTTGGAGCGCGTTCGGTGTGCCATTGGGAATAGTTGGTCATCATCTCATCGAGAAGCTTTGTGGCAGCACCAAGTGTAGTTGACATAAAAGTTCCTCCCGCGGCCGAGTCTAACAAGTTCCGCGAGGTAAAGTTCAAGCCTGCATAAAAAGTTTGGATAACCATCCAAGTAGTCAAACCGTGAGTAGGGCAGTTCTTGACAAGAGATTTCATACGTTCCCAAGCTTGGGCAACGTGTTCATTATCCAATTGTTTAAAATTCATTATGTTACTTCTAAGTTGGATAATTTTAGCAGGTAGATAGTATTTTCCGATAAAAGCATCTTTGCACTTGTCCCAAGAATCTATGCTATTTCTAGGCAAAGACTGAAACCAAATTTTAGCTCCTCCTCTCAAGGAGAAAGGAAAAAGCTTAAGCTTAATAATATTACCATCTATTTCTTGGTACTTTTGCATATCACAAAGTTCAACAAAGTTTTTCAAGTGTAAAGCAGCATCATCTCCAGCACCGGAGAATTGTTCTTTCATAACTAAGTTCAGTAAAGCAGGTTTAATTTCATATGAGGTGCTGAAGTGGCAGGTGTAGTGATAGGTGTGCTGATAAAGTCATCGTTGTTGTGACTAGTGAAGTCACACAACTTGGTGTTCTCGGTGGAACCCATAGTAGCAAGCAAGCAAGATAACTATTTTTGTGATTTTCGATAAAAAGGTACTAAAGCAAAAATGAAAAGTAAACTAACAAGACTAAAAAGCAAAGGTAAAAGATAGCATGCAACTCCCCTATCCTGAAGAGTGGAGTCCCCGGCAATGGCGCCAGAAAATACTCCTTGATGGGCCTCGAACCCCTCGTTGGTTACCCCAAGTGGAAGGTGTAAGATGAAGTAAGTAGAAGTGTTTTCCCCTAGCAAAGATGCCAAGGATCGATTCCCTAGAGACTCCTAGGTTCAACAAGTAGGTGTCAATTGCTACGGCGCCAGATTAGTAGCAATCAACATGGACCTGCACACAGATACAAATAACTTTGCTCCCAACGAGTACAGAGAGGTTGTCAATCTCTCCGGCCTTGTAGTTCACAAAGGGTTAAAAGCAATGATAGTAGTGATAGATAGTTTTTGCAATAGTAAATAATAACGGAAAGTAAATAGTGGATGTGATCAATGATGGTAATATGGACCGGAGTCTCATGATGTTCACTAGTGATGTCTCTCTCCCAAAAGACGATAAAACAGCTATGTGAGGTAAACAAATTACAGCTGGGCAATTGACAGGACCACGAACGCAAACCAATGCTGACTACATTGCAAGAAAGGTTGAGGTTCAAAGCATGGGCGGTACGCCAAAGTAAGTAGACCGAAATCCATCAATATCTACTACTAATCATCCACCTTGAGATATCTATCCAGAACATCTCGCTGGTATTAAGTTGCGAGTCCCACCCATAGTGTAAACTCAATGCAACAGACAACTGCATTAAAAGAACTTTGCGTAAAGTAAACAATCCTTGCACCCGCGGGCACAAGCACCGTTGTTTTCCCCCTTGTGGCAACAGCACAGCCCCTAGACTCATGTTTCTGTCACTCAAGCTAGTCATCGAGGGGCATGAACCCACAATCGAGCATAACGTTCCCTCTTGGAGTAACTACGTATTACTTGGCCAAAGCAATAAATAACAACGGAGAACATGCAAGAATTACTTATGAACATAAATATAAAAGAGGTAGATCAAATATATTACTCAAGATCAATCTGAACATAATCTCATAATCCATCGGATCCCAGCAAACTCAACATAGCAACAGCATAAGGATTACATAGGTGCCTCGATCATGTAGGGCAGCTCACGAGGACTAATTAGTGAAGCACAAGAACGGGAGGAGAACATCACATAGCTACTGGTCATGGACTCATGGTCCAAGGGAGACTACTCACGAGTCATCCGGGAGGCGTCCATGGTGGTGGAGAAGCTCCCGGTGGTGATCCTCCCCTCCGGCAGGGTGCCGGGAAGAGTTCTCCTGGTGCTCCCGATCTTGGAAGCGGCGGCGGCGGCGGAACAGAGATGGGATCGCGAAAAGAGTTCCTGTTCTGTGGGTTTCGGAGGTCCCTCTAAATATATGCCAAAGGGGGCACCAGACGGGCTTCGGGGGGCTAGGCGCCCCCCGGCGCGGCCCAGGGGGGGGGGGCGCCGCCAGGGCGCCTGGAGCCCTGGTGCCCCCCCCCCAGGCTGCCCTTCGGACGCAGTGTTGTTTCCGGATCGCTGATTTTTTATATAATTTTTCTGGATTTTTCTGGGCAGTTCTCGAAACGTGAAAACCTGAAATACAAAAACAGCCGAAAACAGAAACTGGCACTGGGGTGCACTGGATTAGTAAGTTAGTCCAAATATGATCAAAAGTGTATGGAAGTGCATGAATATCATAGCAATATCACCCAAAAGTGGCATGGAGCAAGCAGAAATTATAGATACGTTTTGGACGTATCAACGTCGTAACCGTACTTTATTAGATATGGTGCGATCTATGATGTCTCTTACCGATTTACCACTATCATTTTGGGGTTATGCTTTAGAGACAGCTGCATTCACATTAAATAGGGCACCATCTAAATCCGTTGAGACGACGCCTTATGAACTGTGATTTGGCAAGAAACCAAAGTTATCGTTTCTTAAAGATTGGGGTTGCGATGCTTATGTGAAAAAGCTTCAACCTGATAAGCTCGAACCCAAGTCGGAGAAATGTGTCTTCATAGGATACCCAAAGGAGACTGTTAGGTACACCTTCTATCACAGATCCGAAGTCAAGATATTCGTTGCTAAGAATGGATCCTTTCTAGAGAAGGGGTTTCTCTCGAAAGAAGTGAGTGGGAGGAAAGTAGAACTTGATGAGGTAATTTTACCTTCTCCCGAATTAGAAAGTAGTACATCACAGAAACTAGTTCCAGTGATACCTACACCAATTAGCGAGGAAGCAAATGATAATGATCATGAAACTTCGGATCAAGTTACTACTGAACCTCGTAGGTCAACCAGAATACGTTCTGCACCAGAGTGGCACGGCAAGCCAGTTCTGGAAGTCATGTTACTAGACCATGATGAACCTACGAACTATGAGGAAGCGATGATGAGCCCAGATTCCGCAAAATGGCTTGAGGCCATGAAATCTGAGATGGGATCCATGTATGAGAACAAAGTGTGGACTTTGGTTGACTTGCCCGATGATCAACAAGCCATTGAAAATAAATGGATCTTCAAGAGGAAGACCGACACCGACGGTAACGTTACTGTCTACAAAGCTCGACTTGTTGCGAAAGGTTTTCAACATGTTCAAGGAGTTGACTACGATGAGACTCTCTCACCCGTAGCAATGCTTAAGTCTGTTCGAATCATGTTAGCAATTGCCGCATTTTATGATTATGAAATGTGGCAAATGGATGCCAAAACTGCATTCCTTAATGGATACCTCAAAGAGGAGTTGTATATGATGCAACCAGAAGGTTTCGTCGATCCTAAAGGTGCTAACAAAGTGTGCAAGCTCGAGCGATCCATCTATGGACTGGTGCAAGCATCTCGGAGTTGGAATATACGCTTTGATGAGGTGATCAGAGCATATGGTTTTATACAGACTTTTGGAGAAGCCTGTATTTTCAAGAAAGTGAGTGGGAGCTCTGTAGCATTTCTAATATTATATGTGGATGACATATTCTTGACTGGAAATGATATAGAATTTCTGGATGGCATAAAAGGATACTTGAATAAGAATTTTTCAATGAAAGACCTCGGTGAAGCTGCTTATATATTAGACATCAAGATCTATAGAGATAGATCAAGACGCTTAATTGGACTTTCACAAAGCACATACCCTGATAAATTTTTGAAGAAGTTCAAAATGGATCAGTCAAAGAAAGGGTTCTTGCCTGTGGTACCAGGTGTGAAGTTGAGTAAGACTCAGTGCCCGACCACTGTAGAAGATAGAGAGAAAATGAAAGTCATTCCCTATGCCTCAGCCATAGGATCTATCATGTATGCAATGCTGTGTACCAGACCTGATGTGTGCCTTGCTATAAGTTTAGCGGGGAGGTACCAAAGTAATCCAGGAGTGGATCACTAGACAGCGGTCAAGAATATCCTGAAGTACCTGAAAAGGACAAAGGATATGTTTCTTGTTTATGGAGGTAAAAAAGAGCTCGTCGTAAACGGTTACGTCGATTCAAGATTTGACACTGATCTGGATGACTCTAAGTCACAAACCAGATATGTGTTTTTATTGAACGGTGGAGCCGTCAGTTGGTGCAGTTCCAAGCAGAGCGTCGTGGCGGGATCTACGTGTGAAGCGGAGTACATAGCTGCTTCGGAAGTAGCAAATGAAGGAGTTCATATCCGATCTAGGTGTAATACCTAGTGCTTCGGGTCCAATGAAAATCTTTTGTGACAACACTGGAGCAATAGCCTTGGCGGAGGAATCCAGGTTTCACAAGAGAACCAAGCACATCAAGAGACACTTCAATTCCATTTGTGATCAAGTCAAGGAGGGAGACATAGAAATTTGCAAGATACATACGGATCTGAATGTTGTAGACCCGTTGACTAAGCCTCTTCCACGAGCAAAACATGATCAGCACCAAGACTCCATGGGTGTTAGAATCATTACTATGTAATCTAGATTATTGACTCTAGTTCAAGTGGGAGACTGAAGGAAACATGCCCTGGATGCAATAATAAAGTTGTTATTTGTATTTACTTATATCATGATAAATGTTTATTATTCATGCTATAATTGTATTAACCAGCAACTTAGTACATGTGTGAATACATAGACAAAACAGACTATCCCTAGTATGCATCTACTAGACTAGCTCTTTAATCAAAGATGGTTATGTTTCCTAGCCATAGACATGACTTGTCATTTGATCAACGGGATCACATCATTAGGAGAATGATGTGATGGACAAGACCCATTCGTTAGCTTAGCAACTTGATTGTTTAGTTTTACTGCTATTGCTTTCTTCATGACTTATACATGCTCCTATGACTATGAGATTATGCAACTCCCGAATACCGGAGGAACACCTTGTGTGCTATCAAATGTCACAACGTAACCGGGTGATTATAAATATGCTGTACAGGTGTCTTCGAAGGTGTTTGTGGTGTTGGCATAGATCGAGAATAGGATTTGTCACTCCGAGTGTCGGAGAGGTATCTTTGGGCCCTCTCAGTAATACACATCATAATAAGCCTTGCAAGCAAACGACTAATGAGTTAGTCACGAGATGATGTATTACGGAACAAGTAAAGAGACTTGCCGGTAACGAGATTGAACTAGGTATGATGATACTGACGATCGAATATCGGGCAAGTAACATACCGATGACAAAGGGAACAACGTGTGTTGTTATGCGGTTTGACCGATAAAGATCTTCGTAGAATATGTTGGAACCAATATGAGCATCCAAGTTCCGCTATTGGTTATTGACCATAGATGAGTCTCGGTCATGTATACATAGTTCTCGAACCTGTAGGGTCCGCATGCTTAACCCTCGATGATGGTCGGTATTATGAGTTTATGAGTTTTGATGTACCGAAGGTAGTTCGGAGTCCCGGATGAGATCACGGACATGACGAGGAGTCTCGGAATGTTCGAGACATAAATATTGATATATTGGACGGCTATATTCGGACACCGAAAGTGTTTCGGGTGATTTCAGAGAAAACCGGAGTCCCGGAGGGGTTATCGGAACCCCCCGGGGGAGTATTGGGCCATAGTGGGCCATGAGGGAAAGTGAGAGGCAACCCATAGGGGCTGGCAACGCCCCCTCCCTAGGAATCCTAGTTGGACTAGGAGTGGGGGGAGGCGCCCCTCTCCTTCCTTCTTATCTTCTTCCTTTCTTTCCCACTCCTAGTAGGAGTAGGAAAGGGGACTCCTACTCCTACTAGGAGTAGGATTACTCCCTCTATGGCGCGCCCCTAGGTCCGGCCAGCCCTCCCCCTTGCTTGTTTATATACAGGGGCAGGGGGCACCCTAGAAGACACAAGCAACATTGTTGTAGCCGTGTGCGGTGGCCCCCTCCATAGAAACACACCTTGGTCATATTGTTGCAGTGCTTAGGCGAAGCCCTGCGCCGGTAACTTCGTCATCTCCGTCACCACACCGTCGTGTTGAAGAAACTCTCCTGTGAAGCTCAACTGGATCAAGAGCTCGTGGGACGTCATTGAGCTGAACGTGTGCTGAACGCGGAGGTGTCGTACGTTCGGTGCTTGGATCGGTTGGATCGCGAAGACGTTCGACTACATCAACCACGTCACTAGACGCTTCCGCTTTCGGTCTACGAGGGCACGTAGACACACTCTCTCCTCTCATTGCTATGCTTCTAGTAGATAGATTTTTCATGATCGTAGGATTTTTTTTTTTGAAATACTACGTTCCAAAACATTTTGGCCTAAGTTGGTCTATGGCCATGGCTGGCCTGGGGGATATCCAAGTCGTAGTTGGGGTTGTACTGCGATGCAGCGGCTATTGCCTGATAAGATGCAGCTTGGAGACGAGCCGCCTCCGTCCTCTCTTCATACTCGTTCGCCTCCTCCCTGGTTATAACACATCTCCTTTTTGCCTAAAAGTCAAAGAAAGTAGGAGCAGGGAGAGCAATATGGACAGTGCAATGCATGTCAAAGATTAGTCGGTACTGGAGGAATTGTTCGTTCCTCTCAACAAACTGATGGCCAACCATAGAATTATAATCTAGATAAGCAGGAGGTAACTCCATATCATTTTCATGTATGGGTACATCAAGATAATTAGCCACACGAGTTGCATAAATTCCACCAAACAAATCTCCACTTAAACCGTTAAGATGCAACCTTCATGCAACAATAGCCCCCAAATTATATTGTCTATCACCTATCACCGCACTCTTGAGGACACAAAGATATGGAACACACATGTGGCAAGCCTCATATTTACCGTTAATGCATCTACCAATGAAGAGAGCAAAATAATGTATGGAAGGGAAATGTATGCTCCCTAAGGTAGCTTGTGTGATTTCTATAGATTCCCCCATAGTGATACTAGCAAGGAAGTCTTTGTATTCGGATTTGCGAGGTTCACCAACATTACCCCACTACGGGAGTTTACAAGCGTCATTAAAATCTTCTAAGTCCATGGTATAAGATTTATCATAAAGGTCAAATAAGACAGTGTGAGAATTGCGTGAAGATGTAAATTTAAACCTTCTCACAAAGGAATCAGTTAAGTAGTGGTACTGTGGGCACTTATCTGACACGAAGTCCTCAAGATCAGCATTACGCACATACGTGTCAAATTCTTCCTTGATGCTTGCCTGGACCATAAACTCCTCCGACGGCCATGCACAAGGCCGCACTTGAGCTTCCCTCGGTAGTTCATCGTCCGGCTCACGTATCGCGAGCCTTGGTCCTTGCTTCCTTGAGGAACCACCTTGGTAGATTTTCCTATGCATTTTTTTCTCTGAAAAATTTCTGAAATTTTTAGTGACTTGGAATAAAAGTGAGCCAAACTCAACAAGATTGATAGCAACTACTCCCACAAGTGCCTAGAGACTATATCATGCATTAGAACTACTTTTGACCTCATAAATTTGACATGCAAGCTCAAGAACAGGGTCACCTTAGCAGCAAAAATTTGCAATAAATAAAGCACTAGAACAAAAACTAATTGGACCGTTGGAGGAGCCACATACCAAAGAACAATCTCCCCAAACAGTTTTGTGAATGGAGCTTTGAGCAAGGAGATCGAAAATGGCAGCAAGATGAGCTAGAACACGGGTTTGAGCTATGGGAGGATTTTTTTTCTCAAGGAAGAAGAAGTGTGTGGGTGCTGGAATAAGTGGAGGGGCACGTGGGGCCCATGAAGCAGGGGGCTCACCTAGGGTGTAGGGCGTGCCCTGTACCCTCGTGGCCATGTGGTGTGGCCCCCTGATGTGTTCTCGGTGCCAAATATTCTTAAATATTCTAGAAAAAATCATATTTCATTTTTGGGGCATTTGGAGAACTTTTATTTTCGGGGTATTTTTTATTGCAAGGATAATAGAAAATACTATTTTTGCTTTATTTAATCTAAATATAAGAATGTAAAAAAGGGTACAGAGGGTTGTGCTTTCTAAATTCATCCATCTCATGCTCATCAAAAGGAATCCATTAACAAGGTTGATCAAGTCTTGTTAACAAGCTCTTTCTGAATAACATCAAATCGGAGAATTTTCGAATAACACTAGGTTACCTCAATGGGGATATGTATGTCCCCAACAATAAGAATATCATATTTCTTCTTGATAGTAGGAAGAGGTAATTCAAAACCTCCAATAGTAATCGTTAATTTTTTTTCCAATAGAATTGGTACTGTGGACTTGAGGTTGTTTCCTCGGAAAGTGTACCGTATGCTCATTACCATTAACATGAAAAGTGACATTGCCTTTGTTGCAATCAATAACAGCCCCTGCAGTATTCAAAAAGGGTCTACCAAGGATAATAGACATACTATCGTCCTCGGGAATATCGAGAATAACAAAGTCCGTTAAAATAGTAACATTCGCAACAAGAACAGGCACATCCTCACAAACACCGACAGGTATAGCAGTTTATTCATCGGCCATTTGCAAAGATATTTCAGTAGGTGTCAACTTATTCAAATCAAGTCTACGATATAAAGAGAGAGGCATAACACTAACACCGGCTCCAAGATCACAAAAAGCAGTTTTGACATAGTTTCTTTTAATGGAGCAAGGTATAGTTGGTACTCCTGGATCTCCTAGTTTCTTTGGTATTCCACCTTTAAAAGTATAATTGGCAAGCATGGTGGAAATCTCAACTTCCGGTATCTTTCTTTTATTTGTAATAATATCGTTCATATACTTAGCTGTAGCGACCACGATCCGAATGGACCGAAGTCTCTGAGTTTCAGTGTCATCCCTGGATCGGTAATGCTGACACACACAGTACTTGAAGGATTCATAACAGAGTGGCAATCACACACTTATTACATTGAATGTCTCCAAAGAGAACTTATTACAAAAGTCTATGGCTTAAGGCCATCTAATAAAATAACAGCGGAAAGCTTGGAAGATAAGTGAGTCCATCAACTCCAACGGCATGGCTGAGTGCATGACAAACGACCTAGAACATCTTACTCCTCGTCTGAAAAGTCTGCAACGTAACATGTTGCAGCCCGAAACGGGTCAGCACATGGAATATGCTGGCAAGATAACACAGAAGATGCAAGTAACATAATAAAGGCTAACACTATATGCATATTTGGCTGGTGGATGCTCTAAGGTTAAAGTTTTTGCGTAAATCCTAAATTTTATTTTAACTATCATGTTAGTTGAAAGATCATTGAGAAGGTACCTCCAACTCAATCCCAATTGAAGTAATCATTAACCCAACAAATTAACTTTTAGAGTGATGAGATCAACCAATAATTCAAGTACCAGATACTCAAGATTGTCCATAACCGGGGACACGGCTAATCATGATCAGTTTGTACACTCTGCAGAGGTTTGTGCACTTTTCCCACAAGACTCGATCTCCTCCGTTGGATTTCTCGCACTGCATGGTGTTTGAGAAACGGATGACCGAGACACAGTCTTTCAGAAGCATTCACTCTTTACCCTGGGTGGACCGGTACACCTACTTTCCCCTACAACTGCTAGTCCACCACTGAAAGAGCTCACATAGCTTACTCATACTATGCCAGAGCCCATAATGGCATTGTGGCTGCACACGGAAGTTTCTAGCATGAAAAGTTTTATGATCCCTTTGAGCCTGGGTGGCAATCCATAGGACAATCACACGGAACCCCGGGATTTCCTAGGACAACACTGGATTCTCCATGTGCCCTGCAGCCAATCCACCCAGATGTGTATTCAAGTAGCCAACTTAAGTTGAACCATTAATTAACAACTCACATATGTCATGGATTTCACTCAAACCCAAACCACATCTACGAGCATAGCATAGCAACATAAGCATAATGTAGAAGTAACTCCCAGGGGTTTGAAAATAATGCAGGTAATAGGTTCTACCTCAATCTACTTCCCAGTCCCACAAGTTAAAAGATCCTACTAATGCAATGTGTGGGGGTTTGATCTAATGCATAAAAACTAGGTAATAAAGGGGTATGATCAAAGTGTTACTTGCCTTGCTGATGATTCGCAAAACCTAGAGACTCGTAGTAGCACGCTTCACAGTCCGGGTATTCTATCGCAAGCAAACAATAGCATACATAAGCAATCAAGCAATGATGCACAAACAAAACTCCAAACAAGAAGATCTAACCAGAAAGTTCAACTTAAGAACTCCCGTTTGCAAAAAGAATCAAATCGAACGATGCAACGAAACTCAAACTGCGAAAGAAACAAGATTTGTCTACTAGATTGAAATAGGGTCAAATTTTACAGTAGCAAAACCTTGTTCAATTTGGTTAAACGAAAAGAGGGTGTCGAGATGAAGATCTGGGATTTTGAATCACCTGATTCCGACTCTCGAGCGAAAAGAAAAACGAAAAACAAGATGAGGGCAGAAATCGCGATCGAAATAATCGCGGATAAATACCCCGAAAAACAAAACTGATGAACAGATTAACGAACGAACGTTCGTTAACTGAAACAAAACTACGAATTCGTTCGTTAAAACGAACGAACGGGCGAACGCTCGCTAAACAGCTAAACCCGAAAAAAAAAAGAAAACCGAACCGATCTGAAAAAAAAAAGAGATCTAGGGTTTCACGAAAAACAACCGATCGGTTAAAAAAACGGCAGCTACCTCCACGAACTCCGGCGACGGCGGTTCCGGCGGCTACCGCGGGGCGGGACGGCATGAGGCGGCAGGGTCGGCGGGCGGCGGGGCTGGCGCGGGCGGCGGGCGCAGGCGGCGGCGGTGTCGGACTAGGGTTTCGGGGCGAGGAGGGGCGAGGGTGCTGGTGGCGGTCGGGCCTCGGGCTTTAAAGGCCCGGCTAGGAGAGTCCTAGTCGGGTACGGGCCAAAGGCGGTTCCCCCCTTTTTTTTTTTAAACGAGTCCTGACGTACGAAAACTAACGAAAGAAATACTAAACGGACTCCAAAAATTCTGAAATAAATTTTCACCGTCCTCTAATAAAATTTAGGACAAAGTGAACATTTTTCCCGGACCTAAATACAATTTTGAAAAACGCGTATTTTACCTATGCAAATAAAATCACAAATAAATCCGAATAAAAACCAAAAGTGATTTTAACATTTTTCCTCCAATATTTCTGTTATTTTGGAGATGTCTTATTATCTCCGCTCATATATTTTATTAAGAAATATTTTTAGGAGAGAAAAATAATTAAAACCAACGCTATCCTCGTACCGGTATTCGAGAAAACTCAAATACGAAAACGGTAGAATTCCCAACTCTCTCCGTAGGTCCTTGAGTTGCTTAGAATTTTCGAGGATCGCCACGCACAAAATGCAAAGAAATTTGAATGCAGTATGATCTATGTATAACATTCCAAATCAAATATTTGGGATGTTACAAACCTACCCCCCTTAGAATGAATCTCGCCCTCGAGATTCGGCTTGGCTAGAGAACATGTGTGGGTGGTCCTTGCATAGATCGTCTTCTCATTCCCAGATGGCTTCTTCCTCGGTGTGGTGATTCCACTGAACTTTGCAAACTTGATAACCTTACTGCGGGTGACTCTACTCAAAAATTCGAGAATCTTGACAGGCTTCTCCTCATAAGTCAGATCACTATCCAACTGAATTGCTTCCAGGGGTACTGTGTCTCTTAGTAGGATTTCGGCCATCTCCGCATGGCACTTCTTAAGCTGCGAAACGTGAAACACATCATGCACTCCTGATAATCCTTCCGGTAACTCCAACTTATAGGCAACCTCTCCCATGCGTTCCAAAACACGGTAAGGTCCCACAAATCTCGGGGCTAGCTTTCCCTTAACTCCGAAATGTTTAACTCCTTGCTGAGGCGATACTCTCAGGTACGCTCTGTCTCCAATTTCATAGGCTATCTCCTTGCGCTTCGAGTCTGCATAACTCTTTTCCCTGGACTGAGCTACCTTCAGTCTATCCTGACTCAATTTAACCTTTTCCTCTGACTCTTTGATCAGGTCTGGTCCAAACAACTGACGGTCTCCAACTTCATCCCACATTAACGGCGTTCGACATCTCCGTCCGTACAATGCTTCGAACGGTGCCATCTTCAAACTGGCCTGGTAACTATTGTTGTAAGAGAACTCCGCGTACGGTAAATTTTCATCCCAACTAGATCCATAATCTAGGGCACAGGCTCTCAACATGTCTTCCAGAATCTGATTGACTTTCTCGGTCTATCCGTTGGTCTGCAGATGAAAAGTTGTACTAAATTCCAGCCTCGTTCCCAAAGTCTGGTGTAGCTGATGCCAAAACTTTGTGGTAAATTGTGTTCCTCTATCTGATACAATGGTCCACGGAACTCCGTGCAGACATACGATCCTGGTCATGTATATCTTTGCCAACTTTGCACTGGTATACGTGGTCTTCACGGGGATAAAGTGGGTTACCTTGGTCAAGCGATCCACTACTACCCAGATTTAGTCATATCCTGATTTGGTCCTGGGCAATCCTGTGATAAAGTCCATGCCAAGCTTCTCCCACTTCCATTCGGGTATCGCCATAGGTTGTAGCAATCCTGCTGGCTTCTGATGCTCTGCCTTTACTCTCTGGCATACATCACATACGGCTACATACTCAGCAATATCCTTCTTCATTCCCGTCCACCAGAAACGTTCCTTCAAATCCAAATACATCTTGGTGTTTCCGGGGTGTATCGAGTATGGCGAATCATGTGCTTCCTGCAGTATCAACTTCCTAATCTCCGGGTTGTTGGGCACATAGATTCGATCCTCAAACCATAAGGTGTCGTGTTCATCTTCACGAAATCCCTTGGCTTTTCCTTCGCTCATCTTCTCCTTTATCTCGGAAATCTCCTTGTTATCCTTCTGGGATTCTCGTATCTCTCCCAGCAATGTTGACTGAACCTCCAATGTTGCAACGAATCCTCTAGGAATTATCTCCAAACAAAGCTTCCTGAGATTTTCTGCTAACTCATGTGGCAATCCCCCTTTTACTAGGGTATTCGCATAACTCTTCCGGCTCAAAGCGTCTGCAACGACATTGGCCTTTCCTGGGTGATAGTGCAGCGTCATGTCGTAATCCTTTATAAGCTCCAACCATCTCCTCTGTCTGAGGTTCAGCTCCTTTTGAGTGAAAATGTACTTCAAACTCTTGTGATCCATGTACACATCGTAACGATTTCCAATAAGGAAATGTCTCCAATTTTTGAGTGCGTGCACTACAGCTGCTAACTCTAGATCGTGCGTCGCATAATTCAACTCGTGCGGTCGCAGTTGACGAGATGCATAAGAAACAACTCTTCCATCCTGCGTGAGTACTCCTCCAAGTCCTAAGCGTGAAGCATCGCAGTACACTTGGAACTCCTTGCGTATATCTGGCAAAATCAGCACTGGGCTGTCGTCAACCGTTTCTTCAACTCTTGGAAACTTTCTTCGCACTCTTCAGTCCATTGAAACTTTGTCTCCTTATTCAACAATGTCGTCATTGGCTTTGCAATCTTGGAGAAATTTTCTATGAATCTCCGGTAATATCCCGCGAGTCCAAGAAAACTGCGGATCTCTCCAACTGAAGTGGGTGCCAACCATTCAGTGACAGCCTGCACTTTGGCGGGGTCCACTGCTATACCTTATCTTGATATAACATGCCCTAGGAATCCAACTTCCTTCAACCAAAACTCGCATTTTCTAAACTTGGCGTACAACGGATGTTCTCTGAGCTTCTCCAGTACCAATCACAAATGCTCCGCATGTTCCTCTTCATTCTTCGAGTACACCAAAATATCATCAATGAATACCACGACAAACTTATCCAAGAACTCCATGAACACATTATTCATCATACTCATGAAATAGGCAGGGGCGTTGGTCAATCCAAATGACATAACCATATACTCATATAGCCCATACCTTGTGGTGAAGGCCATCTTAGGTATATCCTTCTCTCGGATCTTCAACTGGTGGTATCCCGACCGTAAATCGATCTTGGAGAATACCTTCGCTCCCTGGAGTTGGTCGAACAGATTATTGATCATCGGCAGCGGGTACTTGTTCTTAATCGTCACCTCATTCAGGGCTCGATAATCAACGACCATTCTTAAAGATCCATCCTTCTTCTCGACCAATAGCACTGGGGCTCCCCACGGTGATGAACTCCGGCGAATAAATCCTTTCTCCAATAACTGCTTAATCTGCTTCTTGATATCCTCCAGATCATTCGCTGGCATCCGATATGGTCTCTTCGATATTGGTCCGGTGCCAGGCAACAACTCTATCAAAAACTCAATATCCCTATCCGGTGGCATGCCAGGTAGCTCCGCTGGAAAAACTTCCGGATAATCCTTTACTACAGGCACTTCCTCCTGAACAACTCCGGTGAGAGAATGTACTTGTGTCCTTATAGGCGAATGCCTAGATACATACTTGATCCTTTTTCCCTCCGGGGTGGTAAGCAAAATAGACTTACTGGCACAATCGATGTTCCCACCATACATCGATAGCCAATCCATACCTAGTATCACATCCAATCCTTGTGACTCCAAAACTATCAGGTCTAAGGGGAAAACGTGGCGTCCAATGACCAATGGCGTCTGAAAACATACTTGATGTGCCATATACTCCGCTCTGGGTGAACTTACTAACATGGGGGTCTTAAGGACTTGGGTGGTCAACTTATGTCTATTTACGAATCCCCTCGAAATGTATGAATGTGATGCACCAGTATCGAAAAGAACTATTGCGGTAAATGACTTAACCAAGAACTTACCGACAACGGCATCTGGTTGCTCTTCAACCTCCTCCACGGTCACGTGGTTCACTTGTCCTTTGTTGAACGGGTTGGGCTTCTTCCCGGCGCTTCCATTGTCGTTCCCATTCTTAGCTTCAGGGAACTCATTGGCATAGTGTCCATTCTTCCCGCACTTGAAACAGGTGACATGGCTTAAATCCTTCTTGGCGGGTGTGGATGGGGTAGAGCGATTCTGATTATGGTTTGCTCCATTCCCATTCCCAGTCTTGCAGCCATTGTGGTTGTGAGAACTTCCTCCAGTGTGGGTGTGGCTTCCATGGTTATGGGTGTATCCTCCCGAATTCGGGGTGAATCGGGGCTTCTGCTGGGCTCCAGAATTATTCCTTCCTTGTCCGTACTTCCTCTTGCGACTCTCAATCTGCTGCTGCTTCCCTTCAATCATAAGAGCCTTATCTACCAACTCCTGGTAGTTGTTGAAGGTTGCCACCATCAACTGTACGCTCATCTCATCATTTAGCCCTTCCATAAACCTCTCCTCCTTAGCGGCATCTGTGGCCACATCATCTGGGGCATAACGAGATAGGGTACTAAACTCATCTACGTACTGAGCCACAGTACGATTTCCTTGGCGCAAGTTGCGAAACTCCCGCTTCTTCATGCTCATAGCTCCAGTTGAGACATGGGCAATACGGAAAGCTTGCTGAAACTGCTCCTAAGTGACATTGGCTACAGGGAAGGTGGTTGTGTAATTCTCCCACCATGTTGCGGCTGGTCCAGACAACTGATGTGCAGCAAATCGCACCTTCTCAGCATTCGAGCAATTGGCGGTGGTCAAATCCCTTCCAATCTTGCGCAGCCAGTCATCACCAACTATTGGTTCAATGCTGCTAGCAAACACCGGTGGTTGCAACCTTAAGAAACGTGTCAGGTTGTCCACGGGTGGTGGTGGTGGAGGGTTGTTGTTGTTTTGGTTGTTCTGAGTGTTTTGGACAAGAAGTTGCATCAAAGTGTTCTGCTGCTGGATCAACTGAGTGAGCTCAGGGGGAAACTCAAACCTGGGCTCACGTCTTGGAGGAATCTGATGGGTGTAGGGGGAAGAGATTAGAATAGAAATGAGGCCTAAGGGAAAATCACTACCCATATGCACATGAGACAAACACAATCATGTCACATCAATCAATTTCAAGCAAGGTCTTACAAAGATCTAACTAACGTTACAAAAATGCTCTAAATACTACTTTTTGGGGAAACTAACTACTAGTCATAGGGTGGTCATCTAGAAATTTTGATCGGCGGAAGATTCCATGATGTCTGCTCCAGCTTCATCTTCATAGTCTTCGTCATCACTATCATCACGGTTTGAATCCGTGTCGTCGATGATGATGTAATCTTTAGAACGAATCTCCTTGGGTTCTTCTTCCTCTTCTTCTCTCCCTGGTGCTGGATCTCCCATGAATACTCCTAGCTTCCTTGTCAAATCATCATTCTTCTCCACAAGTATCAACATCTCCTCCTCGTATCCATCATGAGTAGCCTTGAGTTCTTCTTCTAGCTCCCAGTTCCTGGTTAGTGCCTTCTTCAAATCTATTGTCCCTGCGCACATCTGGTGCTCCTGTCGACGAATGTGCTGGTTTAACTCCTGGATGAACGCTGCAATGGACCTGTCCTTCTGGGTGCTGATCATGTCCCAGCGATCATCTCGGCGTCCACAAATCTGGTAGATGGTGTCCTTCAGCTCCTGCTTGTAGACTTCTTCGATCCTTCCCATGGTGATGTGGGCTGCCATACTCTTGCCTAGGCTCCAGGTTGGTGCATCAAAGGAAAACTCTATTGGCTCCGTGGATGGTGCAGAGGTTCTCCTGGGAATTTGAACTTGAATGCTCCATCGCTCCTCTTCTGGTAAAGTGGCGGTGTAGGTCCCGGTAAAGCTTGGTATTCCTATGTTCAGGTACCTAGTGACTTCCTTCAAGTGTCATCCAAAAGGTGTGTCTTCATCTGGTTGAGTGAACTTGTTCCTTGGGTCCACCATCCTGAAGAAGTAGAAAATGGAGAGGAGTCAGAAATGAGTAGAGAAGAGTGGCCTAGGGTTTACCTTAGTGGTCGTGTCCTACATTCAGCATGTGCTCTGATACCATCTTGTAGCGACCACGATCCGAATGGACCGAAGTCTCTGTGTTTCAGTGTCATCCTTGGATCGGTAATGCTGACACACACAGTACTTGAAGGATTTATAACAGAGTGGCAATCACACGCTTATTACATCGAATGTCTCCAAAGAGAACTTATTACAAAAGTCTATGGCTTAAGGCCATCTAATAAAGTAACAGCGGAAGGCTTGGAAGATAAGTGAGTCCATCAACTCCAACGGCATGGCTGAGTGCATGACAAACGACCTAGAACGTCTTACTCCTCGTCTGAAAAGTCTGCAACGTAACATGTTGCAGCCCGAAACGGGTCAGCACATGGAATATGCTGGCAAGATAACACAGAAGATGCAAGTAACATAATAAAGGCTAACACTATATGCATATTTGGCTGGTGGAGGCTCTAAGGTTAAAGTTTTCGCGTAAAGCCAATTTTTCCCTACAACAAAGGAATAAATTTTATTTTAACTATCATGGTAGTTGAAACATCATTGAGAAGCTACCTCCAACTCAATCCCAATTAAAGTAATCATTAACCCAACAAATTAACTTTTAGAGTGATGAGATCAATCAATAATTCAAGTACCAGATACTCAATATTGTCCATAACCGGGGACACGGCTAATCATGATCAGTTTGTACACTCTGTAAAGGTTTGTGCACTTTTCCCACAAGACTCGATCTCCTCCACTGGATTTCTCGCACTACATGGTGTTTGAGAAACGGATGACCGAGACACCGTTTTTCAGAAGCATTCACTCTTTACCCCGGGTGGACCGGTACACCTACTTTCCCCTACAACTGCTAGTCCACCACTGAAAGAGCTCACACAGCTTACTATGCCAGAGCCCATAATGGCATTGTGGATGCACACGGAAGTTTCTAGCATGAATAGTTTTATGATCCCTTTGAGCCTGGGTGGCAATCCATAGGACAATCACACGGAACCCCGGGATTTCCTAGGACAACACTGGATTCTCCAGGTGCCCTGCAACCAATTCACCCAGATGTGTATTCAAGTAGCCACCTTAAGTTGAACCATTAATTAACAACTCACATCTGTCATGGATTTCACTCAAACCCAAACCACGTCTACGAGCATAGCATAGCAACATATGCATAACGTAGAACTAACTCCCAGGGGTTTAAAAATAATGCAGGTAATAGGTTCTACCTCAATCTACTTCCCAGTCCCACAAGTTAAAAGATCCTACTAATGCAATGTGTGGGGGTTTGCTCTAATGCATAAAAACTGGGTAATAAAGGGGTATGATCAAAGTGTTACTTGCCTTGCTGATGATTCGCAAAACCTAGAGACTCGTAGTAGCATGCTTCATAGTCCGGGTATTCTATCGCAAGCAAACAATATCATACATAAGCAATCAAGCAATGATGCACAAAAAAACTCCAAACAAGAAGATCTAACCAGAAAGTTCAACTTAAGAACTCCGGTTTGCAAAAAGAATCAAATTGAACGAAGCAACAAAACTCAAACTGCGAAAGAAACAAGATCCGCCTACTAGATTGATCTAGGGTCAAATTTTACAGTAGCAAAACCTTGTTCAAGTTGGTTAAACGAAAAGAGTGCGTCGAGACGAAGATCTGGGATTTCGAATCACCTGATTCCGACTCTCGAGCGAAAAGAAAAACGAAAAATAAGATCAGGGCAGAAATCTCGATCAAAATAATCGCGGATAAATACCCCAAAAAAGAAAACTGACGAACAGATTAACGAACGAACGTTCGTTAACTAAAACAAAACTACGAATTCGTTCGTTAAGACGAACGAACGGGCGAACGCTCGCTAAACAGCTAAACCCGAAAAAAAAAAGAAAACCGAACCGATCTGAAAAAAAACAAATCTAGGGTTTTACGAAAAAGAACCGATCGGTTAAAAAAACGGCGGCTACCTCGACGAACTCCGGCGACGGCGGCTCCGGCGGCTACCGGCGGCGGCAGCTCCGGCGGCTACCGCGGGGCGGGGCGGCGTGAGGCGGCAGGGTCGACGGGCCGCGGGGCTGGCGCGGGCGGCGGCGGCGGTGGCGGCGGGGTCGGGCTAGGGTTTCGGGGCGAGGAGGGGCGAGGGGGCTGGCGGCGGTCGGGCCTCGGGCTTTAAAGGCCCGGCTAGGAGGGTCCTAGTTGGGTACGGCCCAAAGGCGGTTCCCTTTTTTTAAACGAGTCCTCACGTACGAAAACTAACGAAATAAATAATAAACGGACACCAAAAATCCCAAAATAAAATTTCACCGTCCTCTAATAAACTTTAGGACAAAGTGAACATTTTTCCCAGACCTAAATGCAATTTTGAAAAACACGTATTTTTCCTATGCAAATAAAATCACAAATAAATCCGAATAAAACCAAAACTGATTTTAACATTTTTCCTCCAATATTTCTGTTATTTTGGAGAAGTCATATTATCTCCGCTCATATATTTTATTAAGAAATATTTTTAGGAGAGAAAAATAATTACAACCAACGCTATCCTCGTACCGGTATTCGAGAAAACTCAAATACGAAAACTGTAGAATTTCCAACTCTCTCCGTAGGTCCTTGAGTTGCTTAGAATTTTCGACGATCGCCACGCACAAAATGCAAAGAAATATGAATGCAGTATGATCTATGTATAACATTTGCAACCACAACAGGCACATCATCACAAACACCGACATGTATAGCAGTTGATTTATCGGCCATTTGCAAAGATATTTCAGTAGGTGTCAACTTATTCAAATCAAGTCTATGATATAAAGAGAGAGGCATAACACTAACACCGGCTCCAAGATCACATAAAGCAGTTTTGACATAGTTTCTTTTAATGGAGCAAGGTATAGTTGGTACTCCTGGATCTCCTAGTTTCTTTGGTATTCCACCTTTAAAAGTATAATTAGCAAGCATGGTGGAAATCTCAACTTCTGGTATCTTTCTTTTATTTGTAATAATATTGTTCATATACTTAGCATAAGGATTTGTTTTAAGCATATCAGTCAAACGCATACGCAAAAAGATAGGTCTATTCATTTTAGCAAAGCGCTAAAAATCCTCATCATCCTTTTTCTTGGATGGTTTATGAGTTAAAGGCATGGGTCTCTGAACCCATGGTTCTCTTTCTTTACCGTCCTTCCTAGCAACAAAGTCTCTCTTATCATAACGTTGATTCTTTGATTGTGGGTTATCAAGATCAACAGCAGGTTCAATCTCTACATCGTCGTTATTGCTAGGTTGAGCATCATCATGAAAATCATTATTAATATTATCACTAGGTTCATGTTCATTATCAGACAGTGTTTCAGCATCAGAAATAGAAATATCATTGGGATTCTCAGGTGTGTCAACAACAGGTTCACTAGAAGCATGCAAAGTCCTATCATTTTTCTTTTTCTTCTTCTTAGAAGGACTAGGTGTGTCTACATTAGTTCTCTGAGAATCTTGCTCGATTCTCTTACGGTGGCCCTCAGGATACAGAGGTTCCTGAGTCATTATACCACCTCTAGTCACAACTCTAACAGCATTATCATTTGTCTTACTATTTAATTCATTGAGCAAATCATTTTGTGCTTTAAGTACTTGTTCTACTGGAGTGGTAACCATAAAAGGATGTTTACTAATGAGTTTAAGTTCACCTTTAACTCTATACATATAATCACTCAAATGTTCAATCATATAAGCATTACGTTTCAATTGTCTACCAACATAAGCATTGAAGTTTTCTTGTTTAACAATCAAATTATCAAACTCATCTAGGCATTGGCTATCGGACTTATAACGAGGAATATCACCTTCATCAAATATATAGAGAGAATTAACCTTTACTACCTATGTAGGATTATCAAGACCCTGTATTTCTTCAACAGGTGGTAAATTATTAACATCTTCAGCTTTAATACCTTTTTCTTTCATAGATTTCTTTGCCTCTTGCATATCTTCAGGACTGAGAAATAAAATACCCCTTTTCTTCGGAGTTGTCTTAGGAGTTGGTTCAGGAAGTGTCCAATTGTTTTCATTACTCAACATAATATTTAATAGAAATTCAGCTTGATCGGCAGTTCTTTCCCTGAAAACACAACCAGCAAAACTATCCAGGTGGTCTCTGGAAGCATCGGTTAGTCCATTATAAAAGATATCAAGTATTTCATTTTTCTTAAGAGGATGATCAGGCAAAGCATTAATTAATCGGAGAATCCTCCCCCAAGCTTGTGGGAGACTCTCTTCTTCAATTTGCACAAAATTATATATTTCCCTTAAGGCAGCTTGTTTCTTATGAGCGGGAAAATATTTAGCAGAGAAGTAATAAATCATGTCCTGGGGACTACGCACACAACCAGGATCAAGAGATTTAAACCATGTTTTAGCATCACCCTTCAACGATAACGGAAATAGCTTAGATATAATAGTAACGAATTTTTTCCTCATTGGTCAATAGGGTGGCTATATCATTTAGTTTACTAAGATGTGCCACAACAGTTTCAGATTCATAGCCATGGAAAGGATCAGATTCAACCAAAGTAATTAACTCAGGATCGACAGAGGAATCATAATCCTTATCAGAAATACAAATAGGTGAAGTAGCAAAAGCAAGGTCATATTTCATTCTAGCATTCCAAGATTTTTCTTTCAGCTTAGCTAATAGTTCCTTAAGATCATATCTATCATTGCAAGCTAAAAGATCTCTAGCAGTTTCTTAATCCATAACATAACCCTCGGGCACAACAGTTTATTCATATCTAGGGGGAGAATCTTCATCATCACTTTCATCAATATTATAAGTTTCAATAATTTCATTCTCTCTAGCCCTAGCAATTTGTTCATCAAGAAATTCACCTAGTGGCACAGTATTATCAAGCATAGAAGTAGTTTCATCATAAGTATCATGCATAGCAGAAGTGGCATCATCAAGAACATGCGACATATCAGATTCAATAGCAGGTGTAGGTATCAAAAATTTACTCATAACAAAGGGTGAATCAAGTGCAGAGCTAGATGGCAGCTCCTTACCTACCCTCATAGTTCAGGGAAAGATCTTGGTTTTTTCATCTCTCAAGTTCTTCATAGTGATCAACATGTATAAATCCCAAGCGACTCAAAGAATATAGCTATGCTCCCCGGCAACGCCGCCAGAAAATAGTCTTGATAACCCACAAGTATAGGGGATCGTAACAGTTTTCGAGGGTAGAGTATTCAACCCAAATTTATTGATTCAACACAAGGGGAGCCAAAGAATATTCTCAAGTATTAGCAGTTGAGTTGTCAATTCAATCACACATGGAAGAATTAATATTTGCAGCAAAGTATTTAGTAGCAAAGTAGTATGGAAGTAACCGTAACGGTGGCAAAAGTAACAGTAGTAGTTTTGTAGTGATGGTAACAGTAGCAGCGGAAAAGTAACTAAGCAAAGTTCAATATGTGAAAAGCTCGTAGGCATTGGATCAGTGATGGATAATTATGTTGGATGCGATTCCTCATGTAATAGTTATAACATAGGGTGACACAGAACTAGCTCCAGTTCATCAATGTAATGTAGGCATGTATTACGAATATAGTCATACGTGCTTATGGAAAAGAACATGCATGACATCTTTTGTCCTACCCTCCCGTGGCAGCGGGGTCCTATTGGAAACTAAGGGATATTAAGGCCTCCTTTTAATAGAGTACCGGACCAAAGAATTAACACTCAGTGAATACATGAACTCCTCAAACTACGATCATCACCGAGAGTGGTCCCGATTGTTGTCACTTCGGGGTTGTCGAATCATAACACATAGTAGGTGACTATTGACTTGCAAGATAGGATCAAGAACTCACATATATTCATGAAAACATAATAGATTCATATCTGAAATCATGGCACTCGGGCCCTAGTGACAAGCATTAAGCATAGCAAAGTCATAGCAACATCAACCTTAGAACATAATGGATACTAGGGATCAAACCCTAACAAAACTAACTCGATTACATGGTAAATCTCATCCAACCCATCACCGTCCAGCAAGCCTACGATGGAATTACTCACGCACGGCGATGAGCATCATGGAATTGGTGATGGAGGAAGGTTGATGATGACGACGGCGACGATCTCCACTCTCCGGAGCCCCGAACGGACTCCAGATCAGCCCTCCCGAGAGAGATTAGGGCTTGGCGGCGCCTCCGTATCGTAAAACGCGTTGAATCCTTCTCTCCAATTTTTTCTCCCCGAAAGTGAACATATGGAGTTGGAGTCGGGGTCAGTGGAGCCTTAGGGGGCCCATGAGAGAGGGGCGTGCCCAAGGGAGGTGGGCGCGCCCCCACCCTCGTGGACAGGGTGTGGGCCCCCTGGTCTTGATTCTTTCGCCAGTATTTTTTATATATTCCAAAAATATTCTCCGTTGATTTTCAGGTCATTCTAAGAACTTTTATTTCTGCACAAAAATAACACCATGGCAATTCTGCTGAAAATAGCGTCAGTCCGGGTTAGTTCCATTCAAATCATGCAAGTTAGAGTCCAAAACAAGGGCAAAGAGTTTGGAAAAGTAGATACATTGGAGACGTATCAACCTACATGGGTTAGATTTGCAAGGAAGAGCACTTTTGTATCCAAAATGACAATCATGAGTGTTTGATACCAAACGAAATTTGATATAGAGAAATTGTCAACGGATATGTTGAAAGGATTCATGCTTACTTGACTTCAACCATCGTATCGTAGAGACTTGGTGATGTAGAGATTGCTTAGGGTATGAGTGAATTGCAATCTCATAGATTTGGGTTCATCCAAGTTCCTACAAGGGTTAGATAGCATGCAAGGGTACAAATAGATCCAAGACAAATAGATCATCATCATAAGAGAAATATCAAGGATCAGTCAAAGGCTTATGCCTTGCATGTAGCAAAAAAGGTGTTACTACTCCAAATTTGAGGGATCAATAATGTTCAATTCACCTCTCAACCTGCAAAACACTTTCTCATCAAGTGGTTTTGTAAATATATCCGCTAATTGCTTATCGGTACAAACATATTTAGGATTGATACCACCCTTTGCAACATGATCTCGAATGAAATGATGATGAACTTCAATAAGCTTAATTATAGAATGTTGCACGGGATTGTGAGCAATCTTAATAGCACTTTCATTGTCACAAAGCAATGGAACATGTTTCACATTTATCCCATAATCTTTAAGAGTTTGGGTCATCCAAAGTAATTGAGCATACCATGAACCAGCAGCAATGTATTTCGCTTTAGCGGTGGATAAGGATACCGAGTTTTGTTTCTTGGAGGACCAAGACACAAGAAATCTACCAAGAAATTGACAAGTACCTGAAGTGGACTTTCTATCAACCTTGTCTCCGGCATAATCCGAATCGGAGTAGCCAACAAGATCGAAAGAAGACCTCTTAGGATACCAAATGCCAAAGTTTGGTGTGTGAATTAAGTATCTCACTATCCTTTTCACTGCCTTAAGATGACATTCTTTGGGGGGCGCTTGATATCGTGCACACATGCATACACTTAGCATAATGTCGGGACGGGAGGCACGTAGATATAACAATGAACCAATCATAGAATGGTAAACCTTTTGGTCAACCGGTTTGCCATCCTTTGTCAAGTCAAGATGTCCACTAGTGGGCATGGGTGTAGTCATACCTTTGCATTCTTGCATGTTGAACTTCTTGAACAAGTCCTTGGTATATTTTGTTTGAGAAACAAAGGTACCCTCCTTAGTTTGCTTAATTTGCAAACCAAGAAAAAACTTGAGTTCACTCATCATAGACATCTCAAATTTTTACGACATTAGCTTTTCAAACCTTTCACTAAAATGGGGGTTAGTAGAACCAAATATGATATCATCAACATAAATTTGGCACACAAATAATTCATCATTAACCCTTTTAGTAAAAAGCGTGGAATCAATTTTACCAATTTTCAAAGCCTTTTTCAATAAGGAACTTGGTCAAGCATTTATACCATGCTCTAGGAGCTTGTTTAAGACCATAAAGAGTTTTGTGAAGCTTGTAAACATGATTAGGTTTCTTGGGATTAACAAAGCCGGGAGGTTGTTTAACATAAACTTCCTCCTCAATTTCACCATTGAGAAAAGCACTTTTAATGTCCATTTGGTATAAAGTGATATCATGATGATTTGCATAAGCAAGAAAGATGCATATGGACTCAAGTATAGCAACAGGGGCATATGTCTCACCATAGTCCATACCTTCGACTTGAGTGTAGCCTTAAGCGACGAGACGAGCCTTGTTGCGTACAACTTGTCCATCTTCATCTTGCTTATTGTGAAACACCCATTTGGTACCGATGATGTTTTGGTTGTTGTCGGGCTTCTCAACCAATTTCCAAACTTGGTTTCTCTCGAAGTTATGTAGTTCCTCGTGCATAGCGTTCACCCAATCCGGATCATCAAAAGCATATTCAACCTTCATAGGTTCAAGGTTAGATATGAAAGAGTAATGTTCACAAAAGTTAGCTAAGTGAGATTTAGAGCGAGTGATTCTCCCGGTTTGGATATCATCGTAGATTTGCTCTACGGGATGATCTCTAGCAATTCTTACTCTAACTCGTGAAAGCTTATGCTTGGGTCAGGGTGGAACATCCTATTCATCTTCTTCTTCTTGTTGTCCTTCTTCATTGTTGTTGGTGTTGCTGTCCCCTTGTGGAGGTGGAGAAGGAGGTCGATGAGGTTCATCTTGAAGCACTTCCCCGTTTCCTTCATCATGGTGTGTCCCACTTATGGATGCCTCCAAGTCAACTTGTGGTTCACCTTGTCGTGAAGATGAGGCTTCCACTTGAATGGAAGAAGTATTCTCCTTCACCTCCGTTGGGTGAATCTTGCCAATAGACAAGTCTTGTATTGCCTCCGAAGGGTCTTTGTCTCCTACATAAATTGGCAATTGCTCTACTTGCGAGCCGTTAGATTCATAAAACTTCACATCTATCGTCTCTTCAACCTTTTGGGTGAAATTCTTGTACACACAGTAAGTGTGAGAGTTTGAGCCGTAACCGAGTAGAAAACCTTCATGAGATTTAGGGTCAAATTTTGAGCGACGATGCTTGTCAAGAATGTAACACTTTGAGCTAAATACTCGAAAGTATCCAACTTGGGGTTTTTTATCGGTGAGAAGCTCGTATGTCGTCTTGTCGATAAGTTTGTGAAGATATAGATGATTTGTAGCATGACAAGTTGTCCCAACCGCTTCCGCCCAAAAGTGTCTTTGCGTCTTGTACTCATCAAGCATCGTTCTCGCCATTTCGATGAGTTTCCGGTTCTTCCTCTCAACAACTCCATTTTGTTGAGGTGTGTACGTAGCCGAGAACTCATGTGAAATCTCTTCTTCGTCAAGAAAGGTATCCACATTTGCGTTCTTGAACTCCGTTCCATTGTCGCTCCGAACCTTCTTGATCTTCACTTCAAATTGGTTCTGGGCCTTCCTAGTGAAGTTTTTGAAGATCTTTTGGACTTGCGATTTATCATCAAGAAAGAACACCCACATAAATCTTGAAAAGTCATCAACAATGACCAATCCAAAAGAGTAACCACCGAGACTCTTGTAAGCATTGGGACCAAAAAGATCCATGTGAAGTAGCTCAAGTGGTCTTCTTGTAGTCATGATATTCTTCACGGGATGACTTCCTCCAACTAGTTTTCCTGCTTGACAAGCACTACAAAGTCTATCCTTGTCAAATATAACATCTTTAACACCAAGGATATGATCACCTTTAATAAGCTTATCAAGATATCTCATGCCAACATGACCTAACCCTCTATGCCACAACCAATCTTTAGAAGATTTAGCAATAAAACAAGTGCGAGGTTGGGCTTTCTTAGTAAAATCAACAATGTATAGGTCACCTCTACGAATGCCGGTAAAGATCATATTATGATTATCTCTACGAAAGACTTGGCAATCAACATGAGTGAATAGCACATTTAAACCAAAATCAGCTAATCTAGACACGGAAAGAAGATTATATCTAAGAGATTCTACAAGCATGACATTCTTGATAGAGCTATCGTTGGATATGGCCACCTTACCAATGCCAACAACTTTACCCTTAGAGTTGTCACCAAAGGTAACATACTTTCGTGGACCATCATTTCTAGCAAGCTCATCAAACATGTCCTTATCTCCAGTCATATGATCCGTGCATCCACTGTCAAGCACCCATTCCTTTCCTCCGGCTGCGTATCCACAAAGATTAGCCATAAGACCGAAATGTCTCATTTGTTCATCAAGGTCAAAGTCACTATCATCATCCTCTTCATAATATCCATGTTCAACATCGTCTTGTGATACATCAACACCTAGAGAGAGTGATTCATTAGTTATGTGATCATGACAATGTTCATCTTTATGAATTCTAATGACTCTTGAGATGATATTGCTAATGATTCCTACATCTCCTTTGGCACGCATAAGGTCACGAAGCTCAAATAAACATTCATCCAATCTGGGATCACTAGTGTTCATCTTATTTAAAGCAATGGACTTTTGAAGGATCACAACTAGATTTTTCAAAGAGTAGTCCGGAAATCGTTCCTCAAGGAATTTCCAATAGTATAGGCACATTTGAAATTTGGTAAGCACACAAGCAAGTTTCTAGGCAATCCTCTAGTAATAAGATCAACAGTTCTAATATTGCGAATTATGTCAAGATGTTCATTTGAAGTAAGATTTGACGGATCAATGGGGGCACACAAGGACCAACAATATACTTGTTCAAATGATATTCATTGAAGATCTCAAGCATGTCATTTTTTCATTCCTTATAAAAGTATCCATCAAGCATAGATACTCTACGTCTAATACTCCTGATCGTAGACTCATCCATCTTCCTCCAATGGTGATTAAACCAAAGCAATGGAGACCAAATCTCTTATACCAATTGATAGGATCGAAGAAGAGGTGTCTAGAGGGGCGTGATTAGAGACTCAACAAGAAAAGTAGTAGTTTATAAGATCTTTAAGTTGAGGTACAGTTTTTAGCACAATTTCAAACCTACACAATATGTTTCAAGCAAGCATGGCAAGAGTATGTGAACAGCGGAAAATAAAGCATGCAAGTTGCAAGAAAGTAAAGGGATGGGGTTGGAGTGTGCAAACGCAATTGGAGACACGGATGTTTTTGGCATGGTTTTGATAGGTGGTGCTATCGTACATCCACATTGATGGGGACTTCAACCCACGAAGGGTAACGGCTGCGTGCTACCTCTTGAGCATGCGTTGGTTTTCCCTTGAAGAGGAAAGGGTGATGCATCAAAGTAGCGTAAGTATTTCCCTCAATTTTTGAGAACCAAGGTCCAACGCGATAAAGGGGTTGTCAATCCCTTCACGGCCACTTGCAAAAGTGAGATCTGATAAAGATAATAAGATAAATATTTTTGGTATTTTTGTTATATAGATTGAAAAATAAATAGTAAACTAGAATTGTAGATCGGAAACTTATATGATGCAAAGTAGACCCAGGGGCCATAGGTTTCACTAGTGGCTTCTCTCATGATAGCATATATTACGGTGGGTGAATAAATTACTACCGAGCAATTGATAGAAAAGCGCATAGTTATGAGAATATCTAGGCATGATCAGGAACATAGGCATCACATCCGTGTCAAGTAGACCGAAACGATTGTGCATCTACTACTATTACTCCACACATCGACCGCTATCCAGCATGCATCTAGAGTATTAAGTTCATAAGAACGGAGTAACGCCTTGAGCAAGATGACATGATGTAGAGGGATAAACTCAAGCAATATGATATAAACCCCATCTTTTTATCCTCGATGGCAACAATGCAATACGTGCCTTGCTGCCCCTGCTGTCACTGGGAAAGGACACCGCAAGATTGAACCCAAAGCTAAGCACTTCTCCCATTGCAAGAAAGATCAATCTAGTAGGCCAAACCAAACTGATAATTCGAAGAGACTTGCAAAGATATTAAATCATGCATATAAGAATTCAGAGAAGAACCAAATATTGTTCATAGATAATCTTGATCATAAACCCACAATTCATTGGATCTCGACAAACACACCACAAAAAGAATTACATCGAATAGATCTCCAAGAACCTCGAGGAGAACTTTGTATTGAGAACCAAAGAGAGAGAAGAAGCCATCTAGCTAATAACTATGGACCCGAAGGTCTGTGGTAAACTACTCACACATCATCGGATAGGCTATGGTGTTGATGTAGAAGCCCTCCGTGATCGATTCCCCCTTTGGTGGAGCGCCGGAAAATGCCCCAAGATGGGATCTCATGGGTACATAAGGTTTCGGCCGTGGAAAAGTGGTTTCATTTCCCTCCTGGATGTTTTTAGGGTATAATGGTATATATAGGTGGAAGAAGTACGTCGGTGGAGCTACGAGGGGCCCACTAGGGTGGGGGCGCGCCCTCCTGCCTCGTGGCCGCCTCGTGGCTTCCCAGACTTCTACTCCAAGTCTTCTGGATTGCTTTCGGTCCAAGAAAGATCATCGCGAAGGTTTCATTCCGTTTGGACTCTGTTTGATATTCCTTTTCTACGAAACACTGAAATAGGAAAAAAAAACAGCAACTGGCACTCGGCCTCCGGTTAATAGGTTAGTCCCAAAAATAATATAAAAGTGCATATTAAAGCCCATTAAACATCCAAAACAGATAATATAATAGCATGGAATAAGCAAAAATTATAGATACGTTGGAGATGTATTAAGCATCCCCAAGCTTAATTCCTGCTCGCCCTCGAATAGGTAAATGATAAAAACAGATTTTTTTTTGATGTGGAATGCTACCTAACATAATTTTCAATGTAATTTTCTTTATGGTGGCATGAATATTCAGATCCGAAAGATTCAAGACAAAAGTTTAATATTGACATAAAAATAATAATACTTCAAGCATACTAACAAAGCAATTATGTCTTCTCAAAATAACATGGCCAAAGAAAGTTCATCCCTACAAAATCATATAATTTGGCTATGCTCCATCTTCGTCACACAAAATATTCAAATCATGCACAACCCCGGTGATACGTCTCCAATGTATCTATAATTTTTTATTGTTCCATGCTATTATATTATCTGTTTTGGATGTTTAGTGGGCTTTAATATGCACTTTTATATTAATTTTGGGACTAACCTACTAACCAAAGGCCCACTTCAAATTGCTGTTTTTTTCGATTTCAGTGTTTCGCAAAAAAGGAATACCAAACGGAGTCCAATTGACTTGAAATTGCACGGAGGTTGTTTTTGGACCAGAAGAGGCCCACGGAGTACGGGAGATGGACCAGAAGAGTCCTGAGGCCACCACGAGGGTGGGGGCGCGCCCTACCCCCCTAGGCGCACCCCCTATCTCGTGGCCGCCTCGGGGACCCCCCTGATCATTCCCGACTCCAACACCTCTTATATATACCCAAACTTCTAGAAAATAAGCTAGATTGGGAGTTCCGCCACTGCAAGCCTCTGTAGCCACCGAAAACCAATCAAGACCCGTTCCGACACCCTACCGAAGGGGGGGAATCCCTCTCCGGTGGCCATCTTCATCATCCCGGCACTCTCCGTGACGAGGAGGGAGTAGTTCACCCTCGGGGTTGAGGTTATGTACCAGTAGCTATGTGTGTGATCTCTCTCTCTCTCTCTCGTGTTCTTGAGATGGCACGATCTTGATGTATCGAGAGGTTTGCTATTATAGTTGGATCTTATGATGTTTCTCCCCCTCTACCTTCTTGTAAAGGATTGAGTTTTCCCTTTGAAGTTATCTTATCGGATTGAGTCTTTAAGGATTTGAGAACACTTGATGTATGTCTTGCATGTGTTTATCTGTGGTGACAATGGGATATCACGTGATCTACTTGATGTATGTTTTGGTGATAAACTTGCGGGCTCAGTGACCTTGTGAACTTATGCATAGGGGTTGGCACACGTTTTCATCTTGACTCTCCGATAGAAACTTTGGGGCACTCTTTGAAGTTCTTTGTGTTGGTTGAATAGATGAATCTGAGATTTTGTGATGCATATCGTATAATCATGCCCACAGATACTTGATGTGACAATGGAGTATCTATGTGACATTAGGGTTTTGGTTGATGTGTGTCTTAAGGTGTTATTCTAGTACGAACTCTAGGATAGATCGAATGGAAAGAATAGCTTTGTGTTATTTTACTACGGACTCTTGAATAGATCGATCGGAAAGAATAACTTTGAGGTTGTTGCGTACCCTACAATAATTTCTTCGTTTGTTCTCCACTATTAGTGACTTTGGAGTGACTCTTTGTTGCATATTGAGGGTTAGTTATATGATCCAGTTATGTTATTATTGTTGAGAGAACTTGCACTAGTGAAAGTATGAACCCTAGGCCTTGTTTCGAAGCATTGCAATACCGTTTGTGCTCACTTTTATCATTAGTTACCTTGCTGTTTTTTATATTTTCATATTACAAAAACCTATATCTACCATCCATATTGCACTTGTATCACCATCTCTTCGCCGAACTAGTGCACCTATACAATTTGCCATTGTATTGGGTGTGTTGGGGACACAAGAGATTCTTTGTTAATTGGTTGCAGGGTTGTTTGAGAGAGACCATCTTCATCCTATGCCTCCCACGGATTGATAAACCTTAGGTTATCCACTTGAGGAAAATTTGCTATTGTCCTACAAACCTCTGCACTTGGAGGCCCAACAACGTCTACAAGAAGAAGGTTGCGTAGTAGACATCCAGCTAATTTCTGGCGCCGTTGCCGGGGAGGTGAGTGCTTGAAGGTATATCTTTAGATGTTGCAATCGAATCATTTAGTTTCTTGTTTTATCACTAGTTTAGTTTATAAAAGAAAACTAAAAAATGGAATTGAGGGTACCTCATATGCTTCATCTTTTTAATATCTTTCATGAAAATGATGGAAAGGAAAATTGTGCCCAAGTACTAGAAAAGAATGCATTAAAATGTTTGGCACTAAATACTTGAATGATGAGCATGATTGCAATGTTGTTAGTGTGAATTCTTTGAATATCCATGATGCTAATGATATGCAAAGCCACAAGCTTGGGGATGCTATGTTTCATGAAGATGATATTTTTAGTCCCCCAAGTTTTGATGAGCAAATTTATTATGATGAAAACATGCCTCCTATTTATGATGATTATATTGATGAAAGTGGGTTTGGAAGAGTGTCAACTTTAGGAAGTAATGATCCCACTATTTAGGAGGGTGTTGAATCTTATTGTGATAATTATGAAAGTGTATTTGGAGAGGTCATGACTTTATTTAGTGATGAATCCACTATTTCGGAAGAGGTTCCAATTGATTATGAGAACAAAGTTGCTATCTATGATGACTATTATGATGACTTGTATGCTATTAAGAATAATGATAACCATGAAACTTGTCATCATGATTTTAGTTTTCAATTGGATTATGCCTCACATGATAATTATTTTGTTGAGTTTGCTCCCACTATTATTAATGAGAAGAATTTTTGCTTATGTGGAGAGTAATAAAATTTATATGCTTGTGGATCATGAAGATAGTTCTTTATGTGATAGTTATATTGTTGAATTCATTCATGATGCTACTGAAATTTATTATGAAGGAGGAACATATTCTTGTAGGAATTGCAATAATATCAAGTTTCCTCTCTATGTGTTGAAAATCTTGAAGCTATGCTTGTTTTGCTTTCCTATGCTAGTTGATTCTTGTTCCCATAAGTTGTTTGATCACAAAATCCCGATGCATAGGAAGTGGGTTAGACTTAAATTTTCTAGTCTTATTCTTCTTGATTCTCTATTTATGTTTCAATTCTTATCTTTTATGTGAGCATCATTGAAATCGTCATGCCTAGCTAAAAGGCATTAAAGAAAAACGCTTGTTGGGAGACAACCCAATATTTACCCCTATTGTTTTTGTGTGTTCACATGATTACGTTACTGTAGTAATCATGTTTTATAGCTTTTGTTTAAATAAAGTGCCAAGTAGAACCTTTGGGAAGACTTGGGTGAAAGTTAATGTGATCTTGCTGTAAAAAACAAAAACTTTGCGCTCACGAGATTAGCTGCCATTTTTTACTGGAGAGTGCTTTTAGGTTGATTATTCTTGAATAAGATTAATAGACAAATGCCTCACATCCACCAATTTATTTGGGAATTTTTTGAGTTACAGAAGTATTCAAAAGTTACAGATTGCTACAGACTGTTCTGTTTTTGACAGATTATGTTTTTCGTGTGTTGTTTGCTTATTTTGATGAATTATGAGTAGTATCGAAGAGTATGAACCATAGAGAAGTTGGAATATAGTAGATATTACACCAATATTAATAAAGAATGAGTTCACAACAGTACCAAAAGTGTGGTGGTTTATTTTTCTTATACTAACGGAGCTTACGAGTTTTCTGTTGAGTTTTGTGTTGTGAAGTTTTCAAGTTTTGGGTAAAGATTCGATGGACTATAGAATAAGGAGTGGCGAGAGCCTAAGCTTGGGGATTCCCAAGGCACCCCAAGGTAATATTAAAGGACAACCAAGAGCCTAAGCTTGGGGATGCCCCGGGAAGGCATCCCCTCTTTTGTCTTCGTCTATCGGTAACCTTACTTGAGGCTATATTTTTATTCACCACATGATATGTATTTTGCTTGGAGCGTCATTTTATTTATTTTGTTTTGCTTGCTGTTTGAACAATATCCCAAGATCTTAAATTCTTAAATGTTATAGAGTCTTCACATAGTTACATAATTATTCAACTACTCATCGATCTTCACTTATATCTTTTGGAGTAGTTTGTCATTTGCTCTAGTGCTTCACGTATATCTTTTAGAGCACGGTGGTAGTTTTATTTTATAGAAATCATTGTCTCTCATGCTTCACTTATATTATTTTGAGAGTCTTAAACAGCATGGTAATTTGATTTGGCTATAAAATTAGTCCTAATATGATAGGCATCCAGGATGGGTATAATAAAAACTTTCATACAAAGTGCATTAAATACTATGAGAAGTTTAATGCTTGATGATTGTTTTGAGATATGAGTATGGTGATATTAGAGTCATGCTAGTTGTGAATATGAGAAATACTTGTGTTGAGGTTTGCAAGTCCCGTAGCATGCACGTATGGTAACCGTTGTGTGACAAATTTGAAGCATGAGGTATTTCTTTGATTGTCATCCTTTGTGTGGTGGTCGGGATCGCGCGATGGTTAACTCCTACCAACCCTTCCCCTAGGAGCATGCGTGTAGTACTTTGTTTTGATGACTTGTAGATTTTTGCAATAAGTATGTGAGTTCTTTATAACTAATGTTGAGTCCATGGATTATACGCACTCTCACCCTTCCGCCATTGCTAGCCTCTCTTGTACCGTGCAACTTTCATCAGTACCATACACCCACCATATATCTTCCTCAAAACAGCCACCATACCTACCTATTATGGCATTTCCATAGCCATTCCGAGATATTGCCATGCAACTTTCCACCATTCCGTTTATTATGACACGTTTCATTATTGCCATATTGCCTTGCATGATCGTGTAGTTGACGTCGTATTTGTGGCAAGGCCACCATGCATAATTTTTCATACATGTCACTCTTGATTCATTGCACAACCCGGTACACCGCCGGAGGCATCCACATAGAGTCATATTTTGTTCTAGTATCGAGTTGTAATCTTTGAGTTGTAAATAAATAGAAGTGTGATGATCATCATTATTAGAGCATTTTCCCGGAAAAAAAGGCCAAATAAAAAAAGGAGAAAGGCCAAATAAAAAAGGAAGGTCCAAAAATAAGAGAAAATAAAAAAAGGGGACAATGCTACTATCTTTTTTCCACACTTGTGCTTCAAAGTAGCACCATGATCTTCATGATAGAGAGTCTCTTGTTTTGTCACTTATATACTAGTGAGAATTTTCATTATAGAACTTGACTTGTATATTCCAACGATGGGCTTCCTCAAATGCCCTAGGTCTTCGTGAGAAAGCAAGTTGGATGCACACCCACTTAGTTTCTTTTGTTGAGCTTTCATACATTTATAGCTCTAGTGCATCCGTTGCATGGCAATACCTAATCACTCACATTGACATCTATTGATGGGCATCTCCATAGCCCATTAATACGCCTAGTTGATGTGAGACCATCTTCCTCATTTTTGTCTTCTCCACAACCACCACTCTATTCCACCTATAGTGCTATGTCCATGGCTCACGCTCATGTATTGCGTGAAAGTTGAAAAACACTACAAGAGATCGGGCCTACCATGACGAGCTCAAAAATGTCACGTAATAGCTAAAAATGTCACAAATACTCTTGTGTGACGTTTTTCGAGCGTCACCAGCATCGTCATAGAATCCCCGTCACACATTATTCATAGTGACGCGGCGCGCAAGAATACGTCACACAATATGGGACCTTCGGTGACGAAGCTGTCGTCACTAGATATTTGGTGGGCTAATGTGCACTGGATTTCCAAATGGGCCCAACCCAGTAGTAATTTTCATTTTCTAGTTTTGGATCTAATTTTTGGTGGGCCATTACCAATTTGCAACACAATAGTTACTGGTCGAGCCCATTCTTTTTTATGGATCATTTCCCGCTAGCCTTTTCAAGTATTATTTTATTTGTACTTTTTCCTTAAAGTTTAGTTTGCATGGTCAGAAAACGCATCGTGGGCTTGTCATCTTTTTAAGAACATCTTTCCATTGACCAATTTTCACATCATATTACAAGCCAAGTAGTTTCTATAAAACATGCATATTACACATCACACTTACATGCTCAATCCAAAATAACCCAAGCTACATAATCAATGAATACAACATCTTTTTTTTTGGAGGTCATCAATAGAAACTTTGTTGGTGTGACTCTTAGCTCCCACCTTCATCAAAACTGGAAATCTTTGTTGGATACCTCTTCTCGCAACTTCTTGAAGTCAACTAGAGTTGGTCAAATCCTCCTTTCTCCATATGAACTTCTTGAAAGATGACTTATGAATCAACCTATTAGAAGCAAAGGCATACATATAGCAATATGAATGAGTTACACAAAATGATCTACAATTGCAACAGAGAACAAAAAATGTCATTACTCGAAGCCCTAGGTTGGAATCTTAACAAAAAAAGACATGTTAGTACTTGTCCTATAAGTGATATGAAAAAAAAACATGGTGTATGTCCGAGCATAAAAGGTCATCTAAAATATTATATTGGAATAAACACCTATTAATACATCAGAAAGTAAGCGAACTATTAGAATTAAGAAGACACACGTAAATAAGATCTCGACTCAAAGTTTCAAATCCTGAGAGGAACAAATTAGCATTTGTAGTAGTTACTCCTTCACACATTAAAATGGTGCGCAAAACAAAATATTCAACAAAGCCTTGGAGGATGAAACATTCAAGCTGCCTAGAATAGTAAAGAAAGCATGAACAACTTTTATATAGCTTAGTTGTCCTTGGCACACATTTGATTCGAAGTGTGATCAATAAGACACTTCCATCCGAAAATAATTTACTAACAATTACGCTATGGACGTAGGCCGAACAAAAAGCTTGTTTAGGATTTGATCTTTAGTTGTAGTATTTGCTTGCTTGGACAGTAATTTGCCTTAGCCAGTATCACTTTTGATTACAACAAACAAGTTCAATGAATTGTTCTCCACTAGTAATTTTCCAAAATCATGTTGAATCGCTCAAAAAACTCCCACTGCGCTACAATAGCAATTCACTTGCAAATCTATTCGCACTCCCTCAAACAGAGTTGTCGTGAGTTCAGAACTACAAATTAACATAACAAAAAATGGGGGAGCATCAGCATAATGAAAATATTTTACTGCAGCTACTACTTAATTACTAACCCATTTCACATGTACGATCTTGGTTCTCATAATAATTTCTCTTAAACCCGAATCGGTACAATTTAGTTTACAAATTTCAACTTAAGTGACACGTAAAAACTAACTTCCATACTATGTCACCTAGCAAGTATTTTGGGAGTACTATACAAGCATCTCATAGTTGACCAATAAGAACTCACTAACAGGGAGGAACATAACAAAACTAATATCTGAACCAATCCCCGCACGTAAGCGATTCATCTAAACTGAGAGCAGAGAGTTGAGCATTGTACACATGTTAACCCAGGTTGGTGGTCGAGCTTGACAGACCTCTCGCGGAACTCAAGCGTGCTCCTTTGGTCTGTGCTCCATGTCAATCTGACGGAAAAAAAACCAAGAAGAGGAAAAACAGAGAGTCAACGAGATGTACTACAAGTGCGGAAGGTCGGACGACTACGGCCCGACTCATTAGTTAATCAAAAAATCAATCATACTCTGTGGCGGTAGTCCCTGACGGAGGCGAAGAGGCGGGTATCGTAAGCTAACCCAGGGTTCCGCACAAGGCAGCCATAGCTAGTACCACATGACTCATCCTCGCCATCATTTGCTCGGATGGAATTGAGAAGTGTATGGACGAGTGGCACCACACAGAGAATCCAGACCCTGCAATCACACGAGAGGGATCAGAGGATGCACGCACGCAGGCACTCACATTAAGAAAGCACGTCACGCACACAAGCTGGGCCGCCACCGCGTGACCAGAGTGGTCCGGCCTTGGTGCAGGCTTGGTCCGCCGCTGTGTGCCACGGAGGGCCCTGGCGCCACTAGCAGCTTCCGCACCAGGGCGCCCTCAAGGAATACTAAGGGAGAGGGAGGAGAGAGCAGCTACTCCTGCAGTCGTCGTCACGCTTGGTAGCATCCGATCTACCGCCGCCGCCACACGAGCGAAAGAAAACGAGATCGGATAGATAGGGTTCCCTCCGGGAAGAGAAGGTGGACGAGGGAAAAAAGGCTGCTTATATGCGTGGTTGAGCTGGCTTGAGCCCACGTAGAAAAAATTAAAGAAAGGGTGTTTGCTGGGCTTGACGGGCTATGGTCTATGCTGTGCCCGTCACATACGAACTTAAGAATCCCTCAAAAACATAGGAAGTTAAGAACAGCCAGAACCAAGATGTGACATGCTTTGCCTCTCCCGGTCGGGACAGACGAACAAATCGATCACATAGGCACCGGGGAATAAATAACTAACCTGCTTTTTTTAGGGGAAAATAACTAACTTGCTAACTAGTACTAGTATATGCGTGTATATATACAGTATAGTCCAGCACCATAATAAATATTTTTAACACAAATTACATTAGTATCTTTTTTTGCACAAAAGAATAAGTTTTTATCTGAACTCTAGCCTATTAGCAACGTCGTTAGTTGAGACCATAATGGTCCTGCGTTCAAACGCCATGTACCAATTTTTCCCCACTAACTTTTATTTCCATTTTTTTGTGATAGAACAAAATAACATCACCCCACGAAAATGCATGGATTCAATTTTTTTCTTTTTTGCCCGGACACTATCTATTTATATTAGATGGAACAAAATAAGTTCTCACCGGGCCATTACCTATCTATATTAAATGGAACTAAATTAATTACATAGCTCACTAGACTGTGAAAAAACTATGGTTGGTCCTTATGCCAACACTCGTAATATTTGGTGACTCTAGTATGCTCGTCATGGAAATTACTGAACCATCAAAGAAATTGGTAGGCAGGTGCGCTCACAGGCTAAAGCGATTCAGTGACGTCTATCGACACCGATTTGCGGTAATCAGTGACGCCGCCTACAAACAACATCACACATTAGGTATTTCTATGACGTTGTACATCTCTGTCACGAGGATTTTCGTCACAGTATCTCAGTTTTCTTGTAGTGAAAGTTTGAAAAAATTGAAGTATGAAACAATTGCTTGGCTGAAACCGGGGTTGTGCATGATTTGGGTATTTTGTGTGACGAAGATGGAGCATAGCCAAACTATATGATTTTGTAGGGATGAACTTTCTTTGGCCATGTTATTTTGAGAAGACATAATTGCTTTGTTAGTATGCTTGAAGTATTATTATTCTTATGTCAATATTAAACTTTTGTCTTGAATCTTTCGGATCTGAACATTCATGCCACAATAAAGAAAAGTACATTGAGAATTATGTTAGATAGCATTCCACATCAAAAATATTGTTTTTATCATTTACCTACTCGAGGACGAGCATGAATTAAGCTCGGGGATGCTTGATACGTCTCCAACGTATCTATAATTTTTTATCGATCCATGCTATAATATTATCTGTTTTGGATGTTTAGTGGGCTTTAATATGCACTTTTATATTATTTTAACCTACTGACCAAAGGCCCAATGCAAATTGCTGTTTTTGCCTATTTCACTGTTTCGCAGAAAAGGAATACCAAACGGAATCCAATTGACCTGAAATTGCACGGAGGTTGTTTTTGGACCAGAAGAAGCCCACAGAGTATTGGAGATGGACCAGAAGAGTCTTGAGGCCACCACGAGGGTGGGGGCGCGCCCTACCCCCTGGGCGCGCCCCCCTATCTCGTGGCCGCCTCAGGGACCCCCCTGACTTGTTCCCGACTCCAACACCTCTTATATATACCCAAACTTCCAGAAAATAACCTAGATCGGGAGTTCCGCCACCGCAAGCATCTCTAGCCATCGAAAACCAATCTAGACCCGTTCCGGCACCTTGCCAGAGGGGAGGGAATCCCTCTCCGATGGCCATCTTCATCATCACAGCGCTCACTACAAAAAAATACACTTCCGTGATGATACGTGTTTGTCATAGTAGGTCACGTTTTTTTCATGCATGTACATCCATGACAAATTTTATGATAGAATCAAGGTAGTCATACATGTGTTGTCGTAGAAGTGTTCCATGACATTACCAAAATTATCATCACGGAAGTGTCCACTTCCATGACGATAAATCGCGCGTCACAGAAGTGCTTTCGTCAAGGGTGACCGACACGTGGCATCCACCGTAACGGAACGTCGTTAAGCTATTGGGTCCGGTTTTGGATCCGATAACCCATTAACAGCCCCGACCAATGGGGATTTTCCAAGTGTAATCATCATTGGCTGGAGGAAACACGTGTCGGCTCACCGTTGGGACAGATGTCATCCACTCATTAGACCCGAAGCGCCTATGATACGTTGACACGTGGCACGGCCCAACAGAGACCCATTCCTAAGAAAAGGCCGACCCGTTTGATGTGGTAAAAAGGTGGCGGGCCGGCCCACGACAAGCCTGTTAACGGCATGTTCGCATATAGCCCATTTACAACCTGCTAACACAGGGCCCGGTTACGGCCTATCCGAATTAGGCCTAGTAGCGTCATCTGGGCCGTCCAATATAATTCCAGCCCGTTTTAACTTCCGCCACATGTATGGCCCATGACGTCTTTTCGCCCATATGAGGCCCTTAGTAACCCACGGCCCATTAACGGCCTGTGGTAAAACTAGCCCGTAATGAACAGTGTATCACTTTATACCCATTAACGGCCCATTATTCCGTTGGGACGTTTCCAGCCCATGTTATCTTTCAGCCTTCTCAGGGCCCATTTATTCTTGGGCTCATTTCCAGCATTCGTTTAATTTCGGCCCGTTACTGTCATTTTCTTCTTGTGGGCCAAATACAGCCCGTGGTTACAGTCGGCCCGTTTGTGGCCCGTTAATACGTTGGGCCATTTTCATAGCGTCATCAAATACGGCCTATTAACGACGGTTCATTATGGTCGGCCCATGAACGGACGATTTCAACTCTAGCCCATTTACGGCCATAATGTGATCTGTTATTGGGCCATGTTTGGCCAACCGATCATATGGCCCGTAGAAGGCCCATTAATGATATAGCCCGTAGAAGGCCCATTGTGTCTACGCCCCGTAGAAGGCCCATTGTTTCTACGGCCCTTAGAAGGCCCATTGTTTCTACGACCCGTAGGAGACATATGTTAACTATAGTAAATATGTAGCCCATTGTTAATGTGGCCTAGTTTTAAAAAATAGGTTATTCCGGCCACTAGCAAACCGTGGAAAAAGAACTGCTCTGACTAAGAAAACAAATAAACAAGACAAGGAAAATAAATAAGCAAGCAACTTACGCTAGGGTATCACAGCTATTACACATATTACATCCACTAGGCATCAAAGTTCGCCACAAGTGCAAATATAGGGAACAAAGCTGCATATAAACGCCGCAGCAAAACAAGTCCAGAACTGAAACCACTTCAGAATAGCTCAAGAAACAATATCCTGGGTACCCATAATGCTGGCAAGATGCTTAGCAAGCTTATTAACTTTCTCTTCTTTGGCGCTTAAATCCTCCATCACTTGTTGTTGCACCAGAAAGTATGCATCTGAATTCTGCAGGGACTTCCTCAGTCCTTCGGCTTCCTGTCGCATAACATCTGATCGATGTCTTTCAACTTGAAGTTGAGACTCGAGAAGCCGAATTGATTCAGGCAGCGAGTTCAAAGAGCTGGTGCCAGCAGTAGTAGCAAGTAACTCGAACACTACATCAAGAAACGACTTTTGGGTTGTCTCAGTGTCTTCAATATAGTTTTTATCAGCTTTCTTGGAGAACAACAGGGATGTCTCACTATCTTGAACCTGATATGCATTACTTCCTTTACCATTGCATAACGGGGTACTCTTCTCCAATATTTTATCCACGTTCTAAAGGAGAAACAAACAAACACATCACAGGTTTACAATGTAGTATATGAAACTCATTTTGGTAAACCAGTTCAGTAGTAAGGTGGACAGGATAACAGCATGAAACAAACATATATCTATGTAGTATGGTCACTGTATGGTCTATATCATTCTAGTTTATGTTGCCAAATCAAGATAGATACAGTTCGAATAATATCTATTTAAGACAAAGCAGCATAGATAGAATATAAGTGTGGGAAACTACACAGCAAGAACAACACTTGTAATGTGCATGGCATGAGAACATAACTGTTTATTCAATTGAAACTGAAATCAACATAGAGCAAGTTACAACAGCAAACACGTTAAAGAAACAGGTTTAAAACATACATGTTGCGCCATTGGAGTTTCAATTGCAACCTTCAAATTTGAAATTAGTTGGTATGAGTAAATACAGTGATGCAAGAGCAAAATAGTATGAACCATAGCTACGGAACCTGACCTAAGAACAATTCTTCTTATGCTTTAAGCGTTGACTTGGGGTTCGGAGTGGTGGTCCTCGTGCTTTGGGCACTGCAGTTGCCTTACTAACTGCTCGTGTTTGCATGCTCTGTGGTGGAGACGGTGCTGTGTCAACCGGAACTGGGTTACTATCTGCTGGGGTTGGGGTTAGAAGGGGTGTAGCTGGTTCTCTGTCCAACTGGGTAGGGCTACAATCTGCGTGAGTCTGGGTTATGTGTGGTGGGACTGGTTCTTGGGCAAGTACAACCATGATTCTATCTCCATCGACAGGTAGCACGATATTTTCTGAAGACCGTGTTTTTACTCCCACGGATACTGCCATCACCCCCTCCCTGAAATGGCTAATAAACAAGAAAAGTAATTGAATGTACTGACATTGTAAGATAGACAGGTGCAATGGATAGTAGGGAAGAAAACAGGGCATGAAATAATTCACATTTATGTTGTCTAACCAAACAGAATAGCAGGACATAATTTCAAATATATGATGGTTAATTAAACAGGATAGCATGACACAATTTCACATGTATGATGGCTAACTAAACAGGATAGAATGACATACTTCAAAATATGATGACTGTGTAAACAGGATGACATGATATAACTATACGATGTGTCTATTAAAGTGGTTGGCATGCTATAAATCACAAACATGCCTTCGATGGAAACATGAAGGCATGATAATTCATGGATAGAATGACATAATTCAAAATATGATGACTATGTGAACAGGATGAGATGATATAACTATATTATGTCTTTAGAAAATGGGTTGGCATGTCATAATTCAGATACATGTTGTCTATGTAAACATCATGGCATGATATAATTCAAATATATGATTTATATACTAACCAAGTGAGCAGAGGGCAATCGCATATATGATGTGTCAACTAAGGAGATGGCATTCCATATTGTGTATATATGTAAATACTAAGCATTGCAATACAACATATGCATGATATGAGTAATATAACCCTGCCAAGTTTGAGCATACACCTCAGGGGGATAATAGGACTGGTCATCTGCCTCTGAATCCTCCTCTGAAGAGCTATCTGTAACCAACAACATATCTGCTTCACCAGGTAGCATTGTCTGCTCTGTAGACCTTGTTTTCACCCAGATTTCTCCATCACCAATTCAAATGGCTGATGCACAGGAAGAGCAGTCGAATATACAAACATTGTCTACAAAAGCAATGAGAAATACAAAAAGGACGGCATGATATAATTCACATATATGACGCTTGGCTAAACAGCATGGCATTGCATAATTCACATATATAATGCCTTGCAACAAGATAGCATTGCATAATTCACATATATAATGTCTTGCAAAAAGATGGCATTGCATAATTCACATATATGGTAATTATACACTAAACAGGTGGCATTCACACAAATCATGTCTAAACAAAGCAAATGACATAGCAATGCAAGATACCATACGCACGATATGCGCAACATAACCCTGCTAAGTTAGAGCATCCACCTCGGGGGGGAATAGGACTGGCCATCTGTCTCTGAATCCTCCTCTGAGGAGCTATCTGTAACCAGCAAGACATGCGCTTCGTCAGATAGCATTGTCTGCTCTGAAGACCTTGTTTCCACTCCAGATTTTTTCATGACTGTGCTGAATGGCTGATGCACAGGAAGAGTAATTGAATGTACTAAAATTGTTGACAAATTTAACACGTAATAAAAAAATGATGTCATGATATAATTCACATATAAGATGACTGGCTAACCAGGGTGGCATTGCAAAATTCACATATATGATGCCTGGCTAAACAAGATGGCATTGCATGATTCACATATACGATAAAGAAACTAAACAGATGGCATTGACACAAAGCATGTCTAAACTAAGCAGATGACATCTTTAATGTATACAGTAAGAAATGCAAGGCACCATATGCATGATATTACCAACATTAGCATGCCAAGTTAGAGCGAAGACCTCATGGGGTAAATAGGAGTGGTATTCTGTTTCTGAATCCCCCTCAAAACATTTATCTTCCTCTTGATTACGATCCGAAATGGGTGGAGGGGGGGCTGCCTTTGCGCCCACCATGGAGCGACATCTGCATGGAATTTTATTGCCACGCAAGGCTCGTCTCTTTTGCTCTACATGTTCAATTCCATTGTGTACAATAACTGACATGCATAGGAATAAAACATAGTGATATTATGTAAGGAGCGCATGCACAAATCCAGAGTGTAGGTAGCAAACTATGGATAGACCCAAAACCAATGATAGCAGGCAGATAATAGCTTTATTTAAAAAATACAGATAATGGCTCCTTTAATGTTTGTTTGCACCCAACATGAAACTCATAGTAGACACCCGAGATTAACCATATAGTAGACAGATAGTACTGATTGCTGCCCCAATATGTACCCCACAACCATTTAAAAACTCAAGTTTTAGCATAAGTTTGGACCTGAGTCGGAGTCTAATAGGTGAACATGACGATAAAGTAGCATGTCATCATATTAAGCGATGCATAACATAAGCAGACACGGAAGAGTGCGACCTCTCTTGCGGACCCGTGTAGTCCTCAAGGTCATCTGCTCAGTTGATGATGGTAATGCAGTTGTCGTGGCTGCCGACGGCGGGGAAGAAGATCTGAGGCGGCGAAAGACAGTCTGGAGAGTGGATCCCTGCTGTGGTGAACCCTTCCGTCGTTGGAGCAGCTGAGCTGGGGTGGAACACAGCACCGCAGGATTAGGACAAACCACACAAGGTTTTCTTTGACACATATATGTAATAGAAGTAATTGTGTAAGGGCTTGTTTGAATTTGAGGATTCTAACAATGCAGGGATAGGAAATAGATAGGAATAGGATAATAATGCACGTGCAAAACAGAGAATTTAAAAACACAGGATTTCTGCCAATCTGGGTGTTTGGTTCACAAGAATTGGAAGATCACAGGATGCAAAGAAGCATGGTGAGATTAAGTCAAACCACAAGAAGTGTACAACCTCTTTGGCCAAGCCATGTTGATCTCAGCGTGATTGGGTTGGCCGGTGAGGATGCTCCGTCTGACTTGGCTGTCGGGGGAGGGGAAGAAGATCTTAGGCGTCTGGAGATGGAGCCTGCCGTGGTTTTGTCACGGCAGATGTCCTAGCAAAAGGACTTAGTCGTGAGGCCATCGCTATGGGTTAGCTTAAAGGGGTTAAAGCGGACAAGGACATAGGGATTTTATACTAGTTCGGCCCCTTCGATGAAGGTAAAAGCCTACGTCTAGTTTGGTGTGTATTGCTAGGGTTTCGATGACTAGGGAGCGAATCCGCTTTGCCTGTGTCTCGAGCTGTTGTTCTCTGCCTTGAACCCACAGGGTCGTCCCTTTATATAAGAGGTAACGCCCGGTCGGGTTTATAGAGTCCCGAGTCCGGTTCATAAATGTGTGCGCCTCGGTCTCTATTCTTTCTATCTTACATCTCAAGTTACATAGTATGGCGGTTTACAAACCATGGGCCCTAACACTTGGGCTCTACACCTCTTGGGCTAAAGTCTCTTACTTCATGTTCTGCCGGGCTTCAAAATAATCTTGATAACATAAACCGGCCCCTCCTGGGCTGTTTATACCTGATAGTAATATCCCTGACATTAGGCCCCAGGTTGATTTGAACCTGTTCATGTCAATCTTCAAAGTCTTGTACAAATTTCCCTTTCCGCGGCTTCGGCATGCTTTGTAAAGCGGCATGACATCATCTTCTCAAATCACTTTAAACCGCCGTGACTGTTGGGGAACGTAGTATTTTAAAATTTTCCTACGATCACGCAAGATCTATCTACCAGATGCATAGCAACGAGAGGGGAGAGTGTGTCTACGTACCCTCGTAGACCGGGAGCGGAAGCGTCAAGTGACGCGGTTGATGTTGTCGAACTTCTTCGCGATCCAACCGATCAAGCACTGAACGTACGGCACCTCCGCGTTCAGCACACGTTCAGCTTGATGACATCCCACGAGCTCTTGATCCAGTTGAGCTTCACGGGAGAGTTTCGTCAGCACGACGGCGTGGTGACGGATATGATGTGTTCACCGGCGCAGGGCTTCGCCTAAGCTCCGCGACGGTACGACCGAGGTGTGATTCTGTGGAGGGGGGCACTGCACACGGCTAAAACAATTCAACTTGTGTGTCTTTGGGTGCCCCCCTGCCCCCGTATATAAAGGAGCAGGGGAGGGAGGCCGGCCAACCTCTCCTGGTGCGGCTAGGGAGGGAGTCCTACTAGGAATAGGATTGCAATCCTATTCCTAGTAGGATTCACCGAAAGGAAGAAGGGGGAAAGGAATAGGAGAGGTGGCGCCCCCCCAATCCTAGTCCAACTAGGATTCCTAGGTGGGGGCGCCGGCCAGCCCTATGGGCTGCCTCTCTCTCACCCTTTAGGCCCACTATGGACCATCCCCTCTCGTAGGGGGTTCCGATAACCCCCTCCGGCATTCCCGATAAATCCGAAACTTTTCCGGTATACTTCCGGTGTCCGAATATAGCCGTCCAATATATCAATCTTTATGTCTCGGACATTCCGAGACTCCTCGTCATGTCCGTGATCTCATCCGGGACTCCGAACTACCTTCGGTACATCAATACTCAAAAACTCATAATACCGATCGTCATCAAACGTTAAGCGTGCGGACCCTACGGGTTCGAGAACTATGTAGACATGACCGAGACTCATCTCTGGTCAATAACCAATAGCGGAACCTGGATGTTCATATTGGCTCCTACATATACTACGAAGATCTTTTTTCGGTCAGAACCGCATAACAACATACGTTGTTCCTTTTGTCAAACGGTATGTTACTTGCCCGAGATTCGATCGTCGGTATCTCTATACCTAGTTCAATCTCGTTACCGGCAAGTCTCTTTACTCGTTCCGTAACACATCATCTCGTGACTAACTCATTAGTCTTTTGCTTGCAAGGCTTATTGTGATGTGTGTTACCGAGAGGGCCCAGAGATACCTCTCCGACACTCGAAGTGACAAATCCTAATCTTGATCTATGCCAACACCACGAATACTTTCGGAGACACCTGTAGAGCATCTTTATGATCACCCAGTTACGTTTTGACGTTTGATAGCACACAAGGTGTTCCTACGGTATTCGGGAGTTGCATAATCTCATAGTCATAGGAACATGTATAAGTCATGAAGAAAGCAATAGTAGTTAAACTAAACGATCATAGTGCTATGCTAACAGATGGGTCTTGTCCATCACATCATTCTCCTAATGATGTGATCCCGTTGATCAAATGACAACTCATGTCTATGGCTAGGAAACATAACCATCTTTGATCAATGAGCTAGTCTAGTAGAGGCATACTAGGGACATACTGTTTTGTCTATGTATCCACACATGTACTAAGTTTCCGGTTAATACAATTCTAGCATGAATAAAAGACATTTATCATGATATAAGGAAATACAAATAACATCTTTATTATTGCCTCTAGGGCATATTTCCTTCAGTCTCCCACTTGAACTAGAGTCAATAATCTAGATTACAAAGTGATGATCCTCACACCCATGGAGTCTTGGTGCTGATCATGTTTTGCCCGTGGAAGAGGCTTAGTCAACGGGTCTGCAACATTCAGATCCGTATGTATTTTGCAAATCTCTATGTCTCCCTCCTTGACTAGATCGCGGATGGAATTGAAGCGTCTTTTGATGTGCTTTGTTCTCTTGTGAAACCTGGACTACTTCGCCAAGGCTATGGCTCCAGTGTTGTCACAAAAGATTTTCATTGGACCCGATGCACTAGGTACTACACCTAGATCGGATATGAACTCCTTCATCCAGACTCCTTCATTTGCTGCTTCTGAAGCAGCTATGTATTCCGCTTCACACGTAGATCCCGCCACGACGCTCTGCTTGGAACTGCACCAGCTGACAGCTCCACCGTTCAATAAAAATACATATCCGGTTTGTGACTTTGAGTCATCCGGATCGGTGTCAAAGCTAGAATCGACGTAACCGTTTACGACGAGCTCTTTGTCACCTCCATAAACGAGAAACATATCCTTTGTTCTTTTCAGATACTTTAGGATGTTTTTGACCGCTGTCCAGTGATCCACTCCTGGATTACTTTGGTACCTCCCTGCTAGACTTATAGCAAGGCATACATCAGGTCTGGTACACAGCATTGCATACATGATAGATCCTATGGCTGAGGCATAGGGAATGACTTTCATTTTCTCTCTATCTTCTGCAGTGGTCGGGCATTGAGTCTTACTCAACTTCATAACTTGTAAAACAGGCAAGAACCCTTTCTTTGACTGATCCATTTTGAACCTTTTCAAAATCTTATCAAGGTATGTGCTTTGTGAAAGTCCAATTAAGCGTCTTGATCTATCTCTATAGATCTTGATGCCTAATATGTAAGCAGCTTCTCTGAGGTCTTTCATTGAAAAACTTTTATTCAAGTATCCTTTTATGCTATTCAGAAATTCTATATCATTTCCAATTAACAATATGTCATCTACATATAATATTAGAAATGCTACAGAGCTCCCACTCACTTTCTTGTAAATACAGGCTTCTCCAAAAGTCTGTATAAAACCATATGCTTTGATCACCTCATCAAAGCGTATATTCCAACTCCGAGATGCTTGCACCAGTCCATAGATGGATCGCTGGAGTTTGCATACTTTGTTAGCACCTTTTGGATCGACAAAACCTTCTGGTTGCATCATATACAACTCTTCTTTGAGATATCCATTTAGGAATGCAGTTTTGACATCCATTTGCCAGATTTCATAATCATAAAATGCGGCAATTGCTAACATGATTCAGACAGACTTAAGCATCGCTACAGGTGAGAAAGTCTCATCGTAGTCAACTCCTTGAACTTGTCGAAAACCTTTCGCAACAAGTCGAGCTTTGTAAACAGTAATATTACCGTCTGCGTCGGTCTTCCTCTTGAAGATCCATTTATTTTTGATGGCCTGCCGATCATCGGGCAAGTCAACCAAAGTCCACACTTTGTTCTCATACATGGATCCCATCTCAGATTTCATGGCTTCAAGCCATTTTGCGGAATCTGGGCTCATCATCGCTTCCTCATAGTTCGTAGGTTCATCATGGTCTAGTAACATGATTTCCAGAACTGGGTTGCCGTACCACTCTGGTGCGGAACGTACTCTGGTTGATCCACGACGTTCAGCATAAACTTGATCCGAAGTTTCATGATCATTATCATCAACTTCCTCACTAATTGGTGTAGGAATCACTGGAACAATTTCCTGTGATGTGCTACTTTCCAATATGGGAGAAGGTACAATTACCTCATCAAGTTCTACTTTCCTCCCACTCACTTCTTTAGAGAGAAACTCTTTTTCTAGAAAGGATCCGTTCTTAGCAACGAATATTTTGCCTTCGGATCTGTGATAGAAGGTGTACCCAACAGTCTCTTTTGGGTATCCTATGAAGACACATTTTTCCGACTTGGGATCGAGCTTATCAGGTTGAAGTGTTTTCACATAAGCATCGCAGCCCCAAATTTTAAGAAACGACAACTTTGGTTTCTTGCCAAACCATAGTTCATAAGGCGTCGTATCAACGGATTTAGATGGTGCCCTATTTAACGTGAATGCAGCTGTCTCTAAAGCATAACCCCAAAACGATAGTGGTAAATCGGTAAGAGACATCATAGATCGCACCATATCCAATAAAGTACGGTTACGACGTTCGGACACACCATTACGTTGTGGTGTTCCAGGTGGCGTGAGTTGTGAAACTATTCCACATTGTTTCAAATGAAGACCAAACTCGTAACTCAAATATTCTCCTCCACGATCAGATCGTAGGAACTTTATTTTCTTGTTACGATGATTCTTTACTTCACTCTGAAATTCTTTGAACTTTTCAAATGTTTCAGACTTGTGTTTCATTAAGTAGATATACCCATATCTGCTTAAATCATCAGTGAAGGTCAGAAAATAACGATACCCACCGCGAGCATCAACACTCATTGGTCCACATACATCAGTATGTATGATTTCCAACAAATCTGTTGCTCGCTCCATAGTTCCGGAGAACGGAGTTTTAGTCATCTTGCCCATGAGGCATGGTTCGCAAGCACCAAGTGATTCATAATCAAGTGATTCAAAAAGTCCATCTTTATGGAGTTTCTTCATGCGTTTTACACCAATATGACCTAAACGGCAGTGCCACAAATAAGTTGCACTTTCATTATTAACCTTGCATCTTTTGGTTTCAATATTATGAATATGTGTATCACTACAATCGAGATCCAGTAAGAATAGACCACTCTTTAAGGGTGCATGACCATAAAAGATATTATTCATCAAAATGGAACAACCATTATTCTCTGATTTAAATGAATAACCGTCTCGCAATAAACAAGATCCAGATATAATGTTCATGCTCAACGCTGGCACCAAATAACAATTATTTAGGTCTAAAACTAATCCCGAAGGTAGATGTAGAGGTAGCGTGCCGACGGTGATCACATCGACTTTGGAACCGTTTCCCACGCGCATCGTCACCTCGTCCTTAGCTAATCTTCGTTTAATCCGTAGTCCCTGTTTCGAGTTACAAATATTAGCAACCGAACCGGTATCAAATACCCAGGTACTACTACGAGCATTAGTAAGGTACACATCAATAACATGTATATCACATATACCTTTGTTCATCTTGCCATCCTTCTTATCCGCCAAATACTTAGGGCAGTTCCGCTTCCAGTGTCCAGTTCCCTTGCAGTAGAAGCACTCAGTTTCAGGCTTGGCTCCAGATTTGGGTTTCTTCGTTGAAGTAGCAACTGATTTGCTATTCTTTTTGAAGTTCCCTTTCTTTCCCTTGCCCTTTTTCTTGAAACTAGTGGTCTTGTTAACCATCAACACTTGATGCTCCTTTTTGATTTCTACCTCCGCAGCTTTGAGCATAGCGAAGAGCTCGGGAATTGTCTTTTGCATCCCTTGCATGTTATAGTTCATCACGAAGCCTTTATAGCTTGGTGGCAGTGATTGAAGAACTCTATCAATAACACTATCCTCGTCAACATTGCAACCAAGTTGAGTCATATGATTGTAGTACCCAGACATTCTGAGCAAGTGTTCACTGATAGAACTATTCTCCTCCATTTTGCAGCTGTAGAACTTATTGGAAATCTCATATTTCTCAATTCGGGCATTTTCTTGAAATATTAACTTCAACTCCTGGAACATCTCATATGCTCCATGACGTTCAAAACATCGTTGAAGTCCCGGTTCTAAGCCGTAAAGCATGGCACACTGAACTATCGTGTAGTCATCAGACCGCGACTGCCAGACGTTCAAAGCGTCTGCATCAGCGGAAGGGGGCTTGTCACCTAGCGGTGCTTCAAGGACATAATTCTTCTGTGCAGCAATGAGGATAATCCTCAGGTTACGGACCCAGTCCGTGTAATTGCTACCATCATCTTTCAACTTAGCTTTCTCTAGGAATGCATTAAAATTCAAAGGAACGGTAGCACGGGCCATTGATCTACAACGACATAGATATGCAAAACTATCAGGACTAAGTTCATGATAAATTAAAGTTCAATTTAATCATATTAATTTAAAGAACTCCCACTTAGATAGACATCCCTCTGGTCATCTAAATGATCACGTGATCCAAATCAACTAAACCATGTCCGATCATCACGTGAGATGGAGTAGTTTTCAATGGTGAACATCTTATGTTGATCATATCTACTATATGATTCACGCTCGACCTTTCGGTCTCCAGTGTTTCCGAGGCCATATCTGTATATGCTAGGCTCGTCAAGTTTAACCCGAGTATTCTGCGTGTGCAAAACTGGCTTACACCCGTTGTATTTGAACGTAGAGCTTATCACACCCGATCATCACGTGGTGTCTCGGCACGACGAACTTTCGCAACGGTGCATACTCAGGGAGAACACTTATACCTTGAAATTTAGTAAGGGATCATCTTATAATGCTACCGTCGTTCTAAGCAAAATAAGAAGCATAATAAGATAAACATCACATGCAATCAAAATATGTGACATGATATGGCCATCATCATCTTGTGCTTTTGATCTCCATCTTCAAAGCACCGTCATGATCACCTTCGTCACCGGCTTGACACCTTGATCTTCATCGTAGCATCCTTGTCGTCTCGCCAACTATTGCTTCCACGACTATCGCTACCGCTTAGTGATAAAGTAAAGCAATTACATGGCGATTGCATTTCATACAATAAAGCGACAACCATATGGCTCCTGCCAGTTGCCGATAACTTTACAAAACATGATCATCTCATACAAAACCGTATAACTCATCATGTCTTGACCATATCACATCACAACATGCCCTGCAAAAACAAGTTAGACGTCCTCTACTTTGTTTGTTGCAAGTTTTACGTGGCTGCTACGGGCTTTAGCAAGAACCGTTCTTACCTACGCATACAAAACCACAACGATGTTTCGTCAAGTATGTGCTGTTTTAACCTTCACAAGGACCGGGCGTAGCCACACTTGATTCAGCTAAAGTGAGAGAGACAGACACCCACCAGTCACCTTTAAGCAACGAGTACTCGTAACGGTGAAACCAGTCTCGCGTAAGCGTACGCGTAATGTCGGTCCGGGCCGCTTCATCTCACAATACCGCCGAAGCAAAGTATGACATGCTGGTAAGCAGTATGACTAGTATCGTCCACAATCTCATTGTGTTCTACTCGTGCATATCATCTACGCATAGACCTGGCTCATGATGCCACTGTTGGGGAACGTAGTATTTTAAAATTTTCCTACGATCACGCAAGATCTATCTACCAGATGCATAGCAACGAGAGGGGAGAGTGTGTCTACGTACCCTCGTAGACCGGGAGCGGAAGCGTCAAGTGACGCGGTTGATGTTGTCGAACTTCTTCGCGATCCAACCGATCAAGCACCGAACGTACGGCACCTCCGCGTTCAGCACACGTTCAGCTTGATGACGTCCCACGAGCTCTTGATCCAGTTGAGCTTCACGGGAGAGTTTCGTCAGCACGACGGCATGGTGACGGATATGATGTGTTCACCGGCGCAGGGCTTCGCCTAAGCTCCGCGACGGTACGACCGAGGTGTGATTCTGTGGAGGGGGGCACTGCACACGGCTAAAACAATTCAACTTGTGTGTCTTTGGGTGCCCCCCTGCCCCCGTATATAAAGGAGCAGGGGAGGGAGGCCGGCCAACCTCTCCTGGTGCGGCTAGGGAGGGAGTCCTACTAGGAATAGGATTGCAATCCTATTCCTAGTAGGATTCACCGAAAGGAAGAAGGGGGAAAGGAATAGGAGAGGTGGCGCCCCCCCAATCCTAGTCCAACTAGGATTCCTAGGTGGGGGCGCCGGCCAGCCCTATGGGCTGCCTCTCTCTCACCCTTTAGGCCCACTATGGACCATCCCCTCTCGTAGGGGGTTCCGGTAACCCCCTCCGGCATTCCCGATAAATCCGAAACTTTTCCGGTATACTTCCGGTGTCCGAATATAGCCGTCCAATATATCAATCTTTATGTCTCGGACATTCCGAGACTCCTCGTCATGTCCGTGATCTCATTCGGGACTCCGAACTACCTTCGGTACATCAATACTCAAAAACTCATAATACCGATCATCATCAAACGTTAAGCGTGCGGACCCTACGGGTTCGAGAACTATGTAGACATGACCGAGACTCATCTCTGGTCAATAACCAATAGCGAAACCTGGATGTTCATATTGGCTCCTACATATTCTATGAAGATCTTTTTTCGGTCAGAACCGCATAACAACATACGTTGTTCCTTTTGTCAAACGGTATGTTACTTGCCCGAGATTCGATCGTCGGTATCTCTATACCTAGTTCAATCTCGTTACCGGCAAGTCTCTTTACTCGTTCCGTAACACATCATCTCGTGACTAACTCATTAGTCTTTTGCTTGCAAGGCTTATTGTGATGTGTGTTACCGAGAGGGCCCAGAGATACCTCTCCGACACTCGGAGTGACAAATCCTAATCTTGATCTATGCCAACACCACGAATACTTTCGGAGACACCTGTAGAGCATCTTTATGATCACAAAGTTACGTTGTGACGTTTGATAGCACACAAGGTGTTCCTACGGTATTCGGGAGTTGCATAATCTCATAGTCATAGGAACATGTATAAGTCATGAAGAAAGCAATAGCAGTTAAACTAAACGATCATAGTGCTATGCTAACGGATGGGTCTTGTCCATCACATCATTCTCCTAATGATGTGATCCCGTTGATCAAATGACAACTCATGTCTATGGCTAGGAAACATAACCATCTTTGATCAATGAGCTAGTCTAGTAGAGGCATACTAGGGACATACTGTTTTGTCTATGTATCCACACATGTACTAAGTTTCCGGTTAATAAAATTCTAGCATGAATAAAAGACATTTATCATGATATAAGGAAATACAAATAACATCTTTATTATTGCCTCTAGGGCATATTTCCTTCAGTGACGCCATATGCGCATTTAATACTTTTACCTGTTTTTTACCTTTTATTCATTAAAGCTCCAAAGATCGAGGCAAGAATATCATCCATATCCGCCTTTTGGGCTCCTCGATTCTCGCGCCTGCCGTTTTATCCCTTCGGCTTATAAATAGGGCAGAGGGGCATCTCCTTTCCCCCCTTGCTTCTTCTTCTTCCTCTGTCCACTTGCGCTCGAGCTCCGCCGCCGTCCGTCGAACTCTGCGTCTTCGTCGAGCCCGGCCGCTGCATCAACTTGAACGTTTCCAGAGATTCGCCAGAGCTTCTCCGCAGCCGTCGCCTCAGGTACATTCTCCTCTTCCCTTTTCATAGATCTCAGTTCTAGGGTTTCCTCATGCGAGTTCGTGGATAGGTCCTTGTTCTTCGCAGTTCTTCGCCATAGCCAGTAGTTCGTCGTAGATCCCAAACTTTTAGCTAATAACCGTAGGAATGACTCCGCTCCCTCATTGTAGCTTTATCTCTCCCAATACGATTAGTTAGACTGAATCTGTTTAGAACCTTCATCGCGTCCGCTGTTTATAACTTGAATTATTTCTGATTTCTCCACATGTTGTAGATCCGTATTTCACTGCTGTTTGTGTGAAAGTTGTTTCCTCAAAACTTCAGATATGCGTCCTGTTTGCCTGTGTTGGCGGTTTAACTTTTTTCAAACTTCATAATCCGGTAGATATCATTGTTGTAGATGTTCCGGATATTTAACCCGGTAGATACCATTAGGCCCCTGCTTAAACCGCCGTTTAGACCAGTACCTTCATAGAGCATGCCGGTTTAAATCTGCGTAGATCACAAACCAGCTCTTCATTGTTTTTTTAGCCTTTCCCTTCCGAAAAGATGACTACTCAAGCCAAACAGTTTGTTTCCTGCAACTGGGTCCCATCCCGGATCACCGAGGATGATTTAGAGAAAATGGCCTCAATTGGCGCTTTAGGCCCAAAGGATGTCCTTCACTGGAGGGCTCCCGGATCAGAATGTCCTCCAGAGCCCAAGGAAGGAGAAATCGTCGTCTTCTTCGATCACTTGGCTCGTGGATTCAACCCTCCTGGGTCAAAGTTTTTCCGCGATGTGTTAGCAAACTTTCAGCTTCATTCACAAGACATTGGTCCCAACTCTGTATCAAACATTTGCAACTTCCAAGTCTTTTGTGAAGCTTATCTGCAAGAGGATCCAACAGTGGAACTATTCCGGGACTTCTTTCACTTAAACCATCGTACTGAATTTCATGATGGCCCAAACACTAAACTTGGCGGAATGTCTATTCAGAAGAGGAAGGATGTTAGTTTTCCTCACGCCACTCTCCATAGCCATCCAAAGGACTGGAATCAGACTTGGTTCTACTATGTAGACACTTGGTTCTACGTTGAGATTCCGCATGATGATCCTCCTCCTATGGACCAAGAAACCCTTGTTGATCATGGGAACGATCCCATGGAGCGTGATCTTGAACCAGCCAGCCCTGCCCGGGCTAGCCCTGCTCCTACTAATCCCCCTGAGCCAACGGCCGCTTCACCTGGTGACGTTGAAATCACTAGGACTGGTTTTACCACCCCAGGGGAGCCTGTCGCTTTGGCCAAACACACTGCCAAGGAAAAATTTCTCAACAAGGACAAGGGCAAGTGGAATACTGACTTGTCCAGCTATGCTTAGCTCAGTGCTCAGGAGCTTCATTCCGGATACTTAAACCGGCTACATACCAGTCGCGATTATGAAGTTGGATTAGTAAACTTAAGGAAGGAACGTTATGAGGTAACTTCTTTTCCTTTGTCTTTGTCCTCTATCTCTGCTTGTGCCTTGTAATTGTACCTTTACTCCATCGTAGCCCCCAAGTGTCGGTTTAGCCTTCTAGGGTGAACCGGGACATCAGTAGATCTAGTAGATAGTTTTGACTTGCACGTGTAGCCCCCAAGGGCCGGTTTACTTCCTTGAGGATGAACCGGGACTTCTCCTGTTTCTAGAACAATGTCACATTATCCCCCAAGTGCCAAGTATATAACTTGTTTATGTGCTTGGGACTTTTCTGAAAAAATTGCTTGTTTTCACTGCAAATATACATTAGCCCCCAAGTGTCAAGTATATAACTTGTTTATGTGCTTGGGACTTGTCTGAAAAAATTGCTTGTTTTCACTGCAAATATACATTAGCCCCCAAGTGTCAAGTGCATAACTTGTTATGTGTTTGGGACTTTGATTGAATTGCTCCACGAATATCTGATACACTTTCCTTTTTGGCAGACTAACTTGAACCGGAGGGCCTCTGAAATAACCGAGCTCCGGGATAACTTAAAATTCCAAGAGACTCCTACTGTTAAAGTCAAGGATGAGCTTATACTTGCTTTAGCCAATATGGAGAAGATAAAAATGGACTTTGAAACGGAGCGGTCAGCTTGGGAGGTTGAAAAGGCTACTCTGGAGAAGAGAGCCAGTGATGCAGAGGCTGCTCTTAATCGGGCGACAGATGCGCTGTCCGGATTGAGGCAGCAAATAAATGACATGACGTCTGCCATCATTGGTAAGTACTCTTAACATAACCTTGTCCTTGCAATCTTGTATTGTTCCGTTTTAACTCATGATTGTAACGCAGGGAGGCGCGTCACTCATCTTGGCGATGATGTGCGAAAGAAATTGAAAGTTGTGTACACTCTGGTGAAGCAGCTTTATTTCGACGCTCAGAGGGCCATCGGCGCTATCTCGCACAACAAACCGGCTCCTACCACCATCCAAGGTACCTTGGAAAAGCTATCTATTCTGCCTTCCCGCCTTGTCGAAGTGAAGAAGTCATCCGCAAGAGCCGGCGCTCTGATGGCTTTAGCCCGAGCGAAGGCTTGGGTTCCTGACTTTGATCCGGCGGAGGCAATGAACGGCTATCCAAGCATGAAGGAAGACGGAACAGCCTTTTCCAGTGATGATCTTCGCGCCTTAACCAAGGATATGCGGCCTCTTGCTAGCAAACTTGCTGATGAAGCCGATCTATCAAGATATCATCCAGGCTATGATGCGGAGAACGTGCGGGTGGAGCGTCCGTCTTATGATATTGAAAACCTTATTCCGCCCGTTCGTAAGCACACCTTTGCTCCTGACATTGATCCGTCAGATCTCATAACTGACGAAGTTTATTTCCGAGCTCTGGCCAAGATTAACTGGACCACCACTGACTTCCAGCAGCTGGAAGAAACCGCCGAAGACCCGGAGCAAGCTGACCCTCAGTCTTCACGGCGAGCTGATGCAGAATCTTAAACCAGCACCGGTTTAACTTTATGTCTCAGTACTTTGAGAAAAAATTGATATTCTTTTGGGCCTTCCAGCGCCTTTTAATAGGATAGCTAAGATACTCTGCGTTCGTCCCATACTTATATTTTGTGAGATTGCTTTGATTGGCAACTTCTTAAATATATCCTGCTTTTCATGCTTTTGACGGTTTATTCTACCTGTTTCTGCATAAAACAATTTTCAAAGTGTCCTGGCGGTTTATCGCCGGACGGGTCATAATACCCAAGCACATGATCTAAGTTGATAACATGAACTGTGTATAAAGTATAAGTATGCATCATACCTGTGATTAAGTGTATCACAATAAACCTTAATCCGGCAGGAAGACATAATGATTCAAGATGTAAGTGCTGATGACTCCCTTGATTATTTTGTCGGTTCAGCATGAAAACCGAACCGGGTTATGATGAACTCCGGTTTAGCTGTAATTAGTACTGGTGTTTATAACCCAGACTATAATTCTGTAAACACAGATGTAGTGGCAACGTATAGTCGTCCACTTCCTGAATCGATGGACTTGGTTGAAAAACCAATGACCTTGAGGATAAAGATTTGATAAAACATAAAAAATAAAAATAAAGTTTTTGGGAAAATAAGACCATGTAGTCGAGGCTTTTTACGAGCTGCCAGGCTCCAAATTTGAGGCTTTTTATGAGCTGCCAGGCTACTGTCATTAACCATTTTGCAAAGCATGTTAAGATGGTCCTCAATCCTTAACCAAATCATCAATGTCAAATGCTACCAAGTTCAAAAAATCTTGTAAAGATTTGACTTGTGTAATCACTTGATAATCGTCAATTTAACGTTACCAAGTCCAGGGTCTGTATAGATTGACTTGTGTGTACGTTCGACGGGTCGTACCAGGTTTACCTGGACGGAGTGACTTACTTGATGCAAGAAGGTTAATCCGGGGTTTTAGGTGTATACACCAAGCTTCCAAGCCGTGTTTACTACAAGGTTTGTCAACTCGCTGATGTCTTGCATCAGGAGCCCCCAGGTAGCATTTGAGCATTGCTCTTCGGGGCCTATGTTTGAGTTGTGCTAGGCATCAAACTCTCTTTTGCCCCTCATCGTCATGTGGAAATTGCCGAAGCAACCAGAGCTATGCTCTTATGATGGCCTTGATGTGGTCGCCGGTTTAAGAGGCCATAGGAACTCCCTTGCCCACAGAAGCCCCATATGTGATAATCTTATGAAAAAGGTGGCTGATACCCCGTTTTATCGGGGGCGTCAGTTTATTATATTAATCATAATATATACATTGTAAAGATATGTACATAAAGCGGAGCCTATGGCTCAGGCATAGTAAGGTCGAAGAAGAGCGATGGTCCACGGCCGTCTGGTCTCCTCCTCCGCCGTACGTGAGTCCTTATGTTCTCGAACGTCGACGAGGTAGTATGATCTGTTGTGCAGGTTCTTGCTGACCACAAAGGGTCCTTCCCAAGGTGGGGATAGCTTGTGCATGTCTGTCTGGTCTTGGATGAGCCGGAGCACCAGATCTCCTTCTTGAAATGTCCTGGTTTTAACCCGGCGACTGTGGTACCGGTGCAGATCTTACTGATAAATCGCCGATCGAGCTGCTGTCGTGTCCCTTTCTTTGTCCAGCCGGTCCAACGCATCTTGCCTTGCTTTTTCATTATCCGCTTCAACATAAGCCGCCACCTGCGGCGAGTCATGACGGATATCACTAGGGAGGACCGCTTCAGCTCCATATACCATGAAGAAAGGCGTGTACCCTATGGATCTGTTAGGAGTAGTGTTGATGCTCCATAGTACAGAAGGTAACTCTTCCACCCAACAACCCGGTGTCCTCTGCAAAGGAACCATAAGCCGGGGTTTGATGCCTCTCAAGATCTCTTGGTTGGCTCTCTCCGCTTGGCCATTAGACTGAGGGTGGGCTACTGATGATACATCAAGGTGGATGTGCTCTCGTTGACAGAACTCCTCCATAGCCCCCTTGGATAGATTGGTACCATTATCAGTTATAATGCTGTGTGGAAAGCCAAACCAGAAAATCACCTTTTTGATGAACTGAACCATCGTTGCTGCATCACACTTACTGACTAGTTCTGCTTCAACCCATTTGGTAAATTTGTCCACTACCACTAATAGGTGGGCCTTCTTGTCTTGGGATCTCTTGAAGGGTCCAACCATATCAAGCCCCCAAGTCGCAAATGGCCAAGTGATTGGAATCATCCTTAATTCCTGCGTCGGTATATGAGCACGCCGTGAGAACTTTTGGCAAGCATCACATTTCCTGACCAAGTCCTCTGCGTCGGCATGAGCCGTCAGCTAGATGAACCCATGACGAAAAGCTTTAGCTACCAAAGACTTTGAACCGGTATGATGACCGCAATCTCCTTCATGGATCTCTTTAAGAATGTCACAGCCCTCCTTTGGTGACACACATCGCTGAAACGCCCCAGAGACGCTGCGATGATGAAGTTCTCCATTGACAATAGTCATTGACTTGGATCGCCGGATTATCTGTCTAGCCAAGACCTCGTCCTCTGGTAACTCACCTCGGTTCATGTACGCCAGGTAGGGGAGTGTCCAATCTGAAATAACATGAAGCGCCGCGACCAACTATGCCTCCGGATCAGGAACAGCCAAGTCCTCTTCTGAAGGTAATTGCACCGACAGATTGTGTAATACATCCAAGAAGGTATTGGGTGGAACCGGTTTACGCTGAGAACCCAGCCGGCTTAACGCGTCAGCCGCTTCATTCTTTCGCCGGTCTATGTGATCCACCTGATAACCCTTGAAGTGTCCAGCAACAACGTCTACCTCTCGTCGATATGCCGCCATGAGTGGATCCTTGGAATCCCACTTGCCAGATACTTGTTGTGCCACCAGGTCTGAATCGCCAAAGCATTTAACCCGGATTAAGTTCATCTCCTTGGCCATCCGCAGACCATGGAGGAGAGCTTCATACTCAGCTGCATTGTTAGTACAAGGGAACATTAAACAGAGGACATAACAGAACTTATCACCTCGCGGGGAAGTTAACACGACTCCAGCCCCCGAGCCCTCCAATTGCCTGGACCCATCAAAGTGAATAGTCCAATATGTGTGATCCGGCTTTTCCTCAGGTGCTTGCAGCTCTGTCCAATCGTTGATGAAATCCAGCAATGCTTGGGACTTTATCGTGGTGCGGGGCACATACTTCAATCCGTGCGGGCTAAGCTCAATGGCCCACTTTGCAACCCGACCAGTAGCCTCTCTGTTCTGGATTATATCCCCCAATGGAGCTGAACTGACAACAGTGATTGGATGGCCTTGAAAATAGTGCTTTAGCTTCCGGTTTGCCATGAATACTCAATATACCAATTTCTGCCAATGAGGGTATCTCTATTTTGATTCAATGAGCACCTCACTGATGTAATAAACCGGTCGTTGAACTGGATATTCTTCGCCTGCCTCTTTGCGCTCTACCACAATGGCAACGCTTACCGCACGGGCATTAGCAGCCACGTACAACAACAGCGCCTCATTATCAACTGGGGCAGCAAGGACTGGTGGCTCTGCTAATTGCTTTTTCAAATCCTCAAACGCAGCATCAGCAGCATCACTCCAGATAAAGCGATCTGTCTTTTTCATCATCTGATAAAGCAGGATAGCCTTCTCCCCCAAACGGCTGATAAACCAGCTAAGCGCCGCAATACGGCCCGCCACACGTTGAACATCATTGATGCATGTCGGTTTAGCCAAGGATGTAATCGCTTTGATCTTCTCCGGATTAGCTTCGATTCCCCTGTTTGATACTAAAAACCCCAGTAGCTTGCCTGCCGGAACACCGAAAACGCACTTCTCCGGATTAAGCATCATTTTAGAAACCTAGATATTGTCGAAGTTTCTTGCAAATCTATGATCAACGTCTCCTCCTTCCTGGATTTCACCACAATGTCATCCACATATGCATGGACATTCCGCCCAATTTGTCCATGAAGGCAATTCTGCACACAACGCTGATAGGTTGCCTGGGCACTCTTAAGCCCGAATGGCATAGACACATAGAAGAAAGCTCCAAAGGGAGTTATAAAGGACGTCGTCTCCTGGTCCTTAACTGCCATCTTGATCTGATGATAACCTGAATATGCATCCAAAAAACTTAGTCGCTCACAACTTGCCGTAGCATCAATGATCTGATCAATACGGGGGATGGCAAAGGGATCAGCTGGGCAAGCTTTGTTCAGATCTGTGTAATCAACACACATTCACCAAGTGCCATTTTTCTTAAGTACCAGCACCGGATTAGCCAACCACTCTGGATGAAAAACTTCAACTATAAACCCTATCGCCAAGAGCCTAGCCACTTCTTCTCCAATAGCCTTGCGCCTTTCTTCATTGAAGCGGCGCAGAAATTGCTTAATCAGTTTAAACTTAGGATCAATGTTAAGATTGTGCTCGGCGAGCTCCCTCAGTACACCTGGCAGGTAAGAAGGTTTCCATGCAAAGATGTCCCGATTCTCACGGATAAACTCGATGAGCGCGCTTTCCTATTTCGGATCTAGGTTAGCACTGGTAGTAAATTGCTTGGATGAATCGCCAGGAACGAAGTCAACCTGTTTGGTCTCTTCAGCTGATTTGAACTTCAAAGCCGGATCATGCTCTGTGGTTGGTTTCTTCAGCGGAGACATATCTGTCAGATCAACATTGTCTTTATAAAACTTCAGCTCCTCAGTTGCACAAACCGCTTCAGCATAAGCTGCATCACCTTCCTCGCACTCCAATGCAATCTTGCGACTCCCATGGACCGTAATGGTGCCCTTGTGGCCCGGATGTTGAGCTGCAGATAAACATAACACGGCCTAGCCATGAACTTGGCATAAACCGGCCGCCCGAACAGGGCGTGATACAGGCTTTTGATATTTACCACTTCAAAGGTTAAGGTCTCTGACCTGGAATCATGCTCATCTCCAAAGGTGACCTCCAGATCTATTTTGCCAACTGGGTATGCCGATTTACCAGGCACCACCCCATGAAAAACCGTGTTGGACTGCCGAAGCTTCTTATTCGTCAACCCCAGGCGCCGGAAAGTCTCATAGTATAAGATGTTGATGATGCTGCCTTCGTCCATGAGCACCTTGGTAAACTTGTAGCCACCCACCTGAGGTGCCACAACTAGAGCTAGTTGACCCGGATTATCAACACGGGGCGGATGATCCTCTCTACTCCACACAATGGGCTGCTCCGACCAACGCAAGTAACGTGGCACTGCCGGTTCAACAGAATGTATTGCCCTCTTTAGAACTTTCTGGTCACGCTTACACAAGCTCGTGGTAAAGACATGATACTGCCCACTGCTCAGCTCCTTCGGATTATTCTGATATCCGGATTGCTGCTGCTGTTGACGCTGTTGATTTCCCTGATTGTTATAACCGCCCTCACCATGCTGCTGGTTATGCTGATTGTGCCCATTGTGATTGTCGTTATTGCCTTGGTACCCTGAACCGGATCCACCACCTTGATAACCCGGCCCTTGAAAACCGAGGCCTGACCCGCCAGATGGTCTGTGATCGTACCGAGACCGGTTCATGAATTCCTGCATAATAAAATAGTCTTTCCAGAGATGTGTAGCTAGCTTTTCTGGTGTACCGTGCTTCGGGCAAGGTACGTTCAACTGGCGTTCCAGATTAATAGGTGGCCTCCCATTCCGTGGGGGCGGTCTACCCTTGCGGCGCTGCCCGTCCTCCTGAGCATTGGTGTTGGCCACAAAATCCAAACTACCATCCGCTTTACGCTTACCATTGTATCCTTGATTTGCCGGGTTAGGCTGCGGCGCCTTACCATTCTTGTTTACCTTCCCCGACTTGTCACCGTCGGCGTCCGGATATTTGGTATTATCAGAGTTCGCATACTTCACTAAAGCGCCCATGAGAGTCCCCATGTCATCACAATTACGCTTAAGCCGTCCCAGCTTCAATTTCAAAGGTTCAAACCGGCAATTACCTTCCAAGTTTACAACTGTCGTGCTTGGGTTGATGATATTGGAAGAATGCAGGATTTCTGACACTCGACGCACCCAGCTCCTTGTAGACTCATGCTCTCCTTGAATGCAGGCAGCTAGATCAACAACAGACATTGGCTGCTTGCACGTATCTTTGAAGTTATTGATAAACCGGCGGCGTAACTCGGCCCATGATCCGACGGAATTGGGTGGTAAGCCCTTCAGCCAAGTGCGAGATGTGCCTTCTAGCATCATTGTGACATACTTAGCGCACGTTGCATCATCCACATCTAGCATCTCCATTGCCATCTCATAACTCTCAACCCATGCCTCTGGGGACAGATCCGCCATGTAATTGGGCACCTTGCGCGGTCCTTTGAAATATTTGGGTAGTTTCACATTCCGCAAAGCAGGGGTAAGACAAGGTACTCCTAGGGAACTGGACATAACCCCCGGTTCAACTGTGGTGGAGGGACGAACCGGCGTCGCCTGACGGGCTTCGTAATGTGCTGTTACTTCGGCCTCCCGACGTTGCCTGCCTGATCTACCACGTTCTGCGCGTTTGCGTCTCCTCCTGCCGGTTTATCCTGCTGCGGCGAATTACGTCTCCGTGCGCTGCTCGACACGGCCGGTTCATCCAGACGCCTGGTGTAACTCCGGCTTGGGCGAGGAGTTGAATGAATCCTCTCACGGCTGTGAGAATAAGCTTGAGTTAAAGCCGTATCCTACAACTCCCTGGCCCGTCGTGCCTCCACTGCTATGGGGGACATTCCTTCAATGGGGAGGGAGGCCAGTCGTGAAGCGGCGGCGACTATGTTATCCAACGGATTAGAATAATGACCAGGAGGGGTGGGCACATGCTGTGACGGTACAACCTGGCGGGTTGGCTCTGCAGCCGGCGGCTGAACTGACGCTCCCGTGCCCGGCGCCCCTCCCCGGTTCACCTCCGGCTGGTTACTGGTTCTTGCTCCTAGCGTGCTAAAGAGGTTCCTTGCCTCATAAACCGGTGGCAAGCGAGATCGTTGCCTTCTCCTCATTACCTCGTGTGAAGCGGTCTGATCCAACATGAGTCGATAAGCTTGAGCATCAAGCTCGGCCTGCCTTGCAGCTATCCTAGTTTTTTCAGCAGCTAGGTCCAACTTGGCTTGATCAATCCGGCTCCTCACTTGAGCGACCTCCGCATCATGCTGCTCCTTGTTGGCCTGGGCTACCTCTGCTGTTAATAGCGCTGTTAAAGTATCGATCAAGACGGATAAAGTCTCAGATGGTGACGGGGCGGGATCTCCATTCCTAGCCCCCACCGCATCTAATGTTAACGCCGCTGTTGTTGAGGACTGCTGCACAGGTTGTGATCCGGCCATAAAGACAGCAACCCGGTTTGGTGGATCGAGGGGGTCCAGAATACTGTCACCACCGGAACAGCCCTCAAATCGGCCGTCCTGCAGCAGATATAAAGATTATGTCTCTCCGGAGGATGATTCGTCGCCGGAATAGACAACAGTCTTGCCGCCAGAGTCCGATTCGTCCTCGGCTTGTACTCCATGCACTGCTCCAACGAAGACGTGCTTCATGGCGGGCTGAATCCGGGCAGGTCTCGCACGCTGAGCCGGCTCGACGATGTTGAGGAACATGTCTGGCTCAGGGCCCGGTTCGCCGATCTTGCTAATGAAGACGTGGATGCCGCCGAAGGGGACCCGGTATCAGTATTCGATTGAATCGGCCTCGGGGCCCCAGCCTACATCGTCGATGTAGATCTTGCCGCGACGACTCTTGGTTATCCGGTCCACTGCGTAGCCCTTGAGTCCTTCGAAGCTGCCCTTCAAGAACTCGAAACCATCGTGCGATAGCCCCACGGTGGGCGCCAACTGTCGTGGTTTTGTCACGACAGATGTCCTAGCAAAAGGACTTAGTCGTGAGGCCATCGCTATGGGTTAGCTTAAAGGGGTTAAAGCGGACAAGGACACAGGGATTTTATACTAGTTCGGGCCCTTCAATGAAGGTAAAAGCCTACATCTAGTTTGGTGTGTATTGCTAGGGTTTCGATGACCAGGGAGCGAATTCGCTTTACCTGTGTCTCGAGTTGTTGTTCTCTGCCTTGAACCGTCGCCGGGTCGTCCCTTTATATAAGAGGTGATGCCCGGTCCGGTTTACAGAGTCCCGAGGCCGGTTCATAAACGTGTCCACCTCAGTCTCTATTCTTTCTATCTTACATCTCAAGTTACATAGTATGGCGGTTTACAAACCATGGGCCCTAACACTTGGGCTCTACACCTCTTGGGCTAAGGTCTCTTACTTCATGTTCCGCCGGGCTTCAAAATAATCTTGATAACATAAACTGGCCCCTCCTGGGCGATTTATACCTGATAGTAATATCCCTGACAGAGCCCGAGGTACTGCTCCGTTGTGATGGAGGGTTTCATCGTTGGAGCAGCTCTAGTGAGTTGTACGACGCCGAGGCTGAAGCAGGACAAGAGAGACAACATTAACCTGAGTGGAATTCTAATAGCATCTCCAATAGATGACGTAAAATACATAACCACAAAGTGCTAGATGTATACATCAGCCGCTCATCTCTGAACTTAACTGTCGAAACTGAATTTAACTGTCGAAACTGAACTTAACCGTCGAAACTGAATTTTGTTGTCGAAACTGAATTTTACTGTCGAAACTGAATGCACTAGAGGTGAGGCTACAAGTCAGTCGACTGACTTTTTCATCTCTGGTCAGTCGATTTTGCAACCGTTGGATACGAAATCAAGGGCCTGCAGTTCATCTTCAA
>LR738713.1:834243095-834256342 GCA_902687465.1 Secale cereale
TTTTCTCCGGCGATCCCCACGCCACCGCCCCACCACCGTCCCCACCCAGAACCCTAAGATAGATAGTGGGGTACCTCTCCGGCGAGCCACCCTCCCCGCTGCGGCTGGTTCTTCCTTAACTCCGGCGAGCCCCCTCCCCCACCCCCTGAAAATCGACTGACCCAAAAGTTGATTCAGTCGACTGAAGTGTAGCTAAATCGGAGCAGCATCGCAAGCAAGAGCAAGAGCGAGAGCAGGAGCAGACCAGGCAAGGGACCGAGAGCAAGAGCAGAGCAGTAGCGCAAGTGAGAGCTAAAGCAGTAGCAGCTCCTACTGATGTGGACGTCGCCATCGAGGGAGCGACGCCATGGAGGAAGTGGCCGGCGACTCCGCCGTGGATGGAGCCGTGTCGTGTCGGTTCGGGACCGAGCGCCGGCAGCACCGTGAGATCGAATCAAGAAGAAAATGCATCGATTAATGTACAACCTCTTTGGTGGCGCCGATTAGGCCGCCGCTTCATCCGAGGAAACGGTGATGATGATGATCTTCCGGTGGTGCAGGTGAAGACAGCGGTGTGGGAATGGAGGTGGCGCGAAAGACGAGGGGAACATCGGGGCAGCTCCTTGGAGGTGGAGGACGGGGTGGCTGAACCGGCGGGACGACCAGATCGACGATGGATCCTCATCCAGTACGGTGGATGAGGGACGTCGAGGTGTTGCTGCAGACGACGTCGTCAGGGAAGAGGCTCCGGCTGGGTGGCGGACAGAGGAGGGTGTGGGGCTTCGAGGGTTTTGCCGGCCTCTGTGTACGAATGGGTGGGCGGATGGGATGGGAGTGGGGAACCATGGCTTAGGGACGCGCTTGTCCGAAATGTGTGGTAAGTTACGAAAGTACCCCCACCGATTTGAGGCGGTTCTTTCGGTTCAGGGGTATCACGGGCATTTCGCGTGTCGGGATTTCATAGGAGGTGGGAGTTTTCACGCGCGTTGTAATTTTGGAATAGCAAGCCGCGGGTTGAGATGGAGGGAGTTGTCGGAGCACAACGAGACAAAGATATATCTTAGATATTTCGGGCTAACAAGGCGCGGGTTGAAATTTCTGGACAAGCCTAACATGTACTGTACCAAATCAATTCGCACTACAAATGTCATTCAAAACTTTGAATTCATGTTATGTTCAATTAAAATATTTCGCTACGTGTATAATGCATGCAACCTAGTACTCAAATGAACGTTTTAGTGCATTCCAAACGTATATACTACCGCTTCAATATGAACTAAATTTGAATTCGTTTCTCTAGTTGAATAAGATCTACAATAATGATTGTTGTGAATTCAAAGCATTTTAATTCGTTTCTCTGTTTTAATAAGATCTACAATCATCATTATTGTCAAGTTAAATCATCTATTGTGTATTATCTTCACAGCACACCACATGATTAGTCTCGAGTTACATATCAACTATGTGTACTATATGAATTCAAACTCAATTTTTTGAATCCACTTTATGTTGATTTCAAATCATAGTACATTTCAAGCTCTAGCTAGATCTTCACAAACTAAATCATGTCTCATATGTATAATGTGTTTATCACATTATGTATGGTGCCCCGCCCCCTACGCCTACAAGTATTTAGATGTGAGTTGCAAACACCACACATTACCACAAATTCAAATAAAATGTAAGAATGTTCGATATATAGTATTGTTTAGATTGTTCGATATTTAGTTGTAAGCTGCAAACGCCACACATTATCACAAATTCAAATAAAATGTGAGATTGTTTGATGTATAGTATGGTTTTGATTGTTTGACATTTAGCTGTGAGTTGCAAACGCCATGCATTATCACATTATGGTATAACATGTGCAAAACCACAACACGCGTATCACTGCTATATTCATGCATGCATATGTTTAAAACACTATGATCTCCTATTCAAATATATGAATCCACTTTCATATCAAATTATGATCTTTGTTAGTCTCTTACACCCACACAATCCTCTAACCTTTGTAGCTAACACTAACTTTCTCTCGTGCATGCACACGCCCTCCTCGCCCTCCCCCTCCCTCAACATTCTATCCATCACGCACATTCATTTTTTTCTTTAGGTCGTTCTCCCACAGTCTCCACAACTCCTTTTTGACACACACCGATCGATAAACCTCTCCAGCGATGTCTGCCTACAACATACACACGCACCTTCAATCTCCTCCTTTATATGTCCTTGCCTCGTGTCTCTCATACGGTCCCACACATGTGTAAACTCTTGCCCCTCTTTTCATCGATCTCACAACCGCACACTCCTCCCCCTATCTAGCTAGTAGCTGGGCCTCTCGCACCACCTCCTAGCTCCATTCTCTCTGTCTATCCGTCTCTCCGGGCCTTATTTGCCTCTAACAAATGGACGTACACCAACCGATCTCCCGCTATACATATAGTTAGCAAGGTCCTTATAACTCATTTTTTCCCACGCGTCGATTGATCTACCTCATTAGTTATGTCTCTCCCTTCCTCCGACAAACAACAATTGATCTATCGATCTAGTTAGGTTTGCTTACCAAACACATGGTTCCCCTTCATCATCCATGGATGTGTCCCGACAGATCTATCACGCACAGGCACACATAGAAACACATCCCCACTCTTATTGATAATATTGCAGTTCCACCCTTAGCTTGTCTAGTAGGCCTCTCCCACCATCTTCGAGAAGCAACTCCATCACCCATCCAGCACTCTACCCCTCTCCCTCCCTCCCTCTCTCTCTCTCTCTCTCTCTCTCTCTCTCTCTCTCTCTCTCTCTCTGTGTGTGTGTGTGTGTGTGTGTGTCCCATCCTATTTCCCGTCCTTCAGTTATGTATGGATGTCGACCGATCTCCCTCAAGACATAGCTGGGTCTCTCCTTCTCAACACATATACGAGTCGTTCTACCTCTATAGTTAGGCCTCTGCCTACCCCTCCCCCCACCCCCTCCTACACACACACACCGATACATCGAGCGCTCTAGTCATGTCTCCCTGCCACACACAAACTTGACATGTGCCCTCTGACGTTCTGGTAACTAGGTCAGTCGCCCTATATCTTTGACTTGCACACACACACAATTTCGATGGCTCTCTTCATCGATCTCGCACACACCCACTTGATCCTCTCTTCGACTCTCGATACCTATGACCCCTCCCTCTCTTCCCGTGCATCGCCCGACCCTCTATATATGATATGGATAGGCCTCCATTTCACACACATTACATGCAAAATTTTGTCTCAGATGTCATTGACACATATTCCCACAAATACATTCACGAAATCAACCTCCCCCAAAACAAAAAACACTCACGAACGCACAAGCCATTTGTCTAGGTTTGTATCTCTCACACACACCCACGTAGGTGGGGGCGTGCACGAAGAGAAGAGGTGCACACACGGCGCACGTACTCCCATCTCTTTCCCAACCACACCCACGCGGGTACACGGTGGAGCTCATTTCTGTACGAAAAGGCAGCCCACGTGGTAACTTGACACGTGTACTGGTTGTCCACTAGATGGAGGGAGGATCGTCTACCACGGGTGAACGAACAAATTGCGACTTGACGCGTTATGTTAAAAAAAGAGGCAAACCATGTGGGGCCTACCTTAGAGGCAAGGCTCTATACACTGGAGTACTTTTGATGTGTCCCGTCAACTCGCAGAACTAGGAGAAGCTTGCTTAGTACGCCGTCTCCCCCGCCCATGGGCGCGGTGGCTCGTGGGATGAGGTGAAGCTTGCTTACTATGCCTTACGCCCGCTCCCTCGCCCACGCGCGCGGTGGCTCGTAGGACGAGGAGAAATTTTTACTACTCCCTCCGTTTACTCCTCGTCCCTACTACCTTGGTTAGAGAGATTATCATATTGTTTGGAATATATATGTCCTTTAGTAGATTTCAATATGAACTACTAGTACATACTCCAAACACTGATGTATATAGACGTATATTAGAGTGTAGATTCACTCATTTTGCTCTGTATGTAGCATAAAGTTGAGACGCTTATTTTGGAACGGAGGGAATACATATTTGCTATGATCTGTCAATCATTGAGATGCAATAGCATGCATGTTAGTCTCCTTTGTATTTGATGAAATGTTGCAACGGGCAACCTTGGACGCAAGATACATGTAACAGAAGCTGGAAGATTCATAGCATTGTATTATCTCGCTGATAAATTACAGTACGTACTATACAAGTACTTCCTCCGTTCCTAAATATAAGTCTTTGTAGAGATTTCACCATGAACCACATACGGATGTATATAGATGCATTTTAAGTGTAGATTCATTCATTTTGTTCTGTATGTAGTCCACCTAGTGGAATCTCTACAAAGACTTATATTTAGGAACGGAGGGAGTACTATGTAAAGAGTTAGGTGTCGCACGGTGTCCAGAAAATATGGTGATAGTGTGAAGTGGGCCATGTAATCACTGAGCCTGCGTGTTTTCACTGCTCTTGCACTCCTCCGCCGTAAGAATGGAGAAAATTGTAATCTAGTAGTACCTCCTTTCGCCGAAAGCGTGGGACATCCAGCAGTCCTACCACCTCAGTAATGATGACCAATGAGCCGTCAAATCACATAGACCCAGCAGTAAGTTGGACGGACGAAGCAACCATCACTCGCGAATCCGCTTCTCCCTTCAACGCAGGCACCAGTGAGAGGTCGCATCCGCTCTGCCCGGGCATGAATGCGGCACCGATTCTTTGGAGCGGCATTGACCATTTCGGGCGGGAAGCGCGTGCGGGCGATGGAGGGGCTTTGGGTGGGCCAGGCTGGCCAGGAGCGGGCGTGGCAGCTGTCCGCCTATCCCTACCGGACGCCCGGAAACGAGAGGATGCACCGACTCTCGCGGCTAAAATCGTACACTGCACACCATCTCTCTATAGGAGTAGGTCGATCTGTCGCTCTCTCTAACACACACATGATGTTAAACACACACACGCACACGCACACGCACACGCACACACAGGTTCATAGAATAGGAAAATCATGCGAGTGCGAAGCCACATGAAGTGAGATACAAATGGAGTACGTACAAGAAGAGAAGAGGTGACGAATATTCCATCAAACCTGGACTGAGGAGTAGTACTCCCTCCGTCTAGGTGTTAAGTCATTCTACGGAAATCAGATATTCCCAACATGTTTAGGCGTCGTCCATTAACTTCGCATCTCAATCCCCTCCTGGCCTCGTTGCTAGCGAGCGTTGTTAATTAGGGAGCGTTTGGATCCTTAGCAAGAACAGCTTATAGCATAGCCGGGCAAGGTTAGGCATTTGGAACTGTTAAAATATTTTAGCTTTTGTGGGCCAGCTAGCTTGGGTGGGCTAGAAAAACCTTGCTAGCTCAGGAGAGCCAGATCGGATCGCTTCCGACGGCAAACTTCGCGTAGTAGTAACATAGACTAGTCCAAGTTACTCACCACTATGACCAGCCTAAGCAATGTAACCAAACGCTCCTTACTCTGCCTTGTTATCTCCCCCGGAAACCCAATGCATGGAGCGCAAGTACGCGTTGACCAGTCAAAAAATAAAAGTCGGCTTGCATGCGAGTTAATACGTGGCCCTGCATGGTAGCTAAAACGGCATCTCTTGGTTGTTTGGATTAATTGTTGCGTTTAGAGACAGAAATCAGGGCTTTGGTTGGAGGAATGACCGGTCAAGTTTCTCCTTCTCCTCCAATCTGCTTGCACCTTGGTCCCGCTGCACCTTCAAAATGACTTATTACACCTAGACGGAGGGAGTCGTACGAGATGTGGTGGCACACTGACTTAGGTTGAATACAAGTGCCCAAAATTGTGTGCATGTTATAATAAGGATTCACTTAAAATAGTACGTGAGTGATCAGAGAGATCAATTGGACAGTGTTCCCGAGCAGTAGCGAGATGTGTGAGGTAAGATACACCGCTGGCGCTTTTAATTTTTCTTATTAATTTGTTTGTTTCACCCTCTGACTGGTGGGACCCAATGTACTACGTGGAGAGAGGTAAGGTGACTAAGGCTACATTATTTCTGCACCACTGTGGATAGTCTTACCACCAAAGCCACATGACACGATTATGATTTAAATCCCAATGACTCCCACGCACACAAAAAATACGGCATGCTTGTCACACGAATGCAGGAATGTATAAAAGGTTATTTTCCTCTCGTTGAACATAACGGGAGGGTTGTGTAGCTGGTTAGCCTATTCGCTCATCAAACTTGAGGTCTCGGGTTCGATAACTACACGTGAGCATAATTCGTGCCAGGAGGATTCTTTGACTGGTCAAAATGGATGGATACTGAGCTATACGATCTCGTAGTGACCGTATAATCACCTCATCACGTATAAGCTGCAACCTCGGCACTTGTTTTCTAGGGTTTGCACGCTTCACACTCTCTCCAGTATATATATACACACTGGAGCCTCAGCAGTTGTATATGCTCTCTTCACACTCTCTCACCCTCTCCAGATCTTAATAAGATTTCATTGGCCTCTCTCTCTCCCCTCACTGCTGGTCTGCTTGTAGTTGCTCTCTTCACACTCTCTCACCCTCTCCAGATCTAAACAAGACTTCGTTGACCTCTCTCTCTTCCCTCACTGCTGGTCAAAGAGCTGGCAGGATCCGTCCGCCGGGAAGGGAAGGAGGCTTAACGCTGTCGCCGTCGGCGAGGGAGGGAATCCACTACCGGCGCAGCTGTTCACATTCACCCAGTGGTGGCGCGGGAGGGCTCCGACCCCTTCTTCTTCGCCGACGTACATAGTGTGGGTCGAACGGCCTCCGGTCGCCCACCGAACCACACCCCAAGAACCTTAAGGTATAATTTACTTATTCCACATGCATTGCTCTAGCTGCATGTGGGCGTTTTCCGCTTCTGCACTCGAATCTAGGTGTTGGATCAAACAGGAAAGTAGTGGAGAAAGTTGTATACCATGAATCTAGGACGTGGTTCAAGGAGGAAAGGAATGGGGGAAAGTAGTGGGAAAATTTGTATAACATGAATCTAGGGCGTGGTTCAAAAAGGAAAGGAAGGGGGAAGTTGTGGGGAAAGTTGTATCGCATGAATCTAAGACGTGGTTCAAAGAGGACAGGAATGGGGGAAAGTAGTGGGGAAAGTTGTATAGCATAAATCTAGGACGTGGTTCACAAAGGAAAGGAAGTGGGGAAAGTACTAGTACAGACTGGCTATCCAGCACCTACGTTGGTCGAAAAGGGAAAACAATGACAAACGCAGTACGCACATCTGTAACGAAATGATCTTTTGTTTTGGGGGACAAGGTTGTAGAGTTTGAGCAGGACTAGATTTGTTGCGCTCACATAGGGAAAGGTGTCTAAAGATAACAAAACTAGGACCAATACAAATATGCTCCTTGGTTGTTTGTTCTTTGTTGCAACAGACTGTGCATCACCCCAGTACATCGGTAGATGCACATGGTGCTGGTGCGTCCACTGTCCCGTGCAACTGTTGGCCTGTATTTTTGCCACTTTCATCAGAAAATTAATGTCATTGTTTAGTGCTATACTTGTGCAACCTAATTGACATGCCAAATCTTACATTGAAGGCGAAGCTTGTCTGTTATTGAACCAAGTGATGAAAGGGAAGAACAAGCGGAAGAAAAACAAAAATCAACTCCTGGTGCTGTAAAGAAGCACTGGAACTGTGATGACACAAGTAATGATATAGTTTTGCATCTTAATTTATTGCTATGGCTGGAACGAGCAATTGTTTTGCCACTGATTTGATGCCACTCTTAATGTAATACGTAATTATCTCTACTTGTGCAAACAGGGATCTTCTTTGAAGATATCATATATTTAGTGGAACTGCAGAAGAAGATGTTGGAAACATTAATCTAATCGAGGAGTATATAGTAAGCATGGCCACCACAGTAGATAGCAACAGATGGTTCCGGAGTAGTGCTTCATCTGTATGCTCTACGCAATAAGACTCCTGACAAAGGTTGGTACTCGTCCACTGATCTCATCCATATGATTGAGCTTTGTCATCTCTATTGGTGTTGTACTACTGTTTAGATACTGTCATCAAAAATTAGTATTGTCCTTGAGAAGTGCTTCATCTGTGTTGTTTTAAATATTCCATTCCCCTTTTTTCGAGCAAACAGGGATGCTAGCATTTAATTACCCTCTTGTCTTTGCACAACATGATCATCCTCCTCTGAAGAAGAATATGGAGTACGTGAAGTGACTAGTTCCGATTATGCCAGGATGAAGAAGCTCTGTCTATCTTCTCATCAGAAGGAGCGGTTGAAGGATGGTTGCATTACCCCCCACAAGACCAAACTAATTTCAGCTCAGAAGGACTGACAAATCTCCATTTTCTTGCTGCGATGCGCGAGTACAATGTTGTTCTAGGATTCTTTCCGGTGAGTTCCATTTTTCTAAAAGTGTGCTCTACATGGACCATGTAGGTGCCTGTTTAAACTGTCAATTCATAGTACAGTTTGCTTTATACTAATCACTTTTTTGTATTTGTGCAAATAGGGGTGCTCCGCTTAATTTCAATGGGAACTACACAAAATGTTCATGAATACATCGAATCATTCATTTCCACCACAAGAAAGGAGGTGCCGATAAGTTCAAGGGATGCAACATATAAGGGCGAAACCATACAAGCTACGCGCGAATTTGGTTGATTTTGGTGGACCTGCACAAAAAGAACAGCTGGTTTATTTAGCACGAGGTGCCATGTCAATGTCCAAACTGATGGCAAACCCTGCCCATTCCACAATCGTAGGCATTTGATATTTTGGAATGGGAAAACCTTGTCAAATGTTGCTCATTGATTTTAGCAAGAAGACATGCGTTTGATATTTTCGAATGGGACGCCCTTTGCTGTCAGCAGCATCGATCCATTTTTTCTTTATTCTTTAGTTGTGATGTAAATATTGGCTCTAACATGTGAACCGCTGAGATGCATAATCATCGATTGTTTTGAATGTTCTCTATGAATTGGCAGGCCTGTGTGTTTGATTGCAATGTACATGAACGCTAAAAAGCTGCTCAAACTCTTTGTACTCCTTCTGTTCCTTTTTACTTCGCACATTGTGAAAGTGCATACATTTTTCTATAAGATTGGTCAAAGTAGAGATACTTTGACTGCAGACAAAACTTGTATGCTGACTAGAAAGGACCGTAGGGAGTACATGTGAAACTGCTGCAAATGAGGTGATCACCCTGGGAATAATGCTAGTACGTATTGTTTTGCATGTTCATCCAATGCCAGTGATACAAGAATTCGAACTAATCGAAATAAATTCATTCATACATGGTCGGATTTCATATAAACATGCCAGATTTCATTACATTTCATACATTCTTCAACTAAAAAGGGGTGCACTGGAGGTATAATTAATTAACCCCACGTGTGAGTCAGCCAACTGCACCAGCAGTTAAGTAGAAGCAGCGTCCTTCTCCAACATAGCTCTCCGACTCCACGTCGCCGCCAAGAAGCTAACCGGCCATCAGTGGTCAACCCGCCTAGCTTGTCATAGCGATTAGGGCAACTAGGAGCCCAATGATCAGGATCCCCACATGACAAACACCTTTCTTCTTGTCATTCTTCTTCTTGATGTTCGTGTGTTGCACAGCCTTGTTCTTCCCATCAAACTTTGCTTTACCATCAAACTTGCCCTTGTTCTTGAACTTGTGGGGCTGGAAGTTCTTCTTATGTACCAGATCGGCACTAGCTCCTCCCTCAATTCCTCGAGCACGTGTGTCCTTTGCTCTCGCCTTTTCTTCCACATCAAGAGTGCCAATGAGATCTACGAAGAAGGAAGCTTAGTGATGATACCTCCGGCAACAAACTTGTCCGGTAGCATACAACTGAAGTGCTAAAATTCTCTAGCAAATGACTATATCTCATGAGCTTGCTCAACCACGGAGCCCTCTTCAATCATCCTGTAATCATAGAATTGCTCCATGATGTACAACTCAGTGCCAGCAACCAGAGGGTAGAAGCGGTGGCCTTACTTGGACCCGAGCGACGGCGACCTACCGTGTTCTACTCTTCCTCGTTTTCTGTGTGGCGCGACCTCATTGGCAGCGGGGCGGGGCCTCGGCGGAGCCGGCGATGTCCTCTGTCTCGTTGCCGGCGGGCGACGCCTCGGTGGAGCGGGGGAAATCCTCCCCCTCGTTGCCGGCAGGGTGGGGCCTCGGCGGAGCCGGCGGTGTCCTCTGCCTCGTTGTTGGCGCCACGGGGCCTCAGCGAAGCAGGGCCTTGTCGACGCCAACAAAGCGGGGACTCGTCGGAGCCGGTATTGTCCTCTGCCTCGTCCTTGGTCTCGCCAAACTGCGCCTCGCCCGCTTCATCGCCCTCTTTGTAGGCGGCCGCAGCCTCTGCCACCCGCATGCGGTACCGCCAGCGCTCGAGGCGGCCCTCGTAGGCGGAGCGGTACGAGTCGAGCAGCGCCTCCTGCTCCACCCGCTCCACGGCGATCTGATCCTCCACCTGCAGGTGCTCCTGGAGGAGATGGTGGTTGTAGGCGGCATCGGCCTGCGCCTCCTGGAACTGCTCCTCACGCTTCTGCCTCACCGTGTCCATATATTGGGCACGGGCCTCGCCGATGGTCATGGTGCAATACACCGGCAAGGATGGCGCGGAGGAGGGGGTTGGCGCCGGATCGTCGACTACCATGTTCTCCATTAGGACGTTGTTGTCCTCCGACTGCCTGCCGGCCAGCCAGTCGGTAGCAATGGCTGCCATCTCCTTGTGGTCCGTCGTCCGCCCGTCCCGAAGAGCGCTGGAGCGCGAGGAAGACATGGTGGGCAGTAGTGGTGTGGACAGGAGAATAGGAACGGATGCGGATGATTGCGGCTATGGCCGGCGCAGTAGTTTATACGGCAATGGTGGGTGGCGGAGGGACGGACGTGTGGTGCCGGAGTAGCCGCCTCTGCAACCGTGTATCATTAATGTGGGCAGCAGAAGGACGGACGGACGGCACTTGTGTCGTTTGAAGGCGGAGCAATCGCATGCACCGAGAAGCTGGGCGGGCGGCGCTGACCGTTTCGGGCGGAAAGCGCGCGCGGGCGAGGGTGGCGGCCTGGGTGGGCCAGGGCAGTCAGACTCGTGATTGGCAGCAGGTCGGTCCAGCAGCCGGACATGCTGGCTCACCAGCTACCTCGCCGAGCTGAGCGACGACAATCAGACGATGGACGTAGCTTCCGACTAGGAGCCGGCGCCACTGTCCAAGCCGGTTCATGCTGTGTTCACCATAGAGCAAGTGCGGCCGCACTTCGACACCCTAATGGCGAAAGAGCTATCAGCGCCGGAGGACCTGTGCTGCAACCTCCGTCTCCTCAACGAGCACCAGTGAACAAGCGAACGACAATGCCGTCACGGACATGTGGCCCTATGATCCTGGCTTCCCGAATGACCAGCGGGCGCTGTATCAGACCATCCGTAGGGCCCGCAAGGCCCTCTCCGTCGTCCTTCGAGTTGTTGCGCTCGCCGTGGCGCCACCGTCTCGCGTTGTCAACATGGTCAACGGACATGAGGATGAGGAGATGACTTTATTTGGAGAGGATGACAATGGGGACCCACCAGGGCCATAGCCGCACGTACGCAAGTGCCTCCTTATTAGTATATAAAACTATAAAAAAATTGCTTCCTCCTGGTTTCCTGACATCACGGTCCCACACCATTGTCAACCTATGTAGTCAATAAAAGAGAGAATTGCACAAGAAGCGGCCGACAGCTGGGACCAAGCAGCTCGAGCAGTATTTGTGTTTTTGAGGTGTGAGCACTGCAGAGTTTTTCTTGAGCGATGTTTATCCCAGATATTAATTTTTCTCCTTTGAACAACAACGAAAACATCGCTGCAGCTATTAACTGGGCGGGCTGTGGCCCGTCTAGCCCAGGCCAGATATCCAGCCCAGATATTAATTTTATTCAAGCTGAAAATGGCTAGCCCAGCTATACTTTTTTTAGGAATACCCAGGCAAGGTCAAGTTGTTATTCTCCGCCCCGCTGGGCTGCAAATCTTACCTAGGAGGGATGCATTTGGCTTAGCAAGAAAATGGGCTTTAAGAAATAATAAATGTGATGTAATTATAAAAACTGGGCAGTAACTATAAATAATACACCAAACACGTAATTACTTTATAAAATATTATTTTGGATATTGAAAATTTTAATTTCATTAATTGTTGTTAGCGCAATGTTTTGTTGGATTTTTACGTAATATAAATTTATATCGAAATTGTATTTAATCTGACTAGAAATTTCGGGATAAAAATATTTCGGATCCCATCAAAATGTGGGAAATTTTATTGAATTATGTTTTGAATGGTTGGTTGAAATGGGTTGTACTTTTAACAAACTGTAAATGGGATGTGGTAAATTCCATTAGAATTCAAAAATTGGTTGCACATTCTTACAAATCTCAAATGGGCTATAAATTCTCTGCCACACACTTGTGGCCTTACTAAGTTGACACGTCCCCTCAAAAAAAAGAATTGACGCGTATGCAAGGCTTTGTCAACTTATAGTCAACACACGGTTCTAGCAGCAGTGGCCGTTGGATGTCCATCCAACGGATGCCGTGCTTCTTCTTCAATCTCGAATATTCTAGCTTCACCCGCCCAAAAAATGATTCCACCCCCTGACATCTGGGGTGCACCGTTTCGGAAGCTGACCTGTGGGCCTACTAAGTTGACGCGTACCAAGGATTTTGTCAACTTAGTCAATATAAACGATTCTAGCTGCAGTGACCGTACGATGTCCATCCAACGACCGTCGTGCTTCTTCAACCTCTGGTCTTCTTGCTCCAGCCGCCCAAAGCAGCGCCGGTCGTGCCGCCTGCTCCTGCCTCCCATGGCCGGCTGTGCTGTCGCGCATGCCTCACCGCCCACTACTACTCCCACCGCTGGCCAGGCCATCCCTCTACTCACCCACACCCCCTATTATTCCGCGGCGACGGCAGCCTCACACCGCAGCAGAACCAGTGAACCCTCGTACTCCTCTTCGCGCGGGCTTCCACTGTTGTGTCTTCCCCGGCTCCGCGTCGTCCCCTTCCTAGGCCTCGTCGTCGTCCATCGCCCTGGTGCTCTCGGCGCGGTGTGGTCAACGTGGTCAAGGAACAGCTTCCATCGGACGTGGACAGTATGTGGAGAGGCTGACAGCTGGGTCCACGACGGCAGCAAGGAAGTGCCTCCTTATTACGCGGAAAATAATGATTCCTCCACCTAACAGTAGGGATCCACCCGACGGGCCACCGTATTTCGCAAAAAAAAAACGTCCC
>LR738713.1:834256403-834296036 GCA_902687465.1 Secale cereale
CCCCCCCCGACTGCTGGGACCCACCGGACGGGCCACCGTATTGCGCGAAAAAAAACGTTCCCCCCCCTGTCAGCTCGAACCCACCGGAAGTGCCTCCTTATTACGCACAAAAAAATGAATACTCACCCTGCTGGTTGGGACCCACCTTGGTGGGAGGCTGACTTGTGGGCCTACTAAGTTGACGGGGACGGAGTGCTTTGTCAACTTAGTCAATATGAACGATTCTAGCTCCAGTGACCGTATGATGTCCATCCAACGGCCGTAGTGCTTCTTCAACCTCTGGTCTTGTTGCTCCAGCCGCCCAAAGTAGCGCCGGTCGTGCCGCATGCTCCTGCCTCCCGTGGCCGGCTGTGCTGCCGCGAAGGCCTCACCGCCCCCTACTATTCCCAACGTTGGCCAGGCCATCCCTCTACTCACCCACACCCCCTGTTATTCTGCGGCGACGACAGCCTCACACCGCAGCGAACCAGTGAACCCCCGTACTCCTCTATGCGTGGGCATCCACTGCCGCGTCTTCCCCGGCTCCGTGTCGTCCCCTTCCTAGGCCTTGCTGTCGTCCACCGCCCTGGTGCTCTCGGCGCGGCGTGGTCAACGTGGTCAAGGAACGGCTTCCATCGGACGCGGACTATACGTGGAGAGGCTGACAGCTGGGTCCACGGCCGCAGCAAGGAACTGCCTCCTTATTACACGCAAAATAATTATTCCTCCACCTGATAGCGGGGACCCACCGGACGGGCCACCGTATTTCGTAAAAAAACGTTCCCCCTGACTGCTGGGACCCACCAGCTACATCTTCGCACACAAGGAAGTGCGTCCGGGCAAAAAAAACGATTCGCCCCCCTGACTGCTGGGACCCACCAGCTACATCTTCGCACGCAAGGAAGTGTCTGACAGTCGGGACCCACCTGGTCAAAGCGTACATAGCGTTGTCATTCTGGTCGTGAACGTGTATGTACATACTGGTCGATATAGTAGAGGCGCGTACGTGTCGTAGTAGAGGTGCGTACGTAGCATGTACACGTACGTACAGCGGCCAGTGTGCAAGAAAGAAAATACGGCCACATGCGTACGTACGGGCAGGGTCTCGAACGCCTACTCATGCATACGTACGGCCAGGGCTCGTGTACATGGCTAGGCCGGAATGGAGAAGCAGTGTCGTCGTCGTGTTCATGGGGAGCCAACCGGCTGGGTCGGAACGAAATGCGTCGTCGTGTTCATCGGGAGGGCTTGGACGGAACAGCCGATGGAAACGAGGCCTGGCGTACCGCAGAACGGAGGAAACGGCCTTGTGTTCGACCGGCCACGTTCGAAACGGGATCCTATTCATCGGGAGGGGTCTGGCGTACCGCAAAACGGAGGAAACGGACCTCCTACGATCAAAACGGGGGTCCTGTTAATCGGGAGGGGTGTGGCGTAACGCAAAACGGAGGAAACGGACTTGTGTTGGAGCGCTACGGTCGAAACGGGGGTCCTGTTCATCGGGAGGGGTGTGGCGTACTGCAAAACAGGACTCCACGGGATACTGTTCATCTCCATCGTCGACCCCCTCCAGCCTCCACGGGCTACTATTCATCCACCGTCGACCTCATCCAGCCTCCATCTACGACTGTTCATCCACGGGCTCCTGTTCGTCCAGCCTCCACCGCGTGCTACTCCACCGGCTACTGTTCAACCAGCCCTCTCCACGGGCTCCTGTTCAACCACCCATCCACGGGCTACTGTTCATCCAGCCCCCCACCGTCTACTGTTCATCCAGCCCTCCACGGGGTGGTCATGTTCATCCAGCCCTCCACGGGGTCCTGTTCATCCAGCCCCAACCGGCTCGATCGATCGGGGTCCGGTTCATCCAGAGGCAACACCACGGGGTCATGTTCATCCACCCCCACCGGGGCTGTTCATCCAAACCCCCCAGCAACGCTCACTGTTCATCCAGAGGCAGCATTGATCGGCTTCAGTTAGCAGCAGTAGCGAAGGAATCGCTCGATCGGGTTCAGTTAACAGCCATCGATCGATCGCTCGGGTTCAGTAACACGTAGCCTGCAATGCAATCGCTCGGGTTCAGTTAGAGCCCAATGCCTCGCTTGGGTTCAGTTGAGCCCAACGCCTCGCACCCACGCGCGTGCGTGTACGAGAGAAACGCGCATCACTCGGCCCTGACCACCCACCGTAACCGAGAACACCCCGATATTTTCCTCGCCCTCGCTTCTACCATGGTTTTTTTCGCCATGGACACCCAAGGAATGTCATGCAGCTGCGTATCCGGCCCGCCCAGGACGAAAAGCCCATTTTTTGTCATGATTTTTTGTCATAGAAGTAGGACCCCACCACATCTATGATGATACCGGGTTTTGTCACAATTATTGTCATAGAAGTGTCATAAGTATGACAGAAAAAAAATCGTTCGGCCCAAAATGTCACGGATGTGTCTTTTTTTGTAGTGGCTCTCCATGACGAGGAGGGAGTAGTTCACCCTCGGGGCTGAGGGTATGTACCAGTAGCTATGTGTTTGATCTCTCTCTCTCTCTCTCTCTCTCTCTCTCTCTCTCTCTCTCGTGTTCTTGAGATGGCGTGATCTTGATGTATCGCGAGCTTTGCTATTATAGTTGGATCTTATGATGTTTCTTCCCCTCTATCTTCTTGTATTGGATTGAGTTTTCCCTTTGAAGTTATCTTATCGGATTGAGGATTTGAGGATTTGAGAACACTTGATGTATGTCTTGCATGTGTTTATCTGTGGTGACAATGGGATATCACGTGATCTACTTGATGTATGTTTTGTTGATCAACTTGTGGGTTCAGTGACCTTGTGAACTTATGCATAGGGGTTGGCACACGTTTTCGTCTTGACTCTCCGATAGAAACTTTGGGGCACTCTTTGAAGTTCTTTGTGTTGGTTGAATAGATGAATCTGAGATTGTGTGATGCATATCGTATAGTCATGCCCACGGATACTTGAGGTGACAATGGGGTATCTAGGTGACATTAGAGTTTTGGTTGATGTGTGTCTTAAGGTGTTATTCTAGTATGAACTCTAGGATAGATCGAACGAAAGAATAGCTTCACGTTATTTTACTACGAACTCTTGAATAGATCGATCAAAAAGAATAACTTTGAGGTGGTTTCGTACCCTACAATAATCTCTTCGTTTGTTCTCCGCTATTAGTGACTTTGGAGTGACTCTTTGTTGCATATTGAGGCATAGTTGTATGATCCAGTTATGTTATTATTATTGAGAGAACTTGCACTAGTGAAAGTATGAACCCTAGGCCTTGTTTCAAACAATCGCAATACCGTTTGTGCTCGCTTTTATCATTAGTTACCTTGCTGTTTTTATATGTTCATATTACAAAAACCTATATCTACCATCCATATTGCACTTGTATCACCATCTCTTCGCCGAACTAGTGCACCTATACAATTTACCATTGTATTGGGTGTGTTGGGGACACAAGAGATTCTTTGTTAATTGGTTGCAGGGTTGTTTGAGAGAGACCATCTTCATCCTACGCCTCCCACGGATTGATAAACCTTAGGTCATCCACTTGAGGGAAATTTGCTACTATCCTACAAACATCTGCACTTGGTGGCCCAATAACGTCTACAAGAAGAAGGTTGTGTAGTAGACATCACCCGGTTTCAGCCAAGCTATTGTTTCAAACTTTTTCAACTTTCACGCAATACCTGAGCGTGAGCCATGGATATAGCACTATAGGTGGAATAGAGTGGTGGTTGTGGAGAAGACAAAAAGGAGGAAGATGGTCTCACATGAACTAGGCGTATTAATGGGCTATGGAGATGCCCATCAATAGATATCAATGTGAGTGAGTAGGGATTGCCATGCAACGGATGCACTAGAGCTATAAATGTATGAAAGCTCAACAAAATAGACTAAGTGGGTGTGCACCCAACTTGCTTGCTCACGAAGACCTAGGGCATTTTGAGAAAGCCCATCGTTGGAATATACAAGCCAAGTTCTATAATGAAAATTCCCACTAGTATATGAAAGTGACAAAACAAGAGACTCTTTATCATGAAGATCATGGTGCTACTTTGAAACACAAGTGTGGAAAAAGGATAGTAGCATTCTCCCTTCTCTCTTTTTCTCTCATTTTTTTGGAGACTCCTCTTTTTTTGGAGACTCTTTTTTTGGCCTTTTTTTTCTCACATGGGACAATGCTCTAATAATGATGATCATCACACTTCTATTTATTTACAACTCAAGGATTACAACTCGATACTAGAACAAGATATGACTTTACATGAGTGCCTCCGGCGGTGTACCAGGATGGCAATGAATCAAGAGTGACATGTATGAAAAATTATGCATGGTGGCCTTGCCACAAATACAATATCAACTACATGATCATGCAAGGCAATATGACAATGATGAAGCGTGTCATAATAAACGGAATGGTGGAAAGTTGCATGGCAATATATCTCGGAATGGCTATGGAAATGCCATAATAGGTAGGTATGGTGGCTGTTTTGAGGAAGGTATATGGTGGTTGTATGGTACCGGCGAAAGTTGCGCGGTACTAGAGAGGCTAGCGATGGTGGAAGGGTGAGAGTGCGTATAATCCATGGACTCATGATTAGTCATAAAGAACTCACATACTTATTGCAAAATCTACAAGTCATCAAAACCAAGCACTACATGCATGCTCCTAGGGGAAGGGTTGGTAGGAGTTAACCATCGCGTGATCCCGACCTCCACACAAAGGAAGACAATTAATAAAATACCTCATGCTTCAAATTTATTACACAACAGTTACCATACGTGCATGCTACGGGACTTGCAAACCTCAACACAAGTATTTTTCAAATTCACAATTACTCTACTATCATGACTCTAATATCACCATCTTCATATCTCAAAACAATCATCAAGTATCAAACTTCTCATAGTATTCAATGCACTCTATATGGAAGTTTTTATTATACCCATCTTGGATGCCTATTATATTAAGACTAGTTTTATAGCCAAAACAAATTACCATGTTGTTCTAAAGGACTCTCAAAATAATATAAGTGAAGCATGAGAAATCAATCATTTCTATAAAATAAAACCACCACCATGCTCTAAAAGATATAAGCGAAGCACTAGAGCAAAATATATCTAGCTCAAAAGATATAAGGGAAGCACATAGAGTATTCTAATAAATTACGATTCATGTGTGTCTCTCCCAAAAGGTGTGTACATCAAGGATAATTGTGGTAAACTAAAAATCAAAGACTCAAATCATAGAATACGCTCCAAGCAAAACACATATCATGTGGTGAATAAAAATATAGCCTCAAGTAAAGTTACCGATAGACGAAGACGAAAGAGGGGATGCCTTCCCGGGGCATCCCCAAGCTTAGGCTTTTGGTTGTCCTTGAATTTTACCTTGGGGTGCATTGGGCATCCCCAAGCTTAGGCTCTTGCCACTCTTTATTCCATAGTCCATCAAATCCTTACCCCAAAACTTGAAAACTTCACAACACAAAACTTAATAGAAAATCTCGTGAGCTCCGTTAATATAAGAAAACAAACCACCACTTTAAGGTACTCTAATGAACTCTTCTTTATTTATATTGGTGTTAAACCTACTGTATTCCAACTTCTCTATGGTTCCTACCCCCCGATACTAGCCATAGATTCATCAAAATAAGCAAACAACACACGAAAAATAGAATATGTCAAAACAGAACAGTCTGTAGTAATCTGTAACTTTCGAATACTTCTGTAACTCTAAAAATTCTGAAATAAATTGGTGGACGTGAGGAATTTGTCTATTAATCATCTGCAAAAAGAATCAACTTAAAAGCACTCTCGAGTAAAAAATGGCAGCTAGTCTCGTGAGCGCAAAAGTTTCTGTTTTTTTACAGCAAGATCGCAAACACTTCACCCAAGTCTTCCCAAAGGTTCTTGATACGTCCAAAACGTATCTATAATTTCTGCTTGCTCCATGCCACTTTTGGGTGATATTGCTATGATATTCATACACTTCCATACACTTTTGATCATATTTGGACTAACTTACTAATCCAGTGCACCCTAGTGCCAGTTTCTGTTTTCGGCTGTTTTTGTATTTCAGGTTTTCACGTTTCGAGAACTGCCCAGAAAAATCCAGAAAAATTATATAAAAAATCAGCGATCCGGAAACAACACTGCGTCCGAAGGGCAGCCTGGGGGGGCCACAGGGGCTCCAGGCGCCCTGTGGGCGCCCCCCCCCCTGGGCCGCGCCGGGGGGGCGCCTGGGCCCCCCGAAGCCCGTCCGGTGCCCCCCTTTGGCATATATTTACAGGGACCTCCGAAACCCTCAGAACAGGAACTCTTTTCGCGATCCCATCTCTGTTCCGCCGCCGCCGCCGCTTCCAAGATCGGGAGCACCAGGAGAGCTCTTCCCGGCACCCTGTCGGAGGGGAGGATCACCACCGGGAGCTTCTCCACCACCATGGACGCCTCCCGGATGACTCGTGAGTAGTCTCCCTTGGACCATGAGTCCATGACCAGTAGCTATGTGATGTTCTCCTCCCGTTCTTGTGCTTCACTAATTAGTCCTCGTGAGCTGCCCTACATGATCGAGGCACCTATGTAATCCTTATGTTGTTGCTATGTTGAGTTTGCTGGGATCCGATGGATTATGAGATTATGTTCAGATTGATCTTGAGTAATATATTTGATTCACCTCTTTTATATTTTAGTTCATAAGTAATTCTTGCATGTTCTCCGTTGTTACTTATTGCTTTGGCCGAGTAGTAGGTAGTGACTCCAAGAGGGAACGTTATGCTTGATTGTGGGTTCATGCCCCTCGATGACTAGCTTGAGTGACAGAAACATGAGTCTAGGGGATGTGTTGTTGCCACAAGGGGGAAAACAACGGTGCTTGTGCCCGCGGGTGCAAGGATTGTTTACTTTACGCAAAGTTCTTTTAATGCAGTTGTCTGTTGCATTGAGTTTACACTATGGGTGGGACTCGCAACTTAATACCAGCGAGATGTTCTGGATAGATATCTCAAGGTGGATGATTAGTAGTAGATATTGATGGATTTCGGTCTACTTACTTTGGCGTACCGCCCATGCTTTGAACCTCAACCTTTCTTGCAATGTAGTCAGCATTGGTTTGCGTTCGTGGTCCTGTCAATTTCCCAGCTGTAATTTGTTACCTCACATAGCTGTTTTATCGTCTTTTGGGAGAGAGACATCACTAGTGAACATCATGAGACTCCGGTCCATATTACCATCATTGATCACATCCACTATTTACTTTCCGTTATTTACTTACTATTGCAAAAACTATCTATCACTACTATCATTGCTTTTAACCCTTTGTGAACTACAAGGCCGGAGAGATTGACAACCTCTCTGTACTCGTTGGGAGCAAAGTTATTTGTATCTGTGTGCAGGTCCACGTTGGTTGCTACTAATCTGGCGCCGTAGCAATTGCACCTACTTGTTGAACCTAGGAGTCTCTGGGGAATCGATCCTTGGCATCTTTGCTAGGGGAAAACACTTCTACTTACTGCATCTTACACCTTCCACTTGGGGTAACCAACGAGGGGTTCGAGGCCCATCAAGGAGTATTTTCTGGCGCCGTTGCCGGGGACTCCACTCTTCAGGATAGGGGAGTTGCATGCTATCTTTTACCTTTGCTTTTTAGTCTTGTTAGTTTACCTTTCATTTTTGCTTTAGTTCCATTTATCGAAAATCACAAAAATAGTTATCTTGCTTGCTTGCTACTATGGGTTCCACCGAGAACACCAAGTTGTGTGACTTCACTAGTCACAACAACGATGACTTTATCAGCACACCTATCACTACACCTGCCACTTCAGCACCTTCATATGAAATTAAACCTTCTTTACTTAACTTAGTCATGAGAGAACAATTCTCCGTTGCTGGAGATGATGCTGCTTTACACTTGAACAACTTTGTTGAACTTTGTGATATGCAAAAGTACCAAGAAATAGATGGTAATATTGTTAAGCTTAAGCTTTTTCCTTTCTCCTTGAGAGGAGGAGCTAAAATTTGGTTTCAGTCTTTGCCTAGAAATAGCATAGATTCATGGGACAAGTGCAAAGATGCTTTTATCGGAAAATACTATCCACCTGCTAAAATTATCCAACTTAGAAGTAACATAATGAATTTTAAACAATTGGATAATGAACACGTTGCCCAAGCTTGGGAACGTATGAAATCTCTTGTCAAGAACTGCCCTACTCACGGTTTGACTACTTGGATGGTTATCCAAACTTTTTATGCAGGCTTGAACTTTACCTCGCGGAACTTGTTAGATTCGGCCGCGGGAGGAACCTTTATGTCAACTACACTTGGTGCTGCCACAAAGCTTCTCGATGAGATGATGACCAACTATTCCCAATGGCACACCGAACGCGCTCCAACAGGTAGGAAGGTAAACTCTGTCGAGGAGATTTCCTCCCTCAATGAAAAAGTTGACTTGATCATGTCTCTACTTTCGAAGCAATCTACTGTTGATCCTCGTGATGTTCCTTTAAATTCTTTGATTGCTCAAGAACAAGTAGATGTGAACTTTATCTCTAGAAACAATTTTAACAACAATGCTTATAGGAGTAACTTTGGTAACAATTCTAGACCGTTCCCCTCTAACTCTTATGGGAACAACAATGCTTATCCTAGTACCAAGAACTCCAATACTGAACTAGAGACTATGCTTAGAGATTTCATCACTACCCAAAAAGCCTTTAATAAGAATGTAGAAGAGAAACTACATAAACTAGATGATCTTTCTTTTAAGGTAGACCACTTAGCCAATGAGGTAAAATTGCTAAAATTGAAACTTCTCCACTTAAGGAGAGGGAAGTCATCCCTATTAATGCTACTCAAGTACAAATTAATGAAAACATTAGGATGATGTCTAAGCTTAAAGAAAGATGGGCTAGAGAAAGGGAGGAAGAGGAAAGAATTAAGAGCCTTCCTACCCACCACACTGTTGCTACTATCCAAGTTATTGAGGATGTTCACACTCTTAGCACCCAATGTACTCCTGGTCCCAATGGACCTATTAATGGTGATGCTATAGAAACTACCAACCAAGAGAACCTAAAGGACACCACTACTACATTACTTGATGCTCGTGACCTTGATTTTGATAATTGCACTCTTACCGAAGTTATTGATTTCCTTCACAAGATGTCTAGAGATCCCCGCACTAGCACGCTTAACCTTGCCTTCACAGAGCATATCACTAATGCTCTCATCAAAGCTAGGGAGGAGAAACTTAGAGTAGAAGCCTCCATACCTAGAAAGCTAGAAGATGGTTGGGATCCTATGATAAAAATTTATTTGAATGACTTCTCTTGTTATGCATTATGTGATGTTGGTGCTAGTACCTCTGTTATGCCCAAAAGGATATATGATATGCTTAAATTGAAACCTTATGATTCTTGTTCTTTTGGTGTTCGTCTCGTTAATTATTCCATAAAGAAACCTTTGGGGAGGATCGATGATGTTCTTATTGTTGTCAATGATAATTATGTGCCCGTTGATTTTACTATTATGGATATTGAATGTGATCCTTCATGTCCAATTATTTTGGGACGTCCCTTTTTGCGCACCGTTGGTGCTGTCATTGACATGAAAAAGGGTAATATAAAATTTCAGTTTCCTCTCAAGAAAGGGATGGAACACTTCCCTCGAAAAAAGATCAAGTTACCTTTTGAGTCCGTTGTACGGGCTAGCTATTCTTTTACTCTTGATAAAACTTGATCTATGCATTATGCCTAGCTTAAAGGCATAAAAGAAAGCGCTTTTGGGAGGAAGCCCACATGAATACAATTTTTGCTTTTGTTGTGTCTTGATGTTGTTTACTGCTGTAGCATCATCATTGTATCTTTGCTTTTCATATTTGTGCCAAGTATAGCCTCCGATTGCTAGAAAGTTCAAAAGTTGTGAGGTGCTGTCCAGGAAACAGATTTTGTCCTTGGATAGAAAAATTCGTATAAAATCACCAGATCATCTTTTTGGTCTGAATATTTTCGACAGCGTTCTCTATATAATTGTCTTTCGTGCGTCAGTTCTGAGTTTTTTTATTTGAGTTGCAGAAGTATCCCGAACAGATCAATTACTGCCTGCTGTTCTGTTTTTCACAGATTCTGTCCTGTTTTGCCTTACCTTCACTTTGCAAATGAAGAACTTGCTTTTTCTTTGCAAAAACCTTTTGGCAATCTTGAGAAACAGTAGAACTTCAAGAATACCCTTATTTCCAGCAAGGTATAATTATTTTATTAAGGGTACTAACCTCGCTAATCAGATTATGATGAGTTATGTATGAAGGGAGTTTTCAAGTGTGCGAGGGAAGATGATAAAAAGATTCAGGAGTGTCAAGCGCTCAAGCTTGGGGATGCCCCCGTGCACCCCCAAGAAATATTCAAGGAGACTCAAGCGTCTAAGCTTGGGGATGCCCCCGTGCATCCCCTTCTCCATCAACACTATCAGTTCGTCTTTCGTTTCGCTATATTTTTATCACTTCATGTGTTATGTGCTATGCTTGGAGCGTCTTGCTTTTAGTTTTCTTTTTAGTTTTTCATAACGAGTCGGAACTCAGCATTCCTTTATGTGGGAGAGAAACACGCTCCACTTCTACCTAGAACATTACATAGAATTTTCATGTCTATCTATGATGTGTGTGTTCTTTGTCTTTTAATAGCTACTGTCATACTCTGCTCTTAGTATTCATGCTTATCTTTTCAAGAGCTTTTGTTTAGTTGGTTGCTTGAACTCTCTTTAATTACCATGCTCACCTTATTAAGAGAGTTTGCTTCCGTTACATGGGTTAATGTGTCTATGATAAAGATGCTACTTTCATGATGGTGCTTAGTAGTTCAGGTTTTCTTATGGTTAATCTCAAATAGCTGGGGGGTTCCCAATGTGTTATTGGAGTACCAACTTGGTTTGTTTGCCTATGATATGGTATGGTTTAGTAATATCTTCCTTCAAGAATTTATTTTGATTGACTTGGCGTATGCTCACGCATATTCAAGACTGTAAAGAAAGTCTGTCAAGCCTTGATGATCTTTTATTTCTGAGTAGCGATATAACTACCATGCCTGATTCAATATTGCTTTGTCGCTCTGCATGATTATGACTGTCATTGCTCTCTTAGTTGGTCGCTCCCAGTCTTTTGCTAACCTCCACATGTACTAAGCAAACTAACCATGCAATACATAGCTCATGGGAAAGTAGCCTGAAAACTATTGTGGTAAAGAATATTTGCCTATGTATCTTATTTCTTATAAGTTGCTTGCTGAGCGGTAACCATGTTTCTGGGGACGCCATCAACTGTCACACTTTTGTTGAATATCATGTGAGTTGCTATGCATGTTCGTCTTGTCTGAAGTAAGGGTGATTTACCGTGGGTTGAATAACTATGCATATTGTTAGAGAAGAACATTGGGCCGCCAACCAAAGCCATGCATCATGGTGGAAGTTTTAGCTTGGACCTTAATCCTCAATCTCTCATGAGAATATGCTTATGCATTAAAGAGGAGTCCATCATCTATTTTCTATGTTGTCCCGGTATGGATGTCCTCAAGTTGAGATCTATCAAAAACGAGAAATCAAATGCGATCTATCTCCTTGGACCTTTGTACAGGTGGCATAGAGGTACCCCTTTGTGACACTTGGTTGAAACATATGTAATGCAATGATAACCCATGTTGATCCGAGCTAATTAGGACAAGGAGCGAGCACTATTGGTATTCGATGCATGAGGCTTGCAACTTATAGGATGTTTTATACATGACACATATGAAGTACTACTACCGTTGACACAATTGCTTTCATGTTTTCAAAATAAAAAGCTTTAGCACTTAACATTTCTTTTACCTTTATGTTGAAGCACCAACTACTGAGAGCATGATTGTCATTCTGAGTGTAATGTGCATTGTCCCAAAGTAGCATTGTCTTTTGCATGATTGTGATATCGTTTATTCTGAAATGATTGTATCTAGTCATCACTTAAACCTTGAAGGTGCCCCTGCACTTATGTTTTGCATCACTAAATGGGGCAAGCTAGATATCACTTTATCATATTTGCACATCATGTTCATTGCAAATCTTTTTGATGTTTCAGTTTCATGTTGTAAAACTTTCAGTCATTTGTGATTTTCTCTTGAGGCAACTTAATTACTTTAGAATCATTATCTCAGTAAGCTTTGGTCATATGACTATGAGAAAGTCCTATATGGTTAATAGCATGTCACCACAGAAATTATTTTTGTTATCATTTACCTACTCGAGGACGAGCAGGAATTAAGCTTGGGGATGTTGATACGTCCAAAACGTATCTATAATTTCTGCTTGCTCCATGCCACTTTTGGGTGATATTGCTATGATATTCATACACTTCCATACACTTTTGATCATATTTGGACTAACTTACTAATCCAGTGCACCCCAGTGTCAGTTTCTGTTTTCGGCTGTTTTTGTATTTCAGGTTTTCACGTTTCGAGAACTACCCAGAAAAATCCAGAAAAATTATATAAAAAATCAGCGATCCGGAAACAACACTGCGTCCGAAGGGCAGCCTGGGGGGGCACATGGGCTCCAGGCGCCCTGTGGGCGCCCCCCCCCCCCCTGGGCCGCGCCGGGGGGCGCCTGGGCCCCCCGAAGCCCGTCCGGTGCCCCCCTTTGGCATATATTTAGAGGGACCTCCGAAACCCTCAGAACAGGAACTCTTTTCGCGATCCCATCTCTGTTCCGCCGCCGCTTCCAAGATCAGGAGCACCAGGAGAACTCTTCCCGGCACCCTGCCGGAGGGGAGGATCACCACCGGGAGCTTCTCCACCACCATGGACGCCTCCCGGATGACTCGTGAGTAGTCTCCCTTGGACCATGAGTCCATGACCAGTAGCTATGTGATGTTCTCCTCCCGTTCTTGTGCTTCACTAATTAGTCCTCGTGAGCTGCCCTACATGATCGAGGCACCTATGTAATCCTTATGCTGTTGCTATGTTGAGTTTGCTGGGATCCGATGGATTATGAGATTATGTTCAGATTGATCTTGAGTAATATATTTGATTCACCTCTTTTATATTTTAGTTCATAAGTAATTCTTGCATGTTCTCTGTTGTTACTTATTGCTTTGGCCGAGTAGTAGGTAGTGACTCCAAGAGGGAACGTGATGCTTCATTGTGGGTTCATGCCCCTCGATGACTAGCTTGAGTGACAGAAACATGAGTCTAGCGGATGTTCTGTTGCCACAAGGGGGAAAACAACGGTGCTTGTGCCCGCGGGTGCAAGGATTGTTTACTTTACGCAAAGTTCTTTTAATGCAGTTATCTGTTGCATTGAGTTTACACTATGGGTGGGACTCGCAACTTAATACCAGCGAGATGTTCTGGATAGATATCTCAAGGTGGATGATTAGTAGTAGATATTGATGGATTTCGGTCTACTTACTTTGGCGTACCGCCCATGCTTTGAACCTCAACCTTTCTTGCAATGTAGTCAGCATTGGTTTGCGTTCGTGGTCCTGTCAATTGCCCAGCTGTAATTTGTTACCTCACATAGCTGTTTTATCGTCTTTTGGGAGAGAGACATCACTAGTGAACATCATGAGACTCCGGTCCATATTACCATCATTGATCACATCCACTATTTACTTTCCGTTATTTACTTACTATTGCAAAAACTATCTATCACTACTATCATTGCTTTTAACCCTTTGTGAACTACAAGGCCGGAGAGATTGACAACCTCTCTGTACTCGTTGGGAGCAAAGTTATTTGTATCTGTGTGCAGGTCCACGTTGGTTGCTACTAATCTGGCGCCATAGCAATTGACACCTACTTGTTGAACCTAGGAGTCTCTGGGGAATCGATCCTTGGCATCTTTGCTAGGGGAAAACACTTCTACTTACTGCATCTTACACCTTCCACTTGGGGTAACCAACGAGGGGTTCGAGGCCCATCAGTTCTACTTGGCACAAACATTAATTAAAACAGAAAAATACAATCTTAGCAGTAACATGATGAATTATTTATTACTAAACAGGAACAAAAAGGAAAGAAAATAAAATTAGGTTGTCTCCCAACAAGCGCTATCGTTTAACGCCCCTAGCTAGACATTGATAATTGCAATGATGCTCACATAAAACAGAAGAATTGAAGCACAAAGAGCATCATAAAACACATGACCAACACATCTAATTCTAACATACTTCTTATGCATGGGAATTTTATAAGCAAAGAAATCAAGGCAAGCAAACACTAGCATATGTAAGGAAGAAGGGAGAGACGATAGCAATCTCAACATGAAGAGAGGTAATTTAGTAACATGAAAATTTCAACGACCATATTTTCCTCTCTCATAATAATTACATGTAGGATCATCAGAAAATTCAACAATATAGCTATCACAAAACATATTCTCAACACGATCCACATGCATGCGAAGTTGACACTTGATAACCCTCAACCGTAAGGGATCGAGATAGTCTTCGCGGGTAAGAATAACCCAATTTATTGATTCGACACACGGGGAGCCAAAGAGTATTTATAAGCTTTGACAGTTGAGTTGTCAATTTAGCCGCACCTGAAATATATTTACTTGCAACAAAAGATAAGTGGTAACAGTGATATGATAGTGATGATGGTGATAGTAAAAGTAAACAGCAAAAGTAAATAGCGAGAGTAAATAGCAATAGTAAATAGCAAAAGTAGCAACTAGTAACCAGCAGGATTTAAAACACTATAGGCTAGGGAGATGGATGGTTGGGCGCTGCATGGATGAGATATATCATGATTCTAACTTGGGGCATGGCACACGGAAAAGTAATGATCATCTAGGCAAATATCAAACATTAGGCATGTATCCCATAGGTAGTTGTACGTGCTTGCAATAAGAACTTGCACAACATCTTTTGTCCTACCATCCCGCTACGAACGGGGCCAAAAGGAACTTATGGAGATTAAGGTGCTCCTGTCAAATAGCACCGGAACAAAGCAATGAACTCAATGGATACATGTAATCCTCAAACTACGGACCATCCCCTTTGGTGTCCCAAGCTGTCACTTTTGGGATCGCCGGTTCCGAACCGTAATAGGTGCAAACAACTCATAGATAGGATCACGAACACAAATATATTCATGCAAACACATATGGTTCAGATCTGAAATCATGGCACTCGGTCCCTAAGTGTCAAGCATTAAGAATAACAAGTTGAAGCAAAGATGATAAACACCATAGTAGATGATAGGCAACATGCCCCCAACGATATGACAAACTATTACATGATCTAACTCATCCAATCCCTACCATCCCCTTCGCCTACAGCAGGGGATTACTCACACATGAAAGGAGAAGTCATGGAGGGATGATGAAGTGGTGATGATGATGACAATGGCGACGATCTCCCCTCTCCGGAGGCCAATTCAGCCTCCAGATTAGCCCTCCCGAAGAAGAACGGAGGGTGGCGGCGGCTCCACGACGGAAACTACGAAAAGAACTTCTGATCTGGGATTTCTTCGTCACGAGCTAAAATACGGGTCGAAGTAGGGCACCAGGGGAGGTGGGGCCCACCCAGGCGACCCCCCGGCGCGGCCAGGGGGTGGGCCGCGCCACCAGGGCGCCTGGGCACCCCCTGGCCCCCCTCTGGTCCCTCTTCTGGCTCCGGGTTTCTTCGGGTGCGTGGATTTTCTGTGATTTTTCATGGATTTTTCTGAGATACCTAAAAATCCGTTTTCCTACACACAATAAAACCATACAGGCAGCTCTGCTGAAAACAGCGTCAGTCCGGGTTAGTTTAGTTCAAATCATGCAAGAATGAGGTCAAAACAATATCAAAAGTGTTTGGAAAAGTAGATACGTATGAGACGTATCAACTCCCCCAAGCTTAGCATATTGCTTGTCCTCAAGCAATTTAGTTCAACGAACTGGACGCGACAAAGAAAACTTTGACAAACTCTTTTGCTTCATTAGATGTATATAAGCATGTACTACGAAAAGAGTCTAGCAAGTATTGAAACAGTACTATGAGGACAATGCACGGAGCAATCCTTCTTTCAAGTGACCAGTCGCAAATACCTAAAAGTAAATAATATACTACTGAAAATCAAGACAAGATTACATTGCACATAGCTTGAGCATACTAGGGTGTTATCTCGCTAGCCTCCATGAGTGAAGCAAAACATAAATGCAGAAACTCCTCCAGAGTTTTAAAGGAGACTAAAACTAAGAATTTCAGAATAAATCATATCACAAGCATGTAGAAGACAATGTAATACTTTGGGACAATGCACATTACACTCAGAATGACAATTATGCTCTCCTAGTTGGTGCTTTGAAGAAAGAAGGCGGAGACTCTCGAACCGTGGCTTTTGTTGGCAAGGTTGAAAACCGTGGTTGGAAACAAAAACTAAGCATGTACCAGAGCTCTTGGTTTTAAAAACAGAGGTAAAAACGTTTTTGAGAGGTGCATATTTCGTCAACGAATGCTAGCAGATAACTCAATCACTTCTTGAGCTGGACAAGTTTCGAGGAATGGCTCCCGCATGAGGACGATCACATCCTCTTAATCTCCTTTGTTTATCACTCCCAAAGTTTTCTGATTTCTCATGAACAAAGCGTGAAGGAGGGTTTGTTTTGTTGTATTATCTTTTATGAGCCGGGCGCACTCTATGCCAGTTCCTTATCGTATTAGGGGTTTGCACATTAGACATGCAATCCAGGGATGAAACTTGTCCAACTTAAAAAGATCATGAATTAACTACTACTTCCTCATGAGCTAAAACATAGGCACAAAAAGAGAAATGCTTTTGATTAATTTCGAGATGGTACACGAAAGTCTTTGTTAGGAATGGCAGGTAAATACCATGTATAGGAAGGTATAGTGGACTCATATGGCATAACAGGTTTTAAGGATTTTGGATGCACAAGCAGTCAGTCCGCTTAGTACAGGTGGAGGTTAGCAAAAGACTGGGAAGCGACCAACTAGAGAGCAATAACGGTCATAATCATGCAGAGCGACAAAGCAACATTGAATCAGGCATGAAAGTGATATAACTATTCTGAAACTCAAAGATCATCAAGGCAGAGCAGACTTTTTAGTCTTAAATATGTGTAAACATGTGCCAAGTCAATCCAAAAATTCTCTAAAGGGAAATACCACCTTAGTATACCAGACTATGAACAGTGCAATGCATGTAAATCATTTCAATAACACATTATATACTCTAGTTATTCGAGACTAGCCACAAGGAAAGCATGAACCACTGGAAGAGCATTGTAAACATAGCACTATGTCGCTACAAGCTGGTCTCTAGATCATAAGTACATGCATATGTACAAAAGTAGAAACAAGAAGAGTTCATACCGGTCTTCCTTGTTGCTTCCCTTCAGTCGATCTTCGTCATTACTGCCTCGTCACTTGCACGATCGAACGTAGGAAATATAATTAAATGCCATTACGGACTCGAGCTGAACTCTGAAAACAAAGCAAACTAAAGAGAAAAAAGGAAATCTTTTTGGATTATTTCAAAGGTTGAATGAAAGCAAAAGAAAGAGAAAATCTTTTTGTTGTTTTTGCAAAGAGAGAAATAAAGAAGAACGGGCAAAAACTTCGAAAAGATCAAAGCGAATAAAACGGATAATACAATGGAAAAGTGAGAGGGGCACGTACTCCCCCAAGCTTAGGCTTTTGGCCTAAGTTGGTAGCAGCTACTGCCCCCAGGAGCCTCCTGCTCCGGGGGTATGGTGGTGAGTCCAAGGGTCGTAGAAGGATGCTGGCGTGTACACCGAACTCCTCGGAGTCTCCCACGGGGAAGGGTCCGTACGCCAAGCAGAGGAAGACCCTTCACCAAACTCGGTGGCGGTTTCCTCCTCGTCGGGCACAACCCCCTCCATGGGGTTATGAAACTGATACTGGGCCATGAACTCATCGAACTGGACAACATCAAAGGACCATCCGTTCCTGCGAGAAAAGTCAAACAAAAGAGGTGCAGGTAGACGAATCTCGCGTTCCGCAGTAGTTCCGAAACGCAAGATATAAACAAGATTATCAAGCTCAGAAGCCATGGTAACAAACTTATGCCTTTTCATAGCAGCAAGATCAAAGCTTAAATAAGTAAAAGGACTATCATCAGGGTGTGGGGTGCCTCCAAGATGTTCTAAGATAAGTGTGGCATAAATGCCACCATATAAGTCCCCCTTGTTACCATTCATAGCAAGGCGTCGAGCAATTAAGGCACCCAGATTATAATCAGACCTCCCTGAGAGGGCTGCTGCCAGGATAGCAATATCCGGAGCAGAAATGTTGCTCGTGTTGTCACGAGCTAACACCCCTCTAGCAACATAATATGCAAAATACCTGAGGTGAGGAAATAAGATGCTGGAGATCTTGGACCGATGAATATCCCTCGTACCCATGCTGCAGAGAGAGTTGATGACGGTTTTCAGCTCGGAGGGCTGAGTGGCCATCCTAGCCGTCCTCCCAACGTTCGGCACACCTATTATTTCACAAAACTTTCCCAAAGGCATGGTGATAAGATCATTGTAAATTTTAAACTCAATAGCACCTGAATCAGGATTATATCTAAAACTGTTAATGAAACTGGAGGTGAGTTTTTGATACTGGGTAACACGACACGTGACGAGCCGTGTCAGACGTGCTGGACTTGTGTCTTCCAACAACTCCAGGGGCACATGATCTTCATTGTAGCTCACCCTAGCAGTCGAGGATGAAGCTGCGGCTCTAGTAACTCGATCGGAGTGTGCGGGCCTCCTCTTCTCAAGCCACCCTTTTGCCCTTCCTAACAAACTCATTTCTGAAATTTTTGGCAATTTACAAAAACAAGGATTAAAACAAGGTGAGTTAAGGCAAACTACTCAACTCACTTGCCCAAGGCATAAACTTGCATCAAAACTTGGAAAATAACTTTCTACACATGCATGCAAGCTCATCTATACAGCACCAAGAACTACTAAATACTCACAAATGAAGCCACCAATCAGAAATCTAATTGGAGGGGTGGAGGAGTCACATACCAGGGAGTATTTGTTCAAAATCTCAGCTCAAATGATGGGCTGTAGAGCGAGATCGAAGAATCGCCTCCAAGAACAGCAAGAACACAAGAACAAGTGCAGAACTCGCGTTTCTGGAGAAAAAGAGAGAGGGAGGAAGAAGACATACCTGGAGGGGGGCCATGTGGGCCCCAGGCGCCCTGTGGGCGCGGCCAGGGGCTAGGCCGCACCAGCTGGCCGCCTGGGCCACTGGTGGGTCCCCCTGGCTGGCCCCAGGTCCCTCTGGGTCACTCCCGACATGGAAATTTTTATTTTAATTTTTCTGGAATTTTTCTGAAAACTTCACTGTTGAAAATTTTTCGAAATTCAAAAAGCTGCGAAACTCTCTGAAAACTTGAAGCAGTGAGTAGTATTGTGAAGCTTCAAAACATAAATACTTGGTACAGCAAGTAGAACAAAAGCTAAAATAAATGAAAACATAACAAGCTCAACTTTTTATCTATATAAAACATGTTTACTAGTAAGGTTGATCAAGTCTTACCAACAAACAGGCGATATATAGAGCAAAAAGTCTCACCTCTTACGAAGTAATCACTGAACCTTTACTTTGATGGACATTGTCCCCACCATGATAGTTTTGTATTTGTGAGGCACATGTAGTGGACAGTCCCATTCTCCAATCTTCACAGTCTCGATATTTTCTATAGAGTTGAGGCCATGCCTCCTGTCGGTCTTCTTTGGAAAATATACCGTGTGTTCTTTATCATTTACATTGAAGGTAACCTTCCCTTTGTTGCAATCAATAATAGCACCTGCGGTGTTAAGAAAAGGTCTACCAAGAATAATGGACATGCTCCCATCCTCGGGCATGTCAAGCACAACAAAATCAGTAAGAATTAAACAATTAGCAACTTCTACGGGAGCATCCTCAAAATACCTATCGGAACAGCAGTTGACTTGTCAGCCATCTGAAGAGAGATATCTGTAGGAATTAGTTTCTCTAAACAGAGCCTCTCGTAAAGAGAGAGAGGCATAACACTCACTCCTGCTCCAAGATCACATAAAGCAGTTTTGACATAATTATTCTTTATGGAGCAAGGAATGGTGGGTATACCTGGATCACCGAGCTTCTCAGGAATCTTGCCATTGAAAGAGTAGTTAGCAAGCATAGTAGATATTGCTTCATTAGGAACTTTTCTTTTATTAGTGATAATATCTTTCATATATTTTGAATAAGGAGGTAACTTAATAGCTTTAGTCAAAGGGATTTGAAGAAAAAGAGGTTTAATCCACTCACAAAACTTATTGTAATGCTCTTCTTCTTTAGATTTGATGGACTTACATGGAAAGGGCATGGGTTTCTGTACCCATGGTTCTCTTTCCTTCCCATGTTTTCTTGCAATGAAATCTTCTTTAGTGTACCTCTTACGTTTGTCAGGTGCTTCTTCTTCTCGAGCTTCAGGCGGATCATCCTTCTCATTATCCTTACCTTCAGGTTCGGCACCGTCTTCAGTCTCAGCATCGGAGATAGATACACTGTTTGGATCAACAGCTGGCTCTTCACCTGCAATAGGATCATTATAATTGTCAGCCTCCTTATGTTTCTTCTTCTTCCTTGGAGAGCCAACAATTTCTTCTTCCTGCATTTGAGAATCTTGCTCGATTCTCCTCGGATGCCCCTCTGGATAGAGAGGATCTTGAGTGCTAGTTCCTCCTCGGGTCTTAATCCCAAAAGCCTGTAAATCATCTTGTTTGGCATTGTTAGCAAGCAAATCTTTTTGCACATTAGAAATTTGGTCAAGCTGAGTTTAAACCATATGAAAATGCTTCACAAGACATTGAACATCATTAACTGTTCTACCTAAAACATCAAGCAGACTTTTGATAGCAAGGGAATTATCATGCAACTGACTTTGTATCCTCTCATTAAAATGATTTTGTTTCATAATAAAATTATCAAACTCATCTAAACATTGATCAGGAGGCTTACCATGAGGGATGTCACTTGCGTTGAAATCTAAAAGAGAGTGTACCTCTACCATAGGAGGGTGAGTGGTAGGCTCACACAGCTTCTCAATAGGGGGTAGATTCTTCACGTCTTCAGCTTTAATACCTTTCTCTTTAATAGACTTCTTTGCTTCTCGCATATCTTCGGGGCTTAGAACAAACATGCCGCTCTTCTTTGGTGGTGGAGGTGGTTCAGGGACGGACCAATCTTCATGGTTTTTGGCAATCCTGCCCATCAAATCTTCTGCGTCTTTCGGCGTCCTTTTCCTGAAAACATAACCAGCACAACTGTCCAAATAGGACCTAGATTCATCAGTTAGACCAGCATAGAATATATCGATTAATTCGTTCTTAGGGACTTCATGTCCTGGCCTAGCCCGAATCAGACCGCAGTACCTCCCCCAAGCTTTAGGGAGGGACTCATCCTGCAACTGTTTAAAGTTATAAATTCTTTGTAAAGCAGCATGTTGCATGTGAGCAGGAAAGTACTTATCAACAAAAGAGTGAGCTAAATCTTGAGGACTCTTAATGGAACCGCATGGGAGTGAATCATACCATGCTTTAGCACCTTCCTTCAAGGAGAAAGGAAGAAGCTTGGTCACATAAAAGTATCGTATCTTCTCATCTGTGGTAAACAGGCCACCCAACTCACCGAGTTTAGTCAGGTGTGCAATAGCATCATCATTTTCTCTGCCATAAAAGGGGTCAGCTTCAACCATAGGTATAAGTGAAAGATCAACAGAGAAATTATAATCAGGATCATCAATGCATATAGGAGATGTAGCAAATTCAGGATCAGGAACGGTTTTGTTCTTCAAAGAGTGTTTTTCAAACAGTTTCTTAATAACTTCAGGGTCAGAGCCAGAAAACTCTGTCAGTTCCCTGCATAAATCTTCATCAAGCATATAGTAATCATCATCAAGGAGTCTCTCCTTGAGTTTACTCAAATCAGGATAATCATAAGTTTCACCAATAGGGTAGCGAGTAACAGGAATTTCAATTCCAGACTTTTTAGCAGCAGCAGCGATCTGTTTCTCAAGAGCATAACCAAGTGAACTAATATCATCAACAGTAGTAGAAGCATCATCAAGAGTATCGGACATAGTAACTGATTCAGTAGGAGCATCATGTGGTGGTGGTGAGGCGAACTTACTCATAACAAAAGGCGAATCAAGTGTAGCACTAGTGCTCAGAACAGTACCTCTTCTTGTAGTAGATAGTAAGATCGGAACCTTGGGGTCTCCTTTCTTACCCATAGCGGATGAAGTGCAGCAGGTAGGATACTTCAAGTAGACTTGTAAATATTGCTTTGCTCCCCGGCAACGGCGCCAGAAAACGGTACTTGATAACCCTCAACCGTAAGTGATCGAGATAGTCTTCGCGGGTAAGAATAACCCAATTTATTGATTCGACACACGGGGAGCCAAAGAGTATTTATAAGCTTTGACAGTTGAGTTGTCAATTCAACCTCACCTGAAATATACTTACTTGCAACAAAAGATAAGTGGTAACAATGATATGATAGTGATGATGGTGATAGTAAAAGTAAACAGCAAAAGTAAATAGCGAGAGCAAATAGAAATAGTAAATAGCAAAAGTAGCAACTAGTAACCAGCAGGATTTAAAACACTATAGGCTAGGGAGATGGATGGTTGGGCGCTGCATGGATGAGATATATCATGATTCTAACTTGGGGCACGGCACACGGAAAAGTAATGATCATCTAGGCAAATATCAAACATTAGGCATGTATCCCGTAGGTAGTTGTACGTGCTTGCAATAAGAACTTGCACAACATCTTTTGTCCTACCATCCCGCTATGAACGGGGCCAAAAGGAACTTATGGAGATTAAGGTGCTCCTGTCAGAGAGCACCGGAACAAAGCAATGAACTCAATGGATACATGTAATCCTAAAACTACGGACCATCCCCTTTGGTGTCCCAAGCTGTCACTTTTGGGATCGCCGGTTCCGAACCGTAATAGGTGCAAACAACTCATAGATAGGATCACGAACACAAATATATTCATGCAAACACATATGGTTCAGATCTGAAATCATGGCACTCAGGCCCTAAGTGTCAAGCATTAAGAATAACAAGTTGAAGCAAAGATGATAAACACCATAGTAGATGATAGGCAACATGCCCCCAACGATCTGACAAACTATTACATGATCTAACTCATCCAATCCCTACCATCCCCTTCGCCTACAGCAGGGGATTACTCACACATGAAAGGAGAAGTCATGGAGGGATGATGAAGTGGTGATGATGATGACGATGGCGACGATCTCCCCTCTCCGGAGGCCAATTCAGCCTCCAGATTAGCCCTCCCGAAGAAGAACAGAGGGTGGCGGCGGCTCCGCGACGGAAATTGCGAAAAGAACTTCTGATCTGGGATTTCTCCGTCACGAGCTAAAATACGGGTCGAAGTAGGGCACCAGGGGAGGTGGGGCCCACCCAGGCGACCCCCCGGCGCGGCCAGGGGGTGGGCCGCGCCACCAGGGCGCCTGGGCACCCCCTGGCCCCCCCTCTGGTCCCTCTTCTGGCTCCGGGTTTCTTCGGGTGCGTGGATTTTCTGTGATTTTTCGTGGATTTTTCTGAGATACCTAAAAATCCGTTTTCCTGCACACAATAAAACCATACAGGCAGCTCTGCTGAAAACAGCGTCAGTCCGGGTTAGTTTAGTTCAAATCATGCAAGAATGAGGTCAAAACAATATCAAAAGTGTTTGGAAAAGTAGATACGTTTCAGACGTATCAACACTCTTTCTAAATAGTGGGATCAATATTAACTAAAGTCATGACCTCTCCAAACCCACTTTTATCAAAAAAATCATAAGACTGAACATTCTCCAAATACGTGGGATCTAAAGTTGACACTCTTTGATGGGCCTCGAACCCCTCGTTGGTTACCCCAAGTGGAAGGTGTAAGATGCAGTAAGTAGAAGTGTTTTCCCCTAGCAAAGATGCCAAGGATCGATTCCCCAGAGACTCCTAGGTTCAACAAGTAGGTGTCAATTGCTACGGCGCCAGATTAGTAGCAATCAACGTGGACCTGCACACAGATACAAATAACTTTGCTCCCAACATGTATAGAGAGGTTGTCAATCCCTCCGGCCTTGTAGTTCACAAAGGATTAAAAGCAATGATAGTAGTGATGGATAGTTTTTGCAATAGTAAGTAAATAACGGAAAGTAAATAGTGGATGTGATCAATGATGGTAATATGGACCGGAGTCTCATGATGTTCACTAGTGATGTCTCTCTCCCAAAAGACGATAAAACAGCTATGTGAGGTAACAAATTACAGCTGGGCAATTGACAGGACCACGAACGCAAACCAATGCTGACTACATTGCAAGAAAGGTTGAGGTTCAAAGCATGGGCGGTACGCCAAAGTAAGTAGACCGAAATCCATCAATATCTACTACTAATCATCCACCTTGAGATATCTATCCAGAACATCTCGCTGGTATTAAGTTGCGAGTCCCACCCATAGTGTAAACTCAATGCAACAGACAACTGCATTAAAAGAACTTTGCGTAAAGTAAACAATCCTTGCACCCGCGGGCACAAGCACCGTTGTTTCCCCCTTGTGGCAACAGCACATCCCCTAGACTCATGTTTCTGTCACTCAAGCTAGTCATCGAGGGGCATGAACCCACAATCAAGCATAACGTTCCCTCTTGGAGTCACTACCTACTACTCGGCCAAAGCAATAAGTAACAACGGAGAACATGCAAGAATTACTTATGAACTAAAATATAAAAGAGGTGAATCAAATATATTACTCAAGATCAATCTGAACATAATCTCATAATCCATCGGATCCCAGCAAACTCAACATAGCAACAGCATAAGGATTACATAGGTGCCTCGATCATGTAGGGCAGCTCACGAGGACTAATTAGTGAAGCACAAGAACGGGAGGAGAACATCACATAGCTACTGGTCATGGACTCATGGTCCAAGGGAGACTACTCACGAGTCATCCGGGAGGCGTCCATGGTGGTGGAGAAGCTCCCGGTGGTGATCCTCCCATCCGGCAGGGTGCCGGGAAGAGTTCTCCTGGTGCTCCCGATCTTGGAAGCGGCGGCGGCGGCGGAACAGAGATGGGATCGCGAAAAGAGTTTCTGTTCTGAGGGTTTCGGAGGTCCCTCTAAATATATGCCAAAGGGGGGCACCGGACGGGCTTCGGGGGGCCCAGGCGCCCCCCCAGCGCGGCCCAGGGGGGCGCGCCCACAGGGCGCCTGGAGCCCCTGTGGGCCCCCCCAGGCTGCCCTTCGGACGCAGTGTTGTTTCCGGATCGCTGATTTTTTATATATTTTTTCTGGATTTTTCTGGGCAGTTCTCGAAACGTGAAAACCTAAAATACAAAAACAGCCGAAAACAGAAACTGGCACTGGGGTGCACTGGATTAGTAAGTTAGTCCAAATATGATCAAAAGTGTATGGAAGTGTATGAATATCATAGCAATATCACCCAAAAGTGGCATGGAGCAAGCAGAAATTATAGATACGTTTTGGACGTATCAACATCCCTAAGCTTAATTCATGCTCGTCCTCGAGTAGGTAAATGATAACAAAAATAATTTCTGTGGTGACATGCTATTAACCATATAGGACTTTCTCATAGTCATATGACAAAAGCTTACTGAGACAATGATTCTAAAGTAATTAAGTTGCCTCAAGAGAAAATCACAAATGACTAAAAGTTTTACAACATGAAACTGAAACATCAAAAAGATTTGCAATGAACATGATGTGCAAATATGATAAAGTGATATCTAGCTCGCCCCCTTTAGTGATGCAAAACATAAGTGCAGGGGCACCTTCAAGGTTTAAGTGATGACTAGATACAATCATTTCAGAATAAACGATATCACAATCATGCAAAAGACAATGCTACTTTGGGACAATGCACATTACACTCAGAATGACAATCATGCTCTCAGTAGTTGGTGCTTCAACATAAAGGTAAAAGAAAGGTTAAGTGCTAAAGCTTTTTATTTTGAAAACATGGAAGCAATTGTGTCAACGGTAGTAGTACTTCATATGTGTCATGCATAAAACATCCTATAAGTTGCAAGCCTCATGCATCGAATACTAATAGTGCTCGCTCCTTGTCCTAATTAGCTCGGATCCCCATGGGTTATCATTGCATTACATATGTTTTAACCAAGTGTCACAAAGGGGTACCTCTATGCCACCTGTACAAAGGTCCAAGGAGATAGATCGCATTTGATTTCTCGTTTTTGATAGATCTCAACTTGAGGACATCCATACCGGGACAACATAGAAAATAGATGATGGACTCCTCTTTAATGCATAAGCATATTCTCATGAGAGATTGATGATTAAGGTCCAAGCTAAAACTTCCACCATGATGCATGGCTTTGGTTGGCGGCCCAATGTTCTTCTCTAACAATATGCATAGTTATTCAACCCACGGTAAATCACCCTTACTTCAGAAAAGACGAACATGCATAGCAACTCACATGATATTCAACAAAAGTGTGACAGTTGATGGCGTCCCCAGAAACATGGTTACCGCTCAGCAAGCAACTTATAAGAAATAAGATACATAGGCAACATATTCTTTACCACAATAGTTTTCAGGCTACTTTCCCATGAGCTATGTATTGCATGGTTAGTTTGCTTAGTACAGGTGGAGGTTAGCAAAAGACTGGGAGCGACCAACTAAGAGAGCAATGACGGTCATAATCATGCAGAGTGACAAAGCAATATTGAATCAGGCATGGTAGTTATATCGCTACTCAGAAATAAAAGATCATCAAGGCTTGACAGACTTTCTTTACAGTCTTGAATATGCGTGAGCATACGCCAAGTCAATCAAAATAAATTCTCGAAGGAAGATATTACTAAACCATACCATATCATAGGCAAACAAACCAAGTTGGTACTCCAATAACACATTGGGAACCCCCCAGCTATTTGAGATTAACCATAAGAAAACATGAACTACTAAGCACCATCATGGAAGTAGCATCTTTATCATAGACACATTAACCCATGTAACAGAAGCAAACTCTCTTAATAAGGTGAGCATGGTAATTAAAGAGAGTTTAAGCAACCAACTAAATAAAAGCTCTTGAAAAGATAAGCATGAATACTAAGAGCAGAGCACGATAGTAGCTATTAAAAGACAAAGAACACACACAACATAGATAGACATGAAAATTCTATGTAATGTTCTAGGTAGAGGTGGAGCGTGTTTCTCTCCCACATAAAGGAATGCTGGGTTCCGACTCGTTATGAAAAACTAAAAAGAAAACTAAAAGCAAGACGCTCCAAGCATAGCACATAACACATGAAGTGATAAAAATATAGCGAAACGAAAGACGAACTGATAGTGTTGATGGAGAAGGGGATGCACGGGGGCATCCCCAAGCTTAGACGCTTGAGTCTCCTTGAATATTTCTTGGGGGTGCACGGGGGCATCCCCAAGCTTGAGCGCTTGACACTCCTGAATCTTTTTATCATCTTCCCTCGCACACTTGAAAACTCCCTTCATACATAACTCATCATAATCTGATTAGCGAGGTTAGTACCCTTAATAAAATAAGTATACCTTGCTGGAAATAAGGATATTCTTGAATTTCTACTGTTTCTCAAGATTGCCAAAAGGTTTTTGCAAAGAAAAAGCAAGTTCTTAATTTGCAAAGTGAAGGTAAGGCAAAACAGGACAGAATCTGTGAAAAACAGAACAGCATGCAGTAATTGATCTGTTCGGGATACTTCTGCAACTCAAATCAAAAAACTCAGAACTGACGCACGAAAGACAATTATATAGAGAACGCTGTCGAAAAAATTCATACCAAAAAGATGATCTGGTGATTTTATACGAATTTTTCTATCCAAGGACAGAATCTGTTTCCTGGACAGCACCTCACAACTTTTGAACTTTCTAGCAATCGGAGGCTATACTTGGCACAAATATGAAAAGCAAAGATACAATGATGATGCTACAGCAGTAAACAACATCAAGACACAACAAAAGCAAAAAATTTATTCATGTGGGCTGCCTCCCAAAAGCGCTTTCTTTTATGCCTTTAAGCTAGGCATAATGCATAGATCAAGTTTTATCAAGAGTAAAAGAATAGCTAGCCCGTACAACTGACTCAAAAGGTAACTTGATCTTTTTTCGAGGGATGTGTTCCATCCCTTTCTTGAGAGGAAACTGAAATTTTATATTACCCTCTTTCATGTCAATGACAGCACCAACAGTGCGCAAAAAGGGACGTCCCAAAATAATTGGACATGAAGGATCACATTCAATATCCATAATAGTAAAATCAACGGGCACATAATTATCATTGACAACAATAAGAACATCATCGATCCTCCCCAAAGGTTTCTTTATGGAAGAATCAACGAGACGAACACCAAAAGAACAAGAATCATAAGGTTTCAATTTAAGCATATCATATATCCTTTTGGGCATAACAGAGGTACTAGCACCAACATCACATAATGCATAACAAGAGAAGTCATTCAAATAAATTTTTATCATAGGATCCCAACCATCTTCTAGCTTTCTAGGTATGGAGGCTTCTACTCTGAGTTTCTCCTCCCTAGCTTTGATGAGAGCATTAGTGATATGCTCTGTGAAGGCAAGGTTAAGCGTGCTAGTGCGGGGATCTCTAGACATCTTGTGAAGGAAATCAATAACTTCGGTAAGAGTGCAATTATCAAAATCAAGGTCACGAGCATCAAGTAAAGTAGTAGTGGTGTCCTTAAGGTTCTCTTGGTTGGTAGTTTCTATAGCATCACCATTAATAGGTCCATTGGGACCAGGAGTACATTGGGTGCTAAGAGTGTGAACATCCTCAATAACTTGGATAGTAGCAACAGTGTGGTGGGTAGGAAGGCTCTTAATTCTTTCCTCTTCCTCCCTTTCTCTAGCCCATCTTTCTTTAAGCTTAGCCATCATCCTAATGTTTTCATTGATTTGCACTTGAGTAGCATTAATAGGGATGACTTCCCTCTCCTTAAGTGGAGAAGTTTCAATTTTTAGCAATTTTACCTCATTGGCTAAGTGGTCTACCTTAAAAGAAAGATCATCCAGTTTATGTAGTTTCTCTTCTACATTCTTATTAAAGGCTTTTTGGGTAGTGATGAAATCTCTAAGCATAGACTCTAGTTCAGTATTGGAGTTCTTGGTACTAGCATAAGCATTGTTGTTCCCATAAGAGTTAGAGGGGAACGGTCTAGAATTGTTACCAAAGTTACTCCTATAAGCATTGTTGTTAAAATTGTTTCTAGAGATAAAGTTCACATCTACTTGTTCTTGAGCAATCAAAGAATTTAAAGGAACAACACGAGGATCAACAGTAGATTGCTTCGAAAGTAGAGACATGATCAAGTCAACTTTTTCATTGAGGCAGGAAATCTCCTCGACAGAGTTTACCTTCCTACCTGTTGGAGCGCGTTCGGTGTGCCATTGGGAATAGTTGGTCATCATCTCATCGAGAGGCTTTGTGGCAGCACCAAGTGTAGTTGACATAAAAGTTCCTCCCGCGGCCGAATCTAACAAGTTCTGCGAGGTAAAGTTCAAGCCTGCATAAAAAGTTTGGATAACCATCCAAGTAGTCAAACCGTGAGTAGGGCAGTTCTTGATAAGAGACTTCATACGTTCCCAAGCTTGGGCAACGTGTTCATTATCCAATTGTTTAAAATTCATGATGTTACTTCTAAGTTGGATAATTTTAGCAGGTGGATAGTATTTTCCGATAAAAGCATCTTTGCACTTGTCCCATGAATCTATGCTATTTCTAGGCAAAGACTGAAACCAAATTTTAGCTCTTCCTCTCAAGGAGAAAGGAAAAAGCTTAAGCTTAACAATATTACCATCTATTTCTTGGTACTTTTGCATATCACAAAGTTCAACAAAGTTGTTCAAGTGTAAAGCAGCATCATCTCCAGCACCAGAGAATTGTTCTCTCATGACTAAGTTAAGTAAAGCAGGTTTAATTTCATATGAAGGTGCTTAAGTGGCAGGTGTAGTGATAGGTGTGCTGATAAAGTCATCGTTGTTGTGACTAGTGAAGTCACACAACTTGGTGTTCTCGGTGGAACCCATAGTAGCAAGCAAGCAAGATAACTATTTTTGTGATTTTCGATAAAAGGAACTAAAGCAAAAATGAAAGGTAAACTAACAAGACTAAAAAGCAAAGGTAAAAGATAGCATGCAACTCCCCTATCCTGAAGAGTGGAGTCCCCGGCAACGGCGCCAGAAAATACTCCTTGATGGGCCTAGAACCCCTCGTTGGTTACCCCAAGTGGAAGGTGTAAGATGCAGTAAGTAGAAGTGTTTTCCCCTAGCAAAGATGCCAAGGATCGATTCCCCAGAGACTCCTACGTTCAACAAGTAGGTGTCAATTGCTACGGCGCCAGATTAGTAGCAATCAACGTGGACCTATACACAGATATAAATAACTTTGCTCCCAACGAGTACAGAGAGGTTGTCAATCCCTCCGGCCTTGTAGTTCACAAAGGATTAAAAGCAATGATAGTAGTGATAGATAGTTTTTGCAATAGTAAGTAAATAACGGAAAGTAAATAGTGGATGTGATCGATGATGGTAATATGGACCGGAGTCTCATGATGTTCACTAGTGATGTCTCTCTCCCAAAAGACGATAAAACAACTATGTGAGGTAACAAATTACAGCTGGGCAATTGACAGGACCATGAACGCAAACCAATGCTGACTACATTGCAAGAAAGGTTGAGGTTCAAAGCATGGGCGGTACGCCAAAGTAAGTAGACCGAAATCCATCAATATCTACTACTAATCATCCACCTTGAGATATCTATCCAGAACATCTCGCTGGTATTAAGTTGCGAGTCCCACCCATAGTGTAAACTCAATGCAACAGACAACTGCATTAAAAGAACTTTGCGTAAAGTAAACAATCCTTGCACCCGCGGGCACAAGCACCGTTGTTTCCCCCTTGTGGCAACAGCACATCCCCTAGACTCATGTTTCTGTCACTCAAGCTAGTCATCGAGGGGCATGAACCCACAATCAAGCATAACGTTCCCTCTTGGAGTCACTACCTACTACTCGGCCAAAGCAATAAGTAACAACGGAGAACATGCAAGAATTACTTATGAACTAAAATATAAAAGAGGTGAATCAAATATATTACTCAAGATCAATCTGAACATAATCTCATAATCCATCGGATCCCAGCAAACTCAACATAGCAACAGCATAAGGATTACATAGGTGCCTCGATCATGTAGGGCAGCTCACGAGGACTAATTAGTGAAGCACAAGAACGGGAGGAGAACATCACATAGCGACTGGTCATGGACTCATGGTCCAAGGGAGACTACTCACGAGTCATCCGGGAGGCGTCCATGGTGGTGGAGAAGCTCCCGGTGGTGATCCTCCCCTCCGGCAGGGTGCCGGGAAGAGTTCTCCTGGTGCTCCCGATCTTGGAAGCGGCGGCGGCGGCAGAACAGAGATGGGATCGCGAAAAGAATTTCTGTTCTGAGGGTTTCGGAGGTCCCTCTAAATATATGCCAAAGGGGGGCACCGGACGGGCTTCGGGGGGCCTAGGCGCCCCCCCGGCGCGGCCCAGGGGGGGCGCGCCCACAGGGCGCCTGGAGCCCCTGTGCCCCCCCCCCAGGCTGCCCTTCGGACGCAGTGTTGTTTCCGGATCGCTGATTTTTTATATAATTTTTCTGGATTTTTCTGGGCAGTTCTCGAAACGTGAAAACCTGAAATACAAAAACAGCCGAAAACAGAAACTGGCACTGGGGTGCACTGGATTAGTAAGTTAGTCCAAATATGATCAAAAGTGTATGGAAGTGTATGAATATCATAGCAATATCACCCAAAAGTGGCATGGAGCAAGCAGAAATTATAGATACGTTTTGGACGTATCACTCTTCCAAACCCACTTTCAATATTATTGCAAACACTATTATCAATCTCATATTCATCATGGGGGTTAAATAAATTTTCAAGATCATAAGAAGAATCACCCCAATCATAATCATTGCCACAAGTAGTGGACATGGCAAAATTAGCATCCCCAAGCTTAGGGTTTTGCATATCATTAACACAATTGACATCAATAGGAGTTATAATAACATCATTGCAATCTAGCTTTTCATTGAAGAAACTATCGTGAATCACTTCATAAATTTCTTCTTTCAACACTTCATCATAAATTTCAGATTCTTGAATTTCAAGCAAAACCTCATAAAGATAATCTAGTGCACTCAACTCACTAGCAACAGGTTCAACATAATTGGATCTTTTAAAAAGATTAGCAAGTGGATGACGACCCATAGATAGATTTTTAGCAAGCGAAGATGCAAGCAAATAGAAGGCACATGGCAACAAAAGCAAACATAAGATCGAACGAGAAAAAGGCAAACAAAAGGAAGGCAAATATTTTTGTGTTTTTCTGAAAACGTTTTAGAAGTGGGGGAGAGGAAAACGAGAGGTGAATGGAAAGTAATGTAATGCGAGGGAGGAGAGTTTATCATGGGTCCTTGGTGTGTCTTGACTTGAGCGTAGATCTCCCCGGCAACGATGCCAGAAATGAGCTTCGCTGACGGGATGTGAGTGCCGATTACCTAGCCTCCTCGGCAACGGCGCCAGAAATCCTTCTTGCTACCTCTTGAGCATGCGTAGGTTTTCCCTTGAAGAGGAAAGGGTGATGCATCAAAGTAGCGTAAGTATTTCCCTCAGTATTTGAGAACCAAGGTATCAATCCAGTAGGAGACTACACGCAAATCACCTAGCACCTACACAAACAATCAAGAACCTTGCAACCAACGCGATAAAGGGGTTGTCAATCCCTTCACGGCCACTTGCAAAAGTGAGATCTCATAAAGTTAATAAGATAAATATTTTTGGTATTTTTGTTATATAGATTGGAAAATAAAGATTGCAAAATATATAGTAAACTAGAATTGTAGATCGGAAACTTATATGATGTAAAGTAGACCTGGAGGCCATAGGTTTCACTTGTGGCTTCTCTCATGATAGCATATATTACGGTGGGTGAACAAATTACTGCCGAGCAATTGATAGAAAAGCGCCTAGTTATGAGAATATCTAGGCATGATCATGAACATAGGCATCACGTTTGTGTCAAGTAGACCGAAACGATTCTACATCTACTACTATTACTCCACACATCGACCGCTATCCAACATGCATCTAGAGTATTAAGTTCATAAGAACAGAGTAACGCCTTAAGCAAGATGACATGATGTAGAGGGATAAACTCAAGCAATATGGTATAAACCCCATCTTTTTATCCTCGATGGCAACAATACAATACGTGCCTTGCTGCCCCTGCTGTCATTGGGAAAGGACACCGCAAGATTGAATCCAAAGCTAAGCACTTCTCCCATTGCAAGAAAGATCAATCTAGTAGGCCAAACCAAACTGATAATTCGAAGAGACTTGCAAAGATATTAAATCATGCATATAAGAATTCAGAGAAGAACCAAATGTTGTTCATAGATAATCTTGATCATAAACCCACAATTCATCGGATCTCGACAAACACACCGCAAAAATAATTACATCGAATAGATCTCCAAGAACATCGAGGAGAACTTTGTATTGAGAACCAAAGAAAGAGAAGAAGCCATCTAGCTAATAACTATGGACCCAAAGGTCTATGGTAAACTACTCACACATCATCAGAGAGGCTATGGTGTTGATGTAGAAGCCCTTCATGACCGATTCCCCCTCCACCGTTGTGCCAAAAAAGGCCCCAAGATGGAATCTCACGGGTATAGAAGGTTGTGGCGGTGGAAAAGTGGTTTCGTTGCCCTCCTGGATGTTTTTAGGGTATAAGGGTATATATAGGCGGAAGAAGTACGCCGATGGAGCTACGAGGGGCCCACGAGGGTGGAGGCGCGCCTACCCCCTGGGTGCGCCCTCCTGCCTCGTGGCCACCTCGTGGCTTCCCATACTTCTATTCCAAGTCTTTTGGATTGCTTTTGGTCCAAGAAAGATCATCGCGAAGGTTTCATTCCGTTTGGACTCCGTTTGATATTACTTTTCTGCGAAACACTGAAATAGGCAAAAAAACAACAACTGGCACTGGGCCTCCGGTTAATAGGTTAATCCCAAAAATAATATAAAAGTGCATATTAAAGCCCATTAAACATCCAAAACAGATAATATAATAGCATGGAACAATAAAAAATTATAGATACATTGGAGATGTATCACACCGCGAGTCCACGGAGGGCTCCACCCACAAAGGGTCCACGAAGAAGCAACCTTGTCTATCCCACCATGGCCATCGCCCACGAAGGACTTGCCTCACTAGGGTAGATCTTCACGAAGTAGGCGATCTCCATGCCCTTACAAACTCCTTGGTTCAACTCCACAATCTCGTCCAAGGCTCCCAAGTGACACCTAACCAATTTAGGAGACACCACTCTCCAAAAGGTAATAGATGGTGTGTTGATGATGAACTCCTTGCTCTTGTGCTTCAAATGATAGTCTCCCCAACACTCAACTCTCTCACACATATTTGGATATGGTGGAAAGAAGATTTGAGTGGAAAGCAACTTGGGGAAGGCTAGAGATCAAGATTCATATGGTAGGATTGGAATATCTTGGTCTCAACACATGAGTAGGTGGTTCTCTCTCAGAAAATGTATGTTGGAAGTGTAGGCATGTTCTGGTGGCTTTCTCCACGAATGAAGAGTGGGTGGAGGGATATATATATAGCCTCCACACAAAATATAACCGTTACACACAATTTACCAAACTCGTTGGGACCGAAACATGAAACTCGGTCGGATCGATTTAGTCCAAAATGTGAACGTTAGGCTTTTCGGTGGGACCGATATGATCAACTCGGTGGGACCGATTTCATTAGGATTAGGGCATAACGTAATCTCAGTGAGACCGATTTCTGTAATAGGCAAGAGTTGGTCAGGCAAACTCGGTGGGACCGGTTCGCTCATTTCGGTGAGACCGAAACATTACGAAAAGGCAATAGAGAGTTTGCAATGCAAACTCGATGAGACCGATTCTCACATCTTGGTTAGACCGAAATGTTGCAAATAGGAAACAAATAGTTTACATTCCCATCTCGGTGAGACCGAGATCCCTATCGGTGAGACCGAACTGATTAGGATTTTGGCAGTGGCTTTGTCAAGTGAACTCGGTGATGTCGGGTAGATCAAATCGGTGGGGTCGAGTTTGACTTTTGGTTTGGGACATATGTGGATATGAGAAAGTGATTGAGGGCTTTTGAGCATATCACTAAGCACTTTGAGCAAGCAAGCCATTAAGCAACACCTCATCCCCTTTTAATAGTATTGGCTTTCTTATGGACTCAATGTGATTTTGGATCACTAAAATGAAAATGAAGAGTCTTGAGCTTTGAGCTTTTGCCAATCTTCTGTCCTTAGCATCTTGAAGGGGTTCCACATCCTCTTGTCCATGCCACTCCACTGTTGAACTTATCTGAAATATACTAGGTAAAAGTATTAGTCCAACAAAGAGATATGTTGACATTAATTACCAAAATCACTCAGGGGGCACTAGTGCTTTCAGTCCTCAATCTGTACTATGTCAATTTAGTACGTAGGGAGCAGTGCCCATAGTCATGCCTCAAGGATACACCGACTTTCGGAACGTCGCTACTAAGTATTGTCTGTCCCTCTACTTTCTACAATGACATATTCGTGCAAATTCTAATAATAAAAATGTCAAAGATGAAATTCGAGGCTAAACCGTGACAAAAGCGGGGAACCTCCCAAGGCACTGATGCAGGTCCAGTCACATGTGGGGAGGCTCAGTATTTCAACCATTGGGAGGTTTCCTACGAGATCATTTAGATGTCGCGTTGAGACCTTTGGGTCATAATATTGAGGAGTAAAGTTCCAAGGAATACATCCCGATGCCCCTCATACATAAAAAAAATCAACAAGAGCTCATATTTTTTTAGAGATGCTAAAAGAATGGTCTCATTTACTGGTGCACACCCTTGACCACCGCGCGCCATGTTCAAAGGCATCATCCGATGCCATTATTTATCTTCTTTACTGGTGCACACCCGTGATCCCTCTACGACATGTCCAAAAACATCATCCAATGCCACTATATGTCGGAAATTCATGTTTTAATATAGCATAAGTGTATACCATGAGTGCCATCTCAGCTCCGTATGGATGTAGATATTGGGCTCAGGGAATTGAATTAGGGCCTAGTTCCAAATCGGCCACAATATTAAGAAGGGTTGGAATCCATTTTTTAATTGTATGGGTGTACATGTAATCCGCAGTGGCAATCCAAGGGGAGCGTCCAATTACTATTTTCTGCTTGGCTCGATTGCATAATTTAAAGAGTATGTACATTATATGGTGATGTACATGTTTGAAAATGAATTTTCCACAACATGTGGATATATTCAAATGTTTATATATCACGTTGCAATTTTAAAATGGGTCCATAAGAACAACTATATTTTGAAGAAACATGATTATTATTTTCTTCTGAAACTATTCATGACAACATCGGTATTCCAAAAACGCGAAACCGTTTGGAATAACAAGAAATAGTAGAGCTAGTAACATGACATCCGTAAATTTCACCTATCTTACATGTAACGATAACATATTACGATGAATTACTTGATAACTGAGCACAAACTAGAACCATCAACCAAGAGTATGGCTATGGCATCATAAGTGATCTGACACGTAGCAACCTCTTTTGCATAGATAGCTGGGGACGTCTAGGACAAATCATTGCTTCTATCAAACTAATCCTGGGCCATCCGATCAGAATAATGGGTGCTAATTTTTGGAGGCTAGGCTCCATGGAGCCCTTTCAAAAACAATGAAAATCATATTATAAAGTTCCAACTTTTTTAAAAAAGCGTGGAAACTTATATGTTTTCTGCACAAGCATGTGAAAAAACGGTTTAAATTTTTGTGATTTATATGTTGTACCAAAAAAATCTAGCCCAACAAACAAAATATCGGCCCATTTTGGAAAATTATTATTTTCCTTTTTTATGTCAAGTGTGAAAGTATAATGTTATGAAAATTCGCACATACATAATATAGTTGTGCATGTATGTTCATTGTTTTTTTTGCCGTGTGGAAAATAATATTGAGTTTATTCAGATGCATAGGAAGCATAATGCGCTAATGTTGGAAGCATGAATAGTGTCTAACATAAACTTTGTTCAACCATGTAGGAAGCATACATCTATTGTGAAAACTACAAAATTGGTTATTGTGTAGCGAAGCTTCATTTTGTGCACCGGAAGCAAGAGAGACAATTGTTGAATAGAAAGTAGTAAGATATTGAACCACACATGAGCGGCTACATCTGTTTACAATTCAGCATATGCTTCCAAGGAAGTGGAAATTTGTTTCCAACATTAGTTGCATGTATATTTCAATGGTTTTTTTTATTCATATATCTTTCCATAAAGATTGCTTCCAAATGAGATCAGAATTTACTTCCAAAGAAAAAAAAATCTGCTCCAGAATAGATTGGACTTTGCTTCCATACAACAACACAAAATCATCATAGCACATCCATGGGGATGGCGCCCCTGCAAGAACATGAGCACCATGTGCAAAGGGGTGTCTTCGTGGAGGAGAACTATGAGAACAGAGTGATAGTGCCGACATTGGATCGAGGTGGCCTCGGACGCGATTGGACTGTGTTGTGGCTAGGCAAGGCTGCGGGAAGGCTTGGATTGTGTCCTATGTGCACCGGCCACGATGCTTTGGTGGGTCGCTAGTCGCGACCTCCTTCATGTCGCGTCTTATGTGTCGCTGCCTCCACCTCCACTCCGCTTATGATGTTGTGTAGGAACCCTGATTTTGCTAACACCATGGAAGGAGTCATTAGAGTGGAGGGAGATGTGCGTCGGAGCGGCGTCTGTGATAGGTAGTTAGGGTTTCAGGGTGGACGAGGAGGTGCGACTGGTCGGCAGGGAGATCATATAAGGGAATCCCATGACACTGCATTGAAATCAGAGCTCGATCACATAAGTCATTTTGGTAGCCACCCTAAACACGTGGTATTCACCTCTTCTATACCAATTCCTCAATTCATTGCCAAATTCAAACATCCAAACATGGTGTTACATTTTTTTATCCTGCATTCTAAATATGCCATCAATTTTCTATTAGAGATAAAGTGCTTAAATTGTTTGCATAGAAGATGAATTTGTCACTCCTCTTTCTAGAGGAGAACATATGATTAGTTTGAGACTTTTCTTTTTGAGCAAACCAAATTGGAGACTTAATATTCTTGTTTTGCAGGACACAAGGGCAGATCCTATTTACCGCGTAGGTCGGTGCATAGAGTCATGCAGCGTACCCCCTTCTCACGCTCCCGCTATGTACAATGGGCCAGCCCAACTATCTCGCCTTTCTAGTTTTGGGAAGGTTCTCATTTTTCTTTTGGTTATATGTTTTTTAGTTTTTTTTTTCATTTCTCTATTTTATTTTTTATTTTGAAATTCATGAACATTTTTTTAAGCTGCAGAACATTTTCCAAATCGTGATTGTTTTTTGCAATTTGAACATCTTTTCAAAATCCTGAATAATTTTTTGAACTCATGAACATTTCAAAAACACGAACAATTTTTGAATTCATGAACAATCAGAAATCCCGAAAATGTTTTCCCAAAATCATGAACAATTCGTGAGCTCCCTTTCTAGCGCGCGAGTCACGGAATAGGGAGTCCTGGACACAAGCCTTTCATCTCTTTTATTTAAAAAAATCTTCGTTATCGCTCAAATTTTTTTTTTGAGAAGAATCGTTATCTCTCAAACGGGCCTGTGCCTGGCATCCCCGATTCACGGGCTGAAAACACCTGCTTCATTTTCTCACTACAGCCCACGAAAACCCACGCCCCGCCGCCGCCGCCGCCGTTAAACCCCCGTGCCTGGCACGTCAGAAAAAGACCTGTTTACCCCTTCCTCAACCCGCGGCGACCGAACCACCCCGAGGGCATTTTCGTACGAAAAGCAGCCAAAACCCTAGCCCGCCGATCTATAACTAGCGAGGCAGGAGAAACCCTACCAGTCGGGTCCAACCGCCGCCGCCGCCGCCATGTCGAAGCGAGGTGAGCCTTCTTCCCCTTCCCCGATCGATCCTCCGCCGGCCTCGTCGCGATCTCATCTCTGATGTTGTTCTTGGTGCTGTTTGATCCGGTCCAGGGAGGGGAGGCTCCGCGGGGAATAAGTTCCGGATGTCGCTGGGTCTGCCGGTGGCGGCGACGGTGAACTGCGCCGACAACACGGGCGCCAAGAACCTCTACATCATCTCCGTCAAGGGCATCAAGGGCCGCCTCAACCGCCTCCCGTCCGCCTGCGTCGGCGACATGGTCATGGCCACCGTCAAGAAGGGGAAGCCCGACCTCCGTAAGAAGGTCATGCCCGCCGTCGTCATCCGCCAGCGCAAGCCCTGGCGCCGCAAGGACGGCGTCTTCATGTACTTCGAAGGTACCATCACATCTCCCTACTCGTACGAACCCCAAGCAGATCACTGTGACGGCAATATATGATGATTCTTGATTTTAGTACTTGAGTTCAGTTCCATCTTGTTCTGAAATCTTATATTGATACCTGCTGTGTAGAATTCTGATTTGT